>CM054117.1:75353587-75576087 GCA_028673005.1 Tanypteryx hageni | reverse complement strand
TTATTTCCTTATGGAATAATATTTGATTAAAACAGTACCTGAAGTTTAAAATTTTAAGAATACTATAATTTTTTCATTGTGATACCCTAATGCCACATCTTTCTACTAAATTTTAACGCTGTAGCTCATCTGGAAGATATATATATATATATATCCATATCCTCCCTATCGCTTTCTCTCTCTCTCTCTCTCTCTCTCTCAATACCTTCACTATCTTTTTCCCGTTCACGCAACCGCCTTTCAAACGCA
The DNA here is from genome assembly GCA_028673005.1 of Tanypteryx hageni. Lineage (NCBI taxonomy): Eukaryota > Metazoa > Arthropoda > Insecta > Odonata > Petaluridae > Tanypteryx > Tanypteryx hageni. Next base: position 75,575,838 of record CM054117.1, on the reverse strand, counting down.
GTATCTCACCGCACTCCTTCCCAAGTCTGTCCCTATACTTTCAATGGCACGTCACGTCTTGGGCCAACGCCAAATTGTGAATGAGGAAAGGGTAAAAAGGGAGGCCATCTACAACACGCTCCTACTCACTCATCGTCCCTGCATGCGCCCTCTCTTCCCTTCCTACCCTACTTTCCCACGCACGGTCTCCTTTCTCTCCCATCTAACATCGGAGTTCCGCACGTTTACGTATGCCACTTCCCACTTCCTTTCTTCCCCCAAAACCGCGCACAACTTGTATGTATTCTCCTGGCCTCCTTCGTGGATCCCATGTTTTCTCTAACTCCCTCTCTCCTTCTCTTCCTCTCTTTCCTTGGGTTTTTAATCTACTAAACAAAGCTTAAACTCTCGCCCCTTTATCTTCCTCCTTTCGTCTCTGGCTCGTTTTATTTGTCCTTTCTATTCGCTTCGCTCTTGTTTTTTTCGCTACTCTTTTGTCTTCCAACGCTTAACGTTCTTTCGACCAAGATGACTCTCCTTTCGTCCTTCTCCATACCTTCTCTACCGATTCCTTTCCTCCTCCAAACTTTATATATATTTTTATTATTTACTCTCTCGTCGCTCTCCTACTGCCCATTGTTTATCCACTTCGAATCCTTATGTCTTCCGTTCTCGCTAGAGAGCGTTTTATGCGGAGTAATGACGACGAGGAGGGATCTTATTTCTTTTCCCCTAAAAGGCGTCATTAATGCATTGTGCGATGGTGACGATTGGATGTTTATTCCGCTTATTCTCTCCGTAAACCTTCCGGAAAAGAAAAATCTCTTCTATTCTTTTTTTGTACGATGCTTGTCCACACACTCGAAATATTCGGTGATTTATGTCGGGGGATATTTTTCTCCGAACCGCGACTTTTTTCGGAGTAAAACGGGGGAAATGGGCGGTTTTCCTCCTCCTCTTACGAAACTTTTCGGGATAAAAGTCGCGAAAACCGTCGGCATAGGTGCTGCGTTCCGTGATATATTTGGCAAAAATGATCGCGTCCGATAACTCGCGAGATTTCGTCTCGTCTATCACGAGTGTTATGAAAACATCGAGGAAAATTTTGAGTTTCCTCACTTTTTGTCACCCCGCTAGAAATGACATTAAATATTCTAAAAGTTTTTGCAATTAATAGAGCCTTGTAAATATCGGTAGGCTAGATGAGTCATTAACCACTTACTGCAGAGTAGATAATAAATGGCTCATGCCAGTTTTATGAATAAAACATATCTAAATGTGTTTTGCTATACCTGATACAAATCGTATATGGTTTTAAAACCTAACACTCAACGATTTATATTTTAAAAGTAGGAATTTTCCTGCATTTGACACATCGGAATGGGTTCATAAAAATATATTCATCTTAATAATAAAATCAAGTAGTAAAGAGTTAACCGACATTTTTTCATAAAGCCCCATTATTTCAACCAATTTTGAAAACAACTCAAAAGTTGATTTCTTCTTCAAGCATCAAGTTTTTGACTCGAGTGTTTTCATTGAGATTGTTTCCACCCAAGTCGTCCATTAAATATTTTTCGCTATTACCGAATTCAAATCGCCCCATCCACTTTAAAGACCGCGGAGCACGCATTCTCGTTTCACGATCGCAATAAAACGTTTGTTTTAAAGATAAAAAAAGAGCTTTGAGTAAAAAATATGCCTAGGAAAAAAATATCACATAGCTGGCGCATTTTCTCATTACCAACCGAGAGCAAAGCGTTATGACCTCGTCGAGAGGCAAACATTGAGAGAAAATAAGATCGTTGAAGTAATACCTATGCGTGTTTACATTTTACAAGCTTCGTTTATAAGAGGAAAAGATTCTTAGTCGAAATTTGTCAAGCTTATTCTTCGAACCATAAACCGCTGTTGATTTTCGCGAAGAAACAACGTTGTGAATAACTTTGGAACCTTCAGCCTCCATTTTTTCTCGATGTGGGGCAGTAAAAATCTTAATGTTCTATTTCCTCGTATAAATCGCAAGATAGAAAATTTCTGGGGTTTTAAGGTGGTCAGAGATCACTTTTTCCATTAACATCAAAAATATCATATTCTGTATCTTATCCGACCGCAAAGAATATTTTATTGCATGTACGTATATACGACTACGTATATTGACTTATATCATTCGCAAGAGGTTTAACCGAATAGCCAAATGTTGCTGGGTTCATCGTATAATTTTATGAAAACTGTTCACTAAGTTTTCTTTGGAGATTGTTCCAAAATTAAAATTTGCCATTGGTGTTATGTCGCTCCCTCAGTGGCCTTTCGGCTTATATAGCACGAAATTGAGGTCCCATCAACTTATAATTCATGGATAAAAGACGAATCTAGGTACAATTTAAAGCGATTCACGTTGCAACGATCTATCCAAAGTGCTCCCCATAAATGCTCACAGGATAGATGCGAATACGTACAGTTACACATCGTGTAATTTATTGAAACGGTTTGCCGCTATTTCACCCCTCTCACTACTGCTATGCCGCTGTAAATTCGCGCAATCATAAATCTATAGTGGACAGTGAAACATATCTCTGCACTTTCGTGCAAAAAGGATCACAAGGTGCAGATTCGGTTCCAAACACGAGATCAGGACACAGATCAAAATCCAACAAACGTAATCCGCAGAGTGCGAAAAAAAAAACAGAATCGACTCTGTAAAGATCGAAAGAAATGCCCCCCGCCATCCTAACCCAATTAGATTTGAGAATACTTAGCGAAAAGAGTAACGGTAATAGAGTGGTTCATAGTTTTCGTAAGTTCAGGCAAAAGTTTCGGTTTCGAACCCTACAATTAAGTGGTTTTTTAAGCAATAACTTTCTTGTCGCCCGCTTTTCGTTCACCTTTACAGGAGGACACTGCAAATAGACGCGCCTTAACTTTTGCGGAAGGGAAGTTGGGCCGTTTGATCCCACCTCCGCCAGTCCGAAAGAGGAGTCTTAATTCCGGGAGCATACGGTTTCCTCCTTATTCCCTCCATCGGCAAAGGAATAAAGAAATGGACGCTTAACGCCTTAGAACTCGCAGTGACGTGAAGCATTCAAACGCCTTAACATGAAATGATCCTTCTTCCAAAGGTAGTAGCGAAAATTTAGAAATAAGGATAAGAAATATTTCTTCAGAGATTTAATTTTACCAATCGAATCATAATTAAGCCTATGACTATGATTTACTTATTTCACTTTTTAATTATTGAATTAAGAAATGTCTCATCGTCGATAATATTTTTCGCCGATCTTTTTACCTCGTTCCGTCCTTAGCTGGAAATCCTTTTTTTATAAACTCAGAAAATTTTTAATTACCTGTATCTTTTCTTGCGATAAAAGAATATTTTATTCCTATCGTAAATAAAATATTGTCTCCCTAGACGCGTTCAATTCTTAATATGCTAGTACGTTTTGCAGAGATCTTTCTATTTTAATTGATAAAGATTGGATTAGACTAATGACATAAATCATACCGAAGAAGAGCCAGAATTGAGATCACTTGTTTAATCTCTGCACTTTCTGGATCCTAAAAATCAATTATGCAATATATATTCTTAAATATTTCTGTGTACGCATTACCTACACCTACATCCATATCATGATCTGCAAGTCACCTTCATAGTGGATGGCAGGGAGTGTAATGCACCAAAATTCCCTAACAATTCTCATTTATTGTTTTTCTATTGCAATCCCTAATCATCGTAGGGAAGAACGGTCCTTTGAATGCTCCGTTCTACAATATATCTCGCGAATCTTATCCTCAGTATTGTGCCTTCCTTAATATGTAGGGTTCCTGATAAGATCTCAGACCTCTATCGCTAGCTTACCCGACATATACTATTCTATCAGATTAATTCTGATTTGTAATCTGCATTTTTTTAGTGATGCCAATTTCAAATCTTCTATCTACACGCATACGTAAGAATAAATGAGCTGATTCAAGCTGAAAAATAATCCTTGGCCGTATTTTTTACGCAGGAGTATTTTCAAATTCATAAAAAAGCACTTGAAAAAATAAGTACTTATCTTAGGTATTTCCAATGGCCATAAAAAAGTTACAAAAACACATTGTTATGGTTATTGGAGATATCTAAGACAAGTACTTATTTTTAAGTGCTTATTCTTGAAGCCAAAAGAGAAGATCAATAATTCTCAAGTGAATTAAATACTTCCCGGCTTGAAACATCGCCGTAGTACCTCCTTTATACCTGTATGAATTAGATGTTGTTTTCTCAATTCCAAGTAATTCTTAAGGAACACGCGAAAACTTGTTTCTTCAATTAGTCTATAACATCATAAAAACGGAAAAAGTTGCTGGTAAATAAATTATCTTTATCCTTATGAGATTATTACATTCGTTAAAACTATAATACATTCATGTTCTAAAAATTTACGGTCCAAACAAACTCATCTGAACGGAGAAGTTATTCTAACGCTTCCACTTGCTTAGCACATAAAATAAATTAAACCCCTACATAAGCCACCTTCTCGTTTTTATTCGACGCTAACCGTAGTGCTTTTTCTCTCAAAATCCTTTCCACATCGGGAAATTCGATGGCGTAAAATAACCGAGCTAAACCAGCAATTTTCCCGGGGCGTTAAGCTAATTCACTTCTGTGTATCCGGGGAAACGCGATTGAATGTACAGCTCCAGCATATTTTTTGCTAGTTTCTCCTCCTTCTCCACCTACATCCATTCTTTGGTTTCCTCCACCACGAACTCGGATGTCCCGAACCAAAAAAAAATAAAGATTAAAAAAAAACAATCCGCCTTCTCAGAAATCAACACCTACGCCGCACACGAGTTATTCGTAGGCGAACCGGAAAAAGAAGCATATTTTTTTGCTAGTATCTTCTCCTTCTCCACTTTCCATTCTTTGGTTTCCTCCACTACGAACGTGGATGTCTTGAACAAAAAAAAAGGTTTTAAAAAATCCGCCTTCTCAGGAATCAACACCTACGCCGCACACGAACTATTCGTAGGCGAACCGGAAAAAGAAGACAACCAACCTTTAGAGAGAGAGAGAGGACATCAATTCCCTAAACACGCAGATCTCCTCGATCACCTTTGCTTCTGCGAAACCATTCTCCCGGGCCTAAATCCCTCCTCCCGACCTCCCACCGCGTTTACTTTTTCCTCCCGACATTCCAACCTCAAAAACAGGCGGGAAAAAAACCCTTCTGGTTGGCCCTCATCCGCCTCCGCCAGCCATTCCTCAGACGATGCCTTCTCTTTCATCCGTCTTCCATATAAAGTCCTTCATCCAAGAGCTCTCTGCCGCCCACGCCTCCTCCCACCCCCAGCCAGGACTCCCGACTCTCCCACGCTTTTAGCCCCGCCCTGCCTCGCTCTCCATCCCTCTCCCTCCACCCCCCCCTGTCCCTTCCCCGTCCCTTACCTGCCCTTCGTCGATCAATATACCGTCCTCCCTCTCCCACATCTCTCTCCCTTATCTCCTCGAAACACCCTTTTCAGCCTTTTAACTCTGCCTTCTCCCCCTCACCCAAATATAGCTTTGACTGTCTTTAAAACACCTTCATCCTTATATCCCTCTCTAACTCAACAATCCCACGCACGACCATCACCTACCTTCTTTCTGATATTTTCCATCTCCGCTTCTATCCGAAAATCATGCTTTTCGCCTATTTTTAGGGGTCCTAAATCCTCTCTCTCTCGCCGAGGATATTCCATTTTTATTCTATTCTCCGAGCTCAAATACCATAACCACTCCCTTGTTAAGTGCGAGGGAGAGGAACTTGCACGGTCGCAATGAAGAGACGTTTTTCTCCTATTCTTCTTCCTACTCTCTCACTCTACCTTTCTCTCTGCCAAATCAATTTAACTACCACTCTGCCCCCTAGTCCTCCTTTATCTCTCTATCTATCTAGATGGCTTTTATTCTGCCTAGTCCCTTGCTCGATACAAAAGAAAACAAATCTTTTAAATAATCAATCTTGCTCTCACGTCTTATTTCGTATTCATCTCAATTCGTCTTGCTGTTTTTTTGTCGCTCTTTTTAGGCTTTTTTGCGATTTCTCCCGTTTAACGTCTCCTAATTCTGCATCTCCTTTTGTTTTAATTTCAAAGTTTTTATCCCAGCCTGCCATTCCCTGTCCCCTCCATTATTTGGATTTTATGGTGTGTTTTAATGCCCTCTCATTTCCTTGCGATTTTTTTCTCCATTCTAAATCCGTCATTTTTTATCACGTTTCCTTTATGTCAGTAGCCTTAGCTCATTTATCTCCTCTTTCATCAGCGTTCGCTTTCATTTCTATTTCTGCTTATTCTTCCCTTCTTTCCCTCTCCTTCCTTTTCCATTCTATCTCGTCGTCTTTGTAAGGACTTTTTTCCGCCTATGTGTTTCTTCTTCCTTCGAATTTTTCCCCTAGAATGTATTTACTTTTTCCTCATTCTTTCTAGAAGGTAAACTTCTTATGCGTGCATATCACTCATGTCAATGAACGAAGTTAACAAATATGAGGAATACCGTACCCGACATGCGCGTCCCTAATCTCATAAGATACCCGTCTAATTATTATTAGACTCGGAATGGCCAATCTACAAAACATATTTCGAGCAATGTTCGTGTTGTTCGTTGAGGACCAATTAGAAGTTAATTTAAGTGCCTAAATGACCTTTTGATTGATGAGGTTACTAAGGATTGTCGGCCTTACATGAAAGGGAGAATTTCCTAGTGTTTGCATTAAATTGCTATAACAATTATTAAATTTTTCATATGTCAAAAAGCCCACTTTGAAATTCTGTGTTCTCAGTTATTAAGTATAACTTTCCACTGTTGTTCCTTCTGAGATTAACAACATTTATTAAAAACTCCACCTTTTCTGGTTGTCTTCAACGCTGCGTCCTTGTATAATTTATATTATTAGTGGTACCCGCAGACACATTTGCGAAGTCAGTCAGAAATCTGCATGTTTAAAAGTAATAATAGCCAATTTCCCCTTATAAAATTAGACAACTGATATTTTGAATGTCATGTTTGTTTTTCTAATTTATATGTGCAATTTTAATTGTCTCTCTCTTACGAAAAATGCCACATTCCCGTATTGAAATAAAAAGATTTTTTTCTTTTGGTCGATCGTTAAAAATGCCCACAGCTCACACGCAGTTTACTGAATATTAATAATCTTTAATTTTTAAAGTTGCAATCTACTAAGTTTGGCATTACTACAACTCTAATATCGATGCTTCATAAACAGCGCGAAGTGGATAGAGCAATTATTTTGGCTATTTGAAGGCTTAATAGACGGTAATTCAATCCGGTTGCCTTGGCAACACCCGGAACGAGTACGAAAAAGACATAATTTTGAAAAGAAATGGGTGTTTCTGAGAAATTATTCCGTGCAACATCAAAACATCGCAAGAATAAGATATTTTATAGTATTAGCCGTCGAATAAAGAAAAACGAAGAAATTCAGTCTGTATTTACGTTTTATATGAATGAAAGAAATATACCTTGCACCTTGAAAAATCAAAAATCCTGTGTAAACATATGGAAAAATATAATCGTCTCTCGGAGTCGAATTCGGGATACTTCCGTAAACGACAATAGTTTTCCCGGGGTCTCCTAGTTGGCAGACAAAATGGCGTTTACAGCATTTCCCTATGACAAACTGTTCAAGAGATAAAAAGGGGGACGGATGGACGGACAGACATTGATTAATAATTACATATAAATATATTTTTATTTCACGTATTCTGGTTTCTCTCCGGCCTCTGTAGCTTTCGAGTGACATTTGCCTGTGCTCCACGCGCAGTTTCACTTGTTATCTAGCGGATTCCACGAGCAGCGTGTTTGGGTAAAAAACTTCGCATCCCGCTAATTACTCAAGTGTGTGTGTATATATATATATATATATATATATATATATATATATATATATATATATAGGTATATAGGTGTCTGCTTTTTCTTATCAGTTGCCCCACTTTTTATCTACTTTTCTAGCTGAAGAAAATGCACCTTGTTTTAACTAAACATATTTTATAGTCATGCGATTCTTACATATTTTCAATGGGTCATGGATTTTTTTACCTCCACGTTTAAGTTTGCTTTATGTTTCAAAATAAAATTCTCTCATACATAAACCTCGTTTATCGACTTCGTCCTTGAAAACATTTCCTTGTTTTGAAAAATTTGGTGTTTTCTCTATACTCTCCTCTGGTCAAAAAACGCACTTCATTCTATTTTTGGAGTATTTTCAAAATGCATCGTCTGGATTTGGTGTTCTGAGAGAGAGAGAGAGAGCCTTCGCCTGCCGAAATATTTGCATTGTTTGGTCCGCTTCTCTAATCTGGTAACTTGATCTTAGAATAGCAATAATCGAGTTGACGATGAATAAGTTTTATCTTAACTACTTCACTGGAACTTTCCTCTATTGTCTCTGTTCATTAGCAAAATATTGCTGCGCTACTTTTAATCGCAGCGCTCATTTCGTTGTAATTAATGAATTCCTACCTATTATTGTCTTTGCTAACGGGTTACGTTAATAATGCATAGGTTGAAATTTAACCGGAAAAGGTCAAATTTACTCGACCGTAAACTGAAATCGGTTGCGAAATTAATTAAAATTGAAAGATTCCTATTACTGATATTATTCGTTCCTTGTTCATCTATAGCATTTCTTGCCACCTGTAGTAATATAATTCTCTGCAACGATGGATGGCCTTGGCGTCCATGTCTACGGCAATATTCGCACCCATGACATTTCACGCCACCCAATTTTTTAAATGTGTAAATATAACAAAAATCACGTGCTTCAATTTCAATTACGTTTTTAAGCAATTTTTGTACTGATATATTTATTGCATTTTTATATCCTATCATTTATTATAGGAGGCATTTTTAAGAACCTATTTATTTGCATATCACTCAAAATCGCCGTTTTAAAGAGAGTAGATTGTTTGAAAATTAAAACAATAATAAGGAAGTTTAGCCTAATGATAACTATTTAATTCTTATACCTGAATCGAAAGGTTGATAGTTTCTCAAAGAAACTTTACGAATATTACACCTTGAAAACTTTTCTTTGCGATATATTTTAGCGATTTCTATAGGTGAAAAAATATTCTCTTTCCCGAATGACTGCCGTATACTCCGAATGACGGCGCTCGTAGGAAAATGAACAATCGAAGCATAAAGTCATGCTGCTTAGCTCTTACTTCTTATGCAATTCATTAGAGAATTATCGAGCTCGTCTTATGGCCGAAAACAAGTTTAAGAATGAGCACTTGAGTATCAAAAATTGAAAACGTAAGTACTTCATTTTGTAATAATATTAAGCTTCACCTTTTTTTGCTGTATACTTCAGAATACCGTAATTGACTGGGTAAAAGTCGACGTTTATATTACAAAAACCACGACTGCCGAAATCGGCGCTTAGCTTTAATACGGGTCCGATGGTAAAAATATATCGCGGTTACTCCCTGGGAAAACAAAGTGGCCGTAAAGAATCCCCTCGCGTCCTCAAGTAAAGATGATAGCGATGAGGAAGTCACTGAAGAAGAACTAAAAAAATTTTCATTTTTAGCCTAATTTCCAGAATGGAAATAGGCTTATTGTTTCGTCGTTGTCTGTGTCTGTCTGTCTGTCCCCTCTATTAATTTTTGAACCAATAGACCGATTTTCATGGCACTTGATGGAAATCTCTTGCTACGGGGCACCAGTTCCCGAGGATGGTTTTTGTTGAGAAGACTGAAAGTCTTACACCTTAAAATATCTTAGAATTGTAATATCGGAGCGGGATTTATACTATTCTCTGAGGAAAGGAATGGAAATAATAATTGTTATCGTATAATTCTGCTTATCGATCGTATTTCTTAGAATTTCGCGTAAATACTGGCGTTTATGCAGTTTTGATTGCTCATTACGAGTTTGTTGTCATTGGAACGAATATTGTTGAACTCGGATTCAATATAGTCTAGTACAGGAGTTCTCAACTTGTGGTACGCGTACCATAATTGATACGCAAGCTTCTTTAAGTGGTACGCGAAAAAAGAAAAGCATGGTTTTGCCTATAGCTTAAATATTATTGTTATATTTACTTAATTCAATTACAAATTTACATACAAGATTTTTGGCACATAACGTAATTATTATAATGTTTGAATTTAAATTGATTTAAATTGCCTTCTATCTTACTCTGTTGGTACGCGAATATTTTCGTTTTTGTTTTGGTGGTACAAAAATAAAAAAAGGTCATACATGAGTTATTATTGCCACACAATTCCATTTAGTTTTACTTTCGAATGTATTTGTAATATTTCATAGTGTTAAATTATGAAATTTGTGAACACAAAAATCAATTCATCCTCAGTGATTTTAAAGTAATTAAAGTCGATGTAAGCATTAAGTAAATATTTATGTCGCAAATAAGCATCACAAGTCCCGTTTTGATCATCTTGTTTTTATTCTATGCCTCAATTAGAAGGGTCCGTTATTTGTATTTTATTGATTATTCCCATTAATTTCGGGTTTTAATATTCACCATTATATAAGAAATGCGTGTATATTAAACATTTTCCCATCAATAAAGCCTTTACTTTGTTTCCTTAAAAAAATAGGCTTTCACGCGGTAAAATAATTTAATATCTTTTAAAATGTAGACATTTTTTTCTTGTAACGTGCAGGAAACTCTCCATGTTCACGTGGCATGATTCTTTCTAATTCCCTTTTAATTTATTTACAGCCAAGTACCAAACGAGGTCTATCGCAAAAAAAAAATAATCCAAACCAATCACAACGCTTTTAACATGGCATATCTCGCCACTCGAACCGATAAAAAGGGCCCTCACCGAAAACCGATCCCTTTTCCGGTTTACCAACAATTTGGCGTGCTCCATTTAGCCTCCGGGTCAGTTATTGAATCAACATAATTTCCGCGAGCCATAAAAGTCTGGCGAGGAGAACGCGCCAAGACTGTCCCGTTCGAAATTCATTCGGCCCGTTAAGTAAGCGAAGACACATCCTCCTACCTCGATCGATATCGAACACCACGTTAGGAGCTTTAAGTATTTCCACAAATCATCTTAAAACGCTCCTCTCGTTTCATCTTTCGTGAACGTGATGGTGCGAGAAAAATGGCTTTGTTCGCCGACCGTTTTCCTTTCCTTCTCTGCTTCGATATAAGAATCACGCTCATCCATTCTTTCTATATATCTTTCTTCTCTTTTCCCTCCTCCTCCAACCTACGACCCTCTCTCCCCATATTTCGCTTTCTAATCCATTGATTTTCCAAATGGTTTCATATTATTTCCGAGCTTGTGATATCTTCTCGCGTTCTATCTCCTGCTCTCCCTTTCTCTCTCGGACGGAGCAAATATTTGGGTCCCCTTTTATTTTAGAGGGTTTCTAAGAGATTGAATCCTAGCAATTCCGGAGGTCTCTCTCTCTCTCTCAGACTTTCGGAGAATGATCCGAATGGAATGGAGGAATATTGCGTTTCTTTTGAAAGTAAAGTTCCATACCCTCCCGACTCCATTCCGTTGTCCTTTAAATGTTCTTTGTTTCGCCTCTTCCGTCTTCTTCGGTTATTATTCTTCTTCCATTCTGTTCTCTACTCTTCCCTCCCGTCTTTGTCAGATTGGTTGGTTGTAAGAATTGTCTTTTAAACGCTCGTTTCGAAACGAATGAAACTTAAATAAACTTTAATTGACTATTAAATGTATTAGGATAGATAAAGAGAATGTATTTTCGTTAACGCTTATGGAAAGTTTACGAATGCTTAGTTTATCCTCAATTAAAAAAATAAATCATTTAGAAATTGAGTGCTAACGTGAGGTTGATTTTTTTAAATGTAATAGAAATAGCGATGTAGATGTTTCAGTGAACAATTTTACTAATTAAACTATTTCTCGATTCTTTTACAGAGACAGTTGAACGCTGTGGACTTCAGCGTTTCAAGTGACCTACAATACGTTTTACTCATCTCTGACGTCCGCAAGGTAAGTTCTTATAACTAATAGGTGACATAAATTTTATAGATTGATTTAACAACACTTAACATGTGATATTTTTTCCAAAATTTAAACTTATAAGCTAATATGATGCAGATCTTTTTATATTTCGATTGCTGAGATAGGCAGCAATACTTGGCGCTCAGTTGCTTCTGATCACGTTAATAAAACCATGATTTTAGTTAAATAAAATCTTAATATAATTATCTGAGTTTTTACGGCGAAAAATGTACACATGCCAGAGTAGTAATATTTTTCATGATTACATCTTACAAAAACCTTTAGGTCCAAATCATGAAAATTCACCTACTAAATATTGTTGTGCCAGCAAGTTAATTATCAAATATCCTCGTCGTATTTGATATCCAATAAAGACATCGTTGATATATAAGCATTACGAAAATTTTTCCTTCTTTTAAGTAAGGTAAAGTAAGGTGAATATTGAAACATTCTGCACGTCTAAGTGACTATTGTAGTAAACAATAGAAAAGGGCATTAGAGACAAACAGAGTATATTTTATAGAACATAAATGACTTTTTAGTGCGACGAATGATTACTGGGGGGATTTTTAAGGAAGACGGAAGACAGCATAGATTCGTACATGAGTAAGCATTTTTAATTCCACTATTTGTTATCTGTAAATGTGTGATAAATATGTTCTTTATATCATTTTTGGATAAGATTGTTATAGAATTAGACTATTTCATTACTTGAGTTAACAAATTTGACGATATTAGTTTGTCTAAAATATTACATCAGCGCATCCTTTCATCATTCCAAAATTTGTTTGGTGGCATATACGACTTAGCGTGTTTCTTTCTTGCTATCCTAAGCCGTCTACTGAATAAATATGGCTAGAAATCAATCATAATATAATTGCTTTTTGCGTAATAAATTTTTATCATATTTGCGTATTAATCAATCACTATGAACTTATGAATCTAATAAGAGGGGGAACTTAATGATTAAGATGGTTTTGCGCTAAGCTCTAATTTGCTTTTTAAAGATTTGTTACCTTAACCTTCTTGAAATTCGCCGTCGACCGTCATTCGAGGTTACCACTTACCTACATTTTTTCTCACTGTTATGACGACGTTAAACGCCCCTCCCACGCAATAATGAGTACCAAGTCGTTTATCTCATAAAATTGGCCATAAAGCCACCCTCCAGACAAGACAAAGCGATAAATATATTTCCTCCAGCCAGCCGCATTACCACGCCATTACCTCGGCTCATTTCTTATATTCCTCCTTCGCGCTTCGAGAATCCTGGATTTTTCATTATCACTTCATCTCCATCTTCCTCTCTCTCTCACCCCACAATCTCTTTCTCGAACTCAACGCGGCCTCTGCCATTTCTTCTTCCATTCTCCCCGCGGCCCTCCGTCTTCCTCCGCCAATTGCCACATCCATCACTCCCTCCCCTTTTCCCTCCATCACTCTTCTGACTAGCAGCCCCCTTCCACCCGTTCCTCTCCGTCACGTTCGCGTTCTGTTACCAATGATGGCCGCCGCGAGTAGCAAACCCATCGGGAATTTTCAGTGGAGGCGTCACGCACAGCATTTATCAGGATATCCGCGATCCTCCTTACTTTCGCACATTCACAACCCTCTCCTCCTCCTCTACTCTCCCTTCTCATCCCCCTTTGAAGTGCCAATACCTCGGCCTCCCTCCATTATTCCCGATCCTTGCTCACACTCTGCTTCTCCGCCCTCCCCAATAGCATACCGCCTCCTTTCACAATACCCTCTCCCCATTCTCCGACGATGAAAACTTTTTCTCCCTCACTCTCCCACTCCTACCGTGCTAAGTTGTGACGGGGAATTTTTATCACCTGGCTCCCCCACACCCATCTCTACCCTCCTTTCCCTATCTACTCCCTTCTCTCCCCTCTCTCCATGTCCTCTCTTCTCTCCATCTCTCCTCTCCCTCTCTCCTCTCCCTCTCTCCTCTCCCTCCCTCCCTCCTCTCCCTCCCTCCCTCCTCTCCCTCCCTCCCTCCTCTTCCTCCCTCCCTCCTCTTCCTCCCTCCCTCCTCTCCCTCCCTCCCTCCTCTCCCTCCCTCCTCTCCCTCCCTCCTCTCCCTCCCTCCCTCCTCTCCCTCCCTCCTCTCCTTCCCTCCCTCCCTCCCTCTCCCTCCCTCCCTCTCCCTCCCTCCCTCCTCTCCCTCCCTCCCTCCTCTCCCTCCCTCCCTTCTCTCCTTCCCTCCATCCCTCCTCTCCCTCCCTCCTCTCCCTCCCTCCCTCCTCTCCCTCCCTCCCTTCTCTCTTTCCCTCCATCCCTCCTCTCCCTCCTCTCCCTCCCTCCCTTCCTCCCTCCTCTCCCTCCCCTCCTCTCCCTCCCCTCCCCTCCCTCCCTCCCTCCTCTCCCTCCCTCCCTCCTCTCCCTCCCTCCTCTCCCTCCCTCCTCTCCCTCCCTCCCTCCTCTCCCTCCCTCCTCTCCTTCCCTCCCTCCCTCCCTCTCCCTCCCTCCCTCTCCCTCCCTCCCTCCTCTCCCTCCCTCCCTCCTCTCCCTCCCTCCCTTCTCTCCTTCCCTCCATCCCTCCTCTCCCTCCCTCCTCTCCCTCCCTCCCTCCTCTCCCTCCCTCCCTTCTCTCCTTCCCTCCATCCCTCCTCTCCCTCCCTCCCTCCTCTCCCTCCCTCCCTCCTCTCCCTCCCTCCCTTCTCTCCCTCCCTCCCTCCTCTCCCTCTCTCCCTCCTCTCCCTCCCTCCTCTCCCTCCCTCCTCTCTCCTCTCCCTCCCTCCTCTCCCTTCCTCCCTCCTCTCCCTCCCTCCCTCCTCTCCCTCCCTCCCTCCTCTCCCTCCCTCCCTTCCTCCCTCCTCTCCCTCCCCTCCTCTCCCTCCCCTCCCCTCCCTCCCTCCCCTCCTCTCCCTCCCTCCTCTCTATTCTCCCTCTCTTCTCTCCCTCCCTCTTCTCCCTCACTCCTCTCCCTCCCTCACTCCTCTCCCTCCCTCCCTCCTCTCCCTCCCTCCTCTCCCTCCCTCCTCTCCCTCCCTCTTTTCTCCACGTCCTCACAACTGATCTGATTTTTACCGGCAGCTCCGGAAAAAACTGCCTGCTCCGAAATCTGTCGACACGATGAGGAGAAAAAATATCCTCTTGAATATCTTTTACGCGGACATTAATGTCAAACGCCCGGCGATCGCGCTATTTCTAGAGTCCTTAAAAAAATCTTCGCCCAAAAAAGAAAACCAAGACGTATATTTTTCCATTCCTTGTTTATATACTTTCGGCGCGGAATAAAGAAAAAAACAACTCGAGATTTTTACGGAGTTGAATTTTTTTACTTCATTTACGCTAGTTTTTGTCTGCGCAAAAACGATCAGTCAAATTATTGGTCGTGCCATGGGAACTTTCGCTTGAATTGCTTGTAACAGCTTGTGTGAAGGTATGTGATCACTCTTGTCTTCTGTGACATTTGTTGCAAAGGCTGATAAAAATTTTCCTCATGCAAAAAAAGGCATTTTGACCTTTCAAGTTCACGTTTTTCTCTCGCGTTTTAGTATAAATATACAAATTGTTTCATTAACAGTTTGCCACTAATTTTTACCGGTTCAGAAATCCCTAAAGACTGTCTCGTAAAATTAAGAAAGGGTATCCGCGCTTAAACATAAATATTCAGTATCTCATCCAATGGAAAATTCCCCTTCCAAAAGTATTCCCGTTAATATATCGAGACCGTGTAACTCTATAGGATTTTAACCGCGATAAGCCGATTTTTAATTAGGTATAGCAAGCAAGCCAAGGGGGTATTTACGAGACGACGAGAGTTGTTGACCGGCAGTCCGAAGAAATATATTAAGACGTTAGTGAAAACCTTGATATGGAGTGTAACGTTATATGGGTGCGTGGCATAGACAATATAAGTATATTTCTTGTAGAACCAACAAAGCCCTTGCCATATTAATCTAAATCGGAGCTTTTCAGTAGAGATCAGCATTCAAATCAATTTGCAATTTTAAATAGAATTATCTTCGCCATTTTTGCCCACATGTTTTTTCCAATGTGAAGGATATCAGTAATTTCCTCAGCTAACTAATTTGGGTACAAATTCTCGTAATATTCAGTCTGACTCCTCCACAGTTACATAACCGTAATAAAGTTATCTGTAATGCTTTCTTCAACACTCGGTTTACCGCCCAGCTAAATTAAATTTTGCTTCAGTACCTATATTAATGTTTTATGGAATATGTGCTTTTTCCTCTAAAGATGACGCTGAAACACATTTTTGTAAACAACTGATAATTTGGACGGTTTGGACCATGTGAAAATAAAAATTATCCCTCAACAATGACAAAATTGAAAGCTATATATTTTAACTTAAACCAATGTACTTTAAAATATCATCCACAACGAATTATATGTACGGTATTATAAATTTGCATGCTTTACCTGAAGAAAGAGATAGCAGCATCTTATCTTTTAACCGTACGGAAAATATGACCTTTTATAATAAAATATTTATACACTATACAAATTTCCAAAAAAATATGTTGAAGCAATATTAATACACTAAAATTCTAATTAGAAGTTATACAGTCAGTTAATAGTAAATAATCCGTTGAGATAAAGCAATTCTGAGGTGAATTTCGCTTTTAACGTTACCAAAGTTAATAAAATAACTCGTTCGAAAGAGAAAATGAAAACTTTTTCTTTAGCATACATGCTTTCCGTTACCCTGCAAAGTGCTAAGAAATTTCAGTTTTCGAAAAATACCTTTTTTCTAAACTTCCCCGACCTGAAGTAATATTTTCTTTTCTTCTTTCTCCAAGGTGTTCCGGTACTCCTTCGAGGCGAAGTACACCATCTACGAAGTAGCCACAGAGTGAGTATCCACAAAATCCTTTCTCTATTCTCTCTCTCTCTCTCTCGCAAAGTGTCCCCCCTCTCTTCCGATCTTCTTCTCCTTCCCACTTCTCTATCGTTTTGCCTCTACTCGTCCCTCCTTCCATTCTTGAAACACTCCAACTCTTGGAGGAGTGGTTGATTCTGCAGAGTGCTTTCGCTCGCGCCCAACCAATATGTAGTCTTGTACCTCGCACCCTCATCCCCTTAGAGAAAATAAGCTCTCTCTATCGTGTTTTTGTTGCTCTTTACGCCCTTAAAAAATGCGGTATATGAACTTTCACTCCGTGATCGCATTTTGTCGTCCCTTCTCCGCTTTCTACGTCTTATCTCTTCTCAAAAATAACAATGCGCGCATACAGGCGAGGTACAGGCGTTATTTGCGAATTGTGTAGTAATGTCAAGTTCCTTTTCGGATGTGACAAATATTTCCCTACAAGTTCATTCTTTTCTCATAGAAAGGTCGCACTGCTTCGTGGGTAAAGGTGGTACCCCTGCTTGGATTAAATGAACCGTTTATATCATTTTCTTGATCCTATTTGCTGAAAATGTCCATACTGTCAAATTTCATGAAATTCCAGTAGTTTCCGAGATGAAACATGCGAACAGACGGCTACGACTTAAGCATAAGATGTTCATTTTTAGTGCTTTTTGTTATTGCTAAAAAGCACTATTATCTTCGTGATGCCCGTCCGTACGCATATATCAGAGAAGTATTGGCTTAACCGATTTCAAGCAAATTTGGTACATAGAATATTCACATAAATTAATGACCAAGATGGCATATTTCGACCGGATCCATTGAGCAGGGGTGCCACAATTGCAAAGTTATGTTTTCGGTAACTGTGAATTTGGAAGGAATTGGCCAAACCGATTTCGACGAAATTTTGAATGGAGGAGGTGTGTAACATAGTAAAACAAAATCAAAGCAAATACATTAATTTACGATTACACTAAGGAGAATTTGACGAAAAGCACCTCTTTACCACGGGAAACCCGTGTGCATCCCTGCTTGTTAGTGCTTTTCGTCATTGCTGAAAAGCTAAACCGATTTCAACCATATTTGGTGCATAAAATATTCACATAAATTAATAACCAATGTGGCATACCATATTTACTCGTTTACCCCGCGCACCTTTTTACCCGGAATGCCAGTAAATAAAGGGGGTGTGCGTCTTACACAGGGTTTTCTGACCAAGTAATATAAATTTTACCAATAGTAAATTTTCTGCAATATGATTGCATCTACGTCTATATACGCAGAAGACGTTGAATTCTACGAAGTATACGCGTTATCTATACGACCAACAAACGTTTAGGTCAGTGTTTCTCAACCGCCGCTGCCGGTACGCTCCCGGTCCGCAGTCCGCCGCCGGTACGAGAGAGGACCTTACTGTACAGGATATCGATGCTGAGCGCCATATTACGTCGAAAATAAGCAATACGTGAAGCTCAGCATCGGTGCGTAATTTTACTAAAGATAAAGTGCGTAATATACAAAAGTTACCTTTGATATTTTTTTTTTATTTTTTTCCATGCGGCCCCTAAACAGCCGCAATCGGCCTTTTACAAGGGGCTCATTAACGTAATAACAAGGACTATCACAAACATCCATGCCCTAGGTGAAGAAAAACCCACCTAGGCGGGATTCGAACCCGCGACCTTCGGATTGGCAGGCGAGGACGTTACCCTGCCCCCACCGAGGCCACGCCTCAAAACAAGGTAAATTGTGGACAAAGTTATGTAATATTGCATCAAAAACTATTAAGAGGTTAACAGAAAGGAAGACTATCAAAGATGAGGAGATTTCTGCTAGTATCGGCGTAAAGAGATCGCCCAATAAATTACGCCATCTATTAGGGGCGAGAGGGAGATGATTCTCAACTCTGAATCTATCACGGATCGGTGAATTTTCTTTTTGAACTGAATTTTGAAGTCAAGATACTCAATTTGAGCGAAACTTGTTTAAGGGAGTGGGAACCGTTGAAGAGCCCGATTTTGTTTTTTTTTTAATTTATTCCTGCTTAAATTATTTTATTCCCCTCCGGACCGGCCCGAAAATTGGGGTGCGAGGGGCACACGGGTGCGCGGCGTACACGAGTTAATACGGTATTTGGGCCAGATCGACTATGCTGGGGTGCCAAAATTACGAAGTTAAACTTTTCGGTAATTATGAATTTGGAAGGAATTGGCAGAACCGATTTCAATTAAATTTTGTAGGAAGGAGGCGAGTAACATAAAAAAACAAAATCAAGATGTTTAGTATAAATATGGAAAGCGGGCTGCCACAATACAAGGAATAAAAATTTCTTTTACATGTATTTATGTTGAACTGTATGCATCCATTATAACTGAACATAATATTTATAGTGTGCACACACACACGCACATATATATATATATATATATATATATATACTATATTTGGATCGGATCAGCCAGCCAAACAGTACACGTATATATGTTGAACTGTATGCATCCATTTTAACTGAGCATAATATTTATAATGTACACACACACACCCACACACACATATATATATATATATATATATATATATATATATATATATATATATATATATATATGGATGTCAACAAGGTGTTGGGATGAGGAAGAGTTCTCTCTCTGTAGCTGAAGAAGGAGTTGTTCCGAAAGCTTCTACATTTGTGATGTTTCTGTGTTTTAGTGTTATTTTACGTGTGTCGCTTCGACATCCCCGAGGCCTCGCCAACCTGAAGTCGTCTGATTGGTGAGTGTCCACTGGGTTTCCTCATCCCAACTCCTTGTTGACATCCATATATCTATTTTACCTTTCCTTTTCCCTAAGTTTATATATATATATATATATATATATATATATATATATATATATATATATATATCAATATACTATATTTGGATTGGATCAGCCAAACAGTGGTGCCACAATTACAAATTAAACTCTTTCAGTAATACTGGATTTGGAGAGAATTGGCTAAACGGATTTCAACTAAATTTTGCATATAAGCTTTTTACAACATAAAATAATGAAACCAACATGTTTAAAGCGGAGTTAAAAAGCAGGGCTACCACACTAAAAAGTGAACTAATATTTTTTTAAATCGTATTTCTAGAGAACTTACCTCATGGATTTTAATCAAATATAGAATATATAATCATCATATAAATATATAACCAAAATATTAATTATCAACCGGGTCGACTAAACAAGGCTACCATGATATCAAGGTTAGAATGTTTCTGTAAAACTGAATTTGGAAAGGATTGGCTTAACGGATTTCAAAGAAATTTTGTTTGTATGGCGAGTATAAAAAGGGAAAACGAGATGAATATGTTAAGAACGGATCAAAAAGCAGGGCTACCACGATATAAGGAAAAATAATTTTGATTTCAAAGCAAATCCATTAGTATATGATTATTCTACGACGAATTTGACGAAAAGCACTTCTGTACCACGGGAAACCCGTGTACACCCTTACTCGTTACTTTCTCCAAACAACACGTATACATATTACCTATATTGTTTTCGTGAAAAAATCGAATTCAAATTTTTCATCGGAAATACACGTTTTAAGGTCCTCTCAGTAGATGTCCACTACTTTTTCGATGATGTCTGTCTATGACAGGAATTTTGTGCGCGCTCTAACTCAAAAAATTCTTATCAAAACAGTACAAAACTTTATATGTAAAATGTTTATTAGAAAATCAAGAACTCATTATATTTAGGTTGAAACTGGTCAACCAAAATTGGAGGTTTACTCATGTAATTTTTTCGTATTTTTCAAATATCTCTTTTAAGACTTAATTTATGTAAATATTTGTTATTAGCATAGTTCTACGACTTTTGTTTGAAACATTTTTCGTAGATATTTTGATTATCCGTCTGAATTTCTGTTAAGTACGTTGATAGGTGTTACCTTCGTTTCTGTTGCTATAATAAAATTTTCTAATTGTTGATAGTGATGCCAAGGGTAATTTTAATTGCGATCAAAGTTATTCCAACACCATTTGGCATCTATCTGAAAAGAATCATCCTACGTTGGTTATTCTCTTTTATATTATTCGCCCCGTATTTGCCGCCGAATTTGCTACACAACGTCTTGTTGAAATGTAGTATTAATTTTGTTGTTTTTTAATCCTCGTAGAAGTCAGGCATCCACATTTTCTAAATAAATCATTCAAAAAAAAAGTTCCTTATGATATTCCAGTAAATGTGGTACTTGTAAATGGAATGTTTAAAAGAACTTGACGCCTCAAAAACAACAATATGACGGGCCTTGGCGTACCGTTCTTGCCTCGCCACGTTTTCTGCTCAGGTTTCTGCCGATTCGATCCCCTTTTTCTGTCAAAACAGCGATCTCTTAGGCATAGAGGCGTGTTAATGAAGGTCCCTCGTTTCGGGCCGGAAATTACGGCGTTGTTTTTGGAAAAATCGCAGGAAGTGCGTCCATTTTGAAATCGAAAGCGTCCCTAGTTTGGTTTTGGGTTCTGATTGAAGGAAAATTGCACGACTTCCTGCGAACACACATGGGATACGGATAATCTGAAATTCGACCCTCACGCCATTCATCGACTCACAAAAAATATCGGCATCTTAATAATGCTCACACTTTGGTACGCTAATCGATCTGAAAATCTAGAATTCTATGATGAGGGGGTACTGCCGAATGGGTAATCAAAATTTGGCTCCTTTCTGCCTATACCATAATAGTTTTTCTGATTCCCGATTGGCTTTATTCTTTTTTTCCGAGCGAAGTTATTTTTGATACGTGGATCAGTTACAAAATTTTCATACTATTTAAGAGTCACGAAAGACGAAGACAATTGCTCGTTCAAATGTTTCTTTTTAACGTTGTTAAGTATTTTAGGATTTATTTTATCAATCTGCTTTTCCAAATGATCAATTTTATTTTCCAAATTTTCTTACGCTAAAATGCTTCATGAGTGCGAGAAAAAGATACCTTATTAGAGTTAAGTTATTTTAAGGCCATAAGTACATTCGATGACCAGCTAAGCTGCAATAAATGTCATTTTTCCAGAAGCATGATTTGTTATAAGGTGATTCGGTTGATTTATAATTGTCAAATGCAAAGGGATAAAAGAAAAGATTTTATAATATTTCTTCTCTACTTTTCAAAATTGACGACTTTGTGAGCATGCTTCCAGAACCAGAATCCGGAATTTTTTTTTTATTCAATTGACGTTTAATTTTCGATACCTCGTCCAAATCTCCCAAATTTTATTTTTATATTGCATTTTGTCTCATAAACAAGGCTTCGGCATAACCAGAATACAATTTTCGTTTTCGTAGTAACATTGAAATAACTCGACGTTAACATGAGATAGTTAGCCATGCGCGCAGCCAATTTTTTTAAATTCCCATCCTTAAAAAGCGATTCTTTTGAAATAGAGTTAGTTGTCACTCATTTTGAATGTAATATTTTTCTATCAAAAAGATGGAGTTGCTCCATGAAAAATATTTAAACAATAAATACGCTTTCCTCAAAACTGTTGCCTTGTAGAAATGATTATCAAATTTAAACTGATTTTTTTTAAATCAGCTTAGTGTAACCAGGAGCTCTATTGGAGCTTTCTTTCTGAAACAAATTGCCCACGAATCCGTCTGTATAGGTGGCATCTCTGGAATCGTTCAACCTGGAGCAATTGCGGATGTAAGGGGGGCAGTCACCTCCCTAAGGCAGATGATCAATATTCATTAAAATATTATCCCAAATAATGTATTTTGTATTATAGGCATTCTAGAAATATTTCGCAAATATCAAAGCTGTCTATTTGTTAGAATGAGACTATTATTTTGCATAAATATGATGTCAGTAAATATATTTGCTTTCTTATTACTGATCTGAATAAACCAAATTCAGTGGATCTAGAATTACCTATTGGGGCTGATCGGCGTCTACATCGCAACTTTGCTAATAATTTGAGAAGAATTCATGCGAGAAAGATGATTCTTGCCGAGAAGCATTCGTGGATAGATCCATGAATTTGAAAAATAGGCCTTACGTAATTTACTCTTAAGTTCTGCCCTCATTTCGTAATTGGTTTTTGCAACGTCTCTCATACCGAACATAATGAACTATTATTAGACACGTAACTGCAGTCATCATAATATATTTATTTTTCGAAATAAATGATCGTATTATTTTCTTTCTAATAATCATACGGGCGAAAGTCTGTCCAAATTTCAGCACGGGGCCCGACACGCAGTCAGAACGCCTACCCGTTCTTTTACAACGGCCGCGTTCTCCCAGCATCTCCCGCGTTCCTCTTTCACTCCCTTTCCTCTACCTCCACCTCCCACTCCCTCCCCCCTCCCTCTCATCCATTCCCTCCAGCAGACCGGTCCGCTCTCCTCCGCCCCCTTCAAATCCGCTATTCCTCCCTCGCCAAGAACGGAACTTAATTAAGTGTACGCCGTGGAAAATGAAAATTGAGCGAAGGTTACCACCGAGGTTCGGAAGACGTGGATGGGAGGGAGAGAAAGAGAGAGATGGATGTGGGTTTGTATGTGGCCGAATACCGGAGATTTTTTCCCTGATTTTATTCTCGTTCCATTTCCACTTTTTTGTTCCGTTTTCTCTCCCCTCTTACATTAATCTCCGAAATCTCGCCCGGTTATTGTTTATTCGCCCCCGTAAAACTCTCCTTTATGTATTTTTTTGCCGCATTCCTTCGTGTGTCGCGGGTTTAATTTCGTCCAGTCTCTGATTGATATTTTTTATTTCGTCGTTTAATCTGGGCGTTCAAAAGTGACGCACGTCATACACTTTCATTGATCCTTTCGCGCTGTTTTTGTTTTTCATTCCAGTCTAAACTTAAAATTAAATCAAAATGTGGAAGGCAGACTCTAGTAATTTACTAGCCCACGGACATAAAGCCTTATTAATCAAAAGTTTAAAAGTATTCTAAATGAATCATGATTGATATGTTTTATGCATTCAGTAATAATTTTTGCTGCGTAACAAAATAACAGTTACGCATGACTTTGATCATTTTAATGAATCTTGTAACATAACTTTTTAAAATAAAATCTTAGTACTGCACTTATATCTGTTTGAATAATTTTTACTTATTAAATTTTAAATTTACTCGATTCTTACAAAAAACTTTTCATTGTCTTGATCAGATAGCAGTCTCCGGTTCACATTTAGCACACAAATGTGGAGTTCGTTTTTATTCACCTTTGTGTTTCATTGAATTAGCTTTTTTTAGATTGCCGTCCTAGCAATCGGGAAAAAGTTATCCTCATTCTTTCAAGATCCCGTACCCGTATAAGCAAGATTTGACGCCGATCCAAGTGTTCATTCTGCTTATGAATTCTTATTTTAAATAACAATATCACGTCGAACTGCGATGAAGTGAATATCGGATTTGGAACATTTGGTGCAGATTACTTCCCGATATTCATGAATGATAATTGAGCCAAACAATATTTACTAAATTTAAATTCAGAAGTGCCAATTTTCGTTAAGGTAATTGATCCAATTTCCAACCTATGCAAATATTTCGTGTCATTATTTAGATTAAATGTTATTCGTTTTCTGTTATTAATTTTCCGACTGTTCAAGGCCTAATGTCAATATAGTATACAACATAGCAAATGGTCGAAACAATTCTTTGCGTACATCAAAGTCTGGCGACTACGGCAGTGAAGGAACGAAATGATGCACGCATTGGTTTATAAGTTCTTAAAATTTGAACAATGTGCAAAATACAGTTTCTAATCTTACTTAAAACAAATTTAAAATATTTAACACCGTCTTTTTTATTAAAATATTGTTTAAACTGCTTAAAGGTCAAGTGATTCATTCATAATCTCAACAGCTACCGTGGAAACTTGGAAATACCGTCCATTGTATTCGTTTTGTTGATTCGTTCCGGAATTTCGCCCCCATTTCGAGAAACTCTCCTTTATCCGCTGAAAGAGATCATTTCAGCCTTTTCTAGTCTTCTAGCAAGCGTGAGGACATGTAAAATTCCACCCTGATCGACTATCTCTCGAACCGAAATCCAGACCGCAACGCTGGACCATTCCCTAATGTAACGCGTGGTGGGAGCAAGGGAAAGAGCGCGTTTAAGTCATCGATTACCCATCATGCCCCTCGTTTCACCATCTCCATTCCTCTCCCTCCCACCCTCCCTCTCTCAACCCTTCAAGTCGAACTGCTGGCACGCCATTTGGGCTCTCACGCCGTGGTTATTGTAGGACGGAACACTCGTACGCGAATAATACACACCCATACATACATCCTCGAAAATAAAAAAGAATGACACAGCGGTTTAATCACACTGAACGTTATCTTTCTCTCGATAAAATATGATTTCTCGCGAATATTTTTGATAGCGTCATTGCCTGTCAAATATGACGGGTATGCGTGAATTAAGTATTAAGTTCAAAATGAAATATAAATTAATGAATCCAACTTTTATAGGCACTAAAAGTGAACAATAAATGTAGAATTCACATAATTTAGTGTTACAGAGAGTAAAAACAGTTTTTGAAGAATAGAAACTTCATGACAGAGAAATAAATTACGCTATACAATTCTTATACGCCCAAAATTATTTTAAATTTATGGAACATTTAATTTTCTCTCTCCCCCTCCTCCCCCCCCTCTCTGTCATATTAAAGCATTCAAAACACGCATTCCTTACGCATATAGTATAGAGATTAAGGCTAGAATACTATGTTGAGGTTTAACAATGACAGGGTCGGCAAGGCAGCATAGCGTTAAAAAGCTTAAATTTTTCAAATAGATATGATTTAAACTTAGAACTTGAGCGATTTTGTATCTTAGGCAAAATGTGACGGTAAAAATAAGAAATTTTATTTAGTTTTCTTTAAAACGATTCAGGTCCGAAGATCGTAGATCAATTATTTGTAATTTTAATTTGCAAAAGACTAAAAGCCTGTAAGTCGTGTTATCTTATGGGAAATGGCACCTCCCTCTCCTTCTCCTCTTCCCTCCCCCCTCCTATTCCCCCATCCCCTTCCCCCTCCTCTTTTCCCCTCCCCTTCCCCCTTCTCCTTCCCCCGTCTCCTTCCCCTTTCTCCTTCTCCCTCCCCTTCTCCCTCCCACTAAAAATAAAAAATTCTGGCCCCGAGATGCACATCCTCATGGTCCCATTGGTAAGTGTCCAAGTTTTATTTCTCTAAGTTTCTTGGTTTTTCGAGATATACTGTCCACACACTCACACATTGCCTTTTATTAATAGAGATTTGTTGGATTAAAATGGTTGTTCCGGTGGGTCGATAAATAAATACGAAAAGACACGCTTTTTGAATAAGAAGTGGTTATAATTGGAAATACTTATGGAGCTTTTCCATCTGAGTGGAAACCAGTTGATGAACTGTAAATTCCAATATCCATAAAAAGGTTGGAATATCCAGATGGGCCTTTCGGTCATAAAGAACTCCGCATTCGCGTTTTTTACTATATATTCCATAGATCTTTTGCATTATTGTCTTTTATTAACATTGATTAGTCCGAAACACTCATCTGGCTACGCAACATCGTTATGGATATTGGAGAAACCTAATTTATTAATCTATTAGAATAATACCGTTTTCTGACTGCTATAAAAACCGTCAATGATGTCTGACTTTTATTTTTTGTATGTCTGTTATAAACTACAATTTTTGTAGGCTTCTGCTAGTATTCTGGTATTACGAAGTACAGACCGACCTATTACTTAAATTATTATTCGCATAAACGCTACAATTGGGAGCAGGTCCCGGTGGCAGCGGGTCCCCATCACAACTCAATGCATAATACCCAAATTACATAATAAAAATTGGGTTTACTTAATACAAAAATATAAGCTTTTTGATACCATTTCCTATACACTACATACTACTTCTTAACTTCAAGTCACAGGAACTCCCTTCACAACAGCTTAGGTATCACTCAATACATAATCCCCAAATTACATAATAAAAATTGAATGTACTTAATACAAAAATATAACCTTTTTTTATAGTAGTTCCTATACACTATATACAACTTCTTGACTTCAAGTCAAAGGAACTCTCGTCACAACAGCTTAGCTAAAAACTACAACGCTTCATTTGTTATTTGTCCATACAACAACAAAAATTTAGAATAACTAAATAATCTTCTTCATGAATTAAAAAAAGTCGACCCTAATTTGACATTAGATAATTATTTATTATTATTTATTGCGGTACTAAACTGAGGGATCTAAAAATTGTCTACCATTAAAAAATTACATATATCGAAAATCAATTGACATGCCTAAACATAATTATATATTTGTTTCGAGAAAACGGGCTCCATAAAGATATTTTAACTAAATTTTCAGTAGTTTAATATGGTTTATGTAGCAGACTCCCGAATAACATGAGCTTTGTGCCTCCAAAATTCATCCACCTTACAAAAATACATGTTGATATCCCAGGCTAGTACGTGAGTAATTTATGCGGTAACAATATCTCCGAGCAATTAACGTAACCTGCCCAATGTTATCACTTCCACAACCTTGCCTGTTGATCATTACGATGGGTATCAAATATAGATTACACGAACAAGTTAAATTTAACCTCTCGCATTTGCATATTTAATCGGCGATCAACCCTTACACACGCTGGCTGACTCAACTCCGCAAATCGCTAAAACGATTATTTTGATACTAGGGAGATGCCCGTTGAAATTCAACGGTAAAGTTTTTTAAATGAAATTTCTTGGATAGATGCGACGCGAAGCTATTATTCAATTCAATGGAACCCAATTACACGAAACAGGCAACAACGCGAATCACTAAGAACACGTCAAATTCTCTCTTTAAAAAGTGATCTGGTGATCGATTCGACGCGTATTCAAAAATTGATGGCACGAAAACAAACTTTTGTTCTTTTAGGCGTTCGGAGTTTCAAGCCTTGAACTCCTTCCATTATTCTAAGTAATTTTAATATGCGAATGATTAATGTTCCACATTCAAATTTATTCCTTCTCGTAAACAACGCAACGAATGTTGTTTACATTCGTTGCTATGGAAATCATTTCTCTCTCCTTCCTTCTCTCTCTCACTTTCTCATATTAAAAGCACTAGCCGATAACCTGTCCATGTGAGAAGATGAGCTCTGTCAAATAGATACCAACATGATCGTAAGTTTGACCTTGAGCTTAGTTGATTGTAACTGGAATGATGGGGAATTGTCGCTTGAGAATGAATGGCAAATTGCTGTCACTTGGAGCTATTTCGTTATTACAATACTACGCATATTCATTATCATCCCATTTACTGTATCAAACAAATTTCACGCAATATTTTCTGTTATAACAATGTACCAAGCTTATCATAAATGCGCCAATAAATATAAATTGTGTCTATAAGTCTCTTATAATTAGTAAGTTGCATCTGCATACCTTCTTCATTGTCGTTAAGTAAACTACCGATAGTAAAATAATATATCGTACACATTTTGTCGTAAATAGTTCTCGAACCTCCCGCTCTTTAAGAGCGGCGTAACATGCGAGCGTTACGGATTGACAGAATGACAGATCTGGGATTTTATAAAAGAGAATTAAGGATATAAATAACAATAGGATTTCGAGGTTTAACAATGCAAGGGGTTGGCAAGGCATCGTCCCGTTAAATTGGAAAGATTTCCCCAAAACATGTGAATTAAACGTTTAACATGAGAAATTTCGAACTGTTGGCGGAAAAAGATTAAGAATAAGAAACTTTATAATTTTTTCTTTAAAATGGTTCAGATCCGAAGATCGTAGTTTAATTCATTCTAATTTAGATCTCAAAAATAATAAAAGCCTGCAAGTCTAAAAGTCGATTTTTACGTGTTATATTAGTGGAAAAGGAAATGTCTTCCTTGGAGTCGAACCCAGGATATTTTTCGTGATTTATTTTCGTCATCACCTTAAAATATGCAAATTTAGTATTCCTGCCAAATTTCAAAATTATGTATCCATCTTTTATCGAGTTATTACCCAATGAATGCGAGGGTACAAAATGATGGAATTTGAATTTCGTCGTATCATGAAGCAAACAGAGCTCAAAACGTCATAGTTTTAAACAGAATTTCAAAGCTAAAATTTGCGATTCTGCAGAAAAAGAAGCTCCGCCGACTTAAAAATATCTATGATTCATGAAATTACTACTCATTCATTCACTTTTCTGTGGAGAGAATGGGAGAGGACGCATTTTGAGCCGAGTATTTCGCCTCTCTCCTCTCTATCCAGCTTCTCTCTTGCTCCTTTAGTTTCAATAGCTCCTGTTCTTTATCCTCATCTGACATTTATCGTTTCCCTCCAATTTACCTTCCCTCGCTCCTGCCTCGCCTCATCCTTATTTTATTGCTACTCAGATGTTCTTCCCCGATCCTACAACTCTAACCAGCTCTCTCTCTCTCTATATTCCCCTTTTAATTTTTTCTCTCCAAGTCCACCGAGCTTTCTCTTTGACGTATCTCGTTCTGTATCCATATATCTCTATCTCTCTCCCTCCCCCTCTCGTCCCCCTCCCCTTCTCATCCCCCTCCCCCCCCTCTCTCTCTCTCTCTCTCGCCCTCCGACTTAATCATCCTGTCTTTCATTCTCTTTCTCTCAACTTATATCTCTTTCGCCATCCTTAATCTACCTCGCCCTCTCCCTTTCTTTTTATCATTCACTCTCTCCCTTTGTCTCTCTCTCTCTCCTTCACTTCCTCCCCCTTCCTCCTCATACCTCCCTCTCTCCTTGCCTCTCACCCATTTCTCTCAATTTTTCTCCTCCCTCCTCTCTTCCTATTTCTCCCTCCTTACCTTACTCCCCCAACCTCTCTTTCCTTACCTCTCTCTCCCTAACTCCCTCCCCTGCTATCCTCTCCCTGCCATCCTCTCCTTACCATCCTCTCCCTAACTCCCTCTCTCTCTCTCTCCCTATCTCTCTCTCTACCTCTATCCCTCCCTGCCTCTCTCTCCCTCCCTGCCTCTCTCTCCCTCCCTGCCTCTCTCTCCCTCCCTGCCTCTCTCTCCCTCCCTGCCTCTCTCTCCCTCCCTGCCTCTCTCTCCCTCCCTGCATCTCTCTCCCTCCCTGCATCTCTCTCCCTCCCTGCCTCTCTCTCTCTCTCCCTGCCCCTCTCTCCCTCTCCCTGCCCCTCTCTCCCTCTCCCTGCCTCTCTCTCCCTGCCTCTCTCATTCTCTCCCTGCCCCTCTCTCCCTCCCTGCCTCTCTCTCCCTCCCTGCCTCTCTCTCACTCCCTGCCTTTCTCTCCCTCCCTGCCTCTCTCCCTCCCTGCCGCTCTCTCCCTCCCTGCCTCTCTCTCCCTCCCTGCCTCTCTCTCCCTCCCTGCCTCTCTCTCCCTCCCTGCATCTCTCTCCCTCCCTGCCTCCCTCTCCCTGCCCCTCTCTCCCTCTCCCTGCCCCTCTCTCCCTCTCCCTGCCTCTCTCACTCTCCCTGCCCCTCTCTCTCCCTGCCTCTCTCTCCCTGCCTCTCTCTCTCCCTGCCTTTCTCCCCCTCTCTCCCTGCCTCTCTCTTCCTCTCCATCTCTGCCTCTTCCTCTATCTCTCTCCCTCCCTCTCCCAACCTCTCATTATTTCTCTCTCTTTCACTCCCCCTTATCTCACTCCCTCCCTATTTCTCTCTCTCTCTTAACCTTTATTCTCTCCTCCATCTTTACCTCTCTCCAAAATCCTAATCCACGCGTTATATCTCTATATTTATCTCCGCTCCCATCCCTTTCTCCTATCGTCTCTACATCGCGTACGATGCGCCCTCATGCATTCATACGTCCTCCACCCAGACAGCAAAACCCTTTCCCCTCCATCTCTCTCTCTCGTACACGCACTCACTTTAAGCTCAATTATTTATCTCTCTTCCGTTCTAGCCGCTCCTCCCTTGGATATGCTGCGCTCTCTATCAAAAAGACATTTCTCTTTTCAAGAATTTGGTTGAAAGGTTTTGGTCTATACCCAGTCTTTAACCTGTTTACCCTGTTGGAGATAGATGAAAGATATCGCAATTTGAGACGACACGATTAGTAAGGTTTTGCGAATATAAGGAACGTCTTTTATAAGTCATGCTTTATCTGTTTATTTTCGAAAATTTAATCCTATTATCACACTTACATTCATGTATTGTCCATTTAATTCACCAGACTGGAGGATGGCAGGGATTCAATAGGTCGAAATGTTCCGAACGACTCCTGCTTGTGGGCTCACCTCTAATTTTACGATCCCGGATTGTCCTAGGAATAAACGACCTTCTGCTCCGTAGTCGATTGCACGATTGATGTTACCGTTGTCGCCTCTTTCGCTATATGTGAGGTTTTCAGTTATTCCCAAAACCTTCTAAGCTAAATCCATCGCCCTATTCTTCTCTAAATGCCTATTTTGTCACCGATGGACGAATATCTCTCAGCGAAACACCCTCGTACGCCTGTCACTTTCATGACATAACACGTATTATGTTTCCTATGCACGTGTGAACATACGCGTGTTCTTACATACACATACACAAATTTATAAACGCATACATGTATACTATATTGTTCGTGTGTGCACCGCTCTCCTCCACAATCTCTTCCCGATTTGGAACCCTTTTTTTTTAAACATCTATATCTCCAGCCTCCGCTTCGAACGCTCGCCCATGTTAACTTATGTGGCTATCTCTTCCCTTCTCTTGCTCCTTCGATCTCCGCTCGGCGACCCCAACCGTCCTCCAATCATTTCCCAGACCTCATTCTACGTCATCGCCTTGCTCCCTTGAATCATCCCGCCTCCGCCCTTACACCTCGCCGAGTCCAATATCCTGGCTCCGTAACCCTAGTTACGCATGCATCGTTGCTCTCTGGATAATCCGGCACCTTAATCCCCACGGCAGCCAACCCCTACTTATTGTCCCCCAGCCCGATTAACCTCCTATGAGAATCCCTTCGCCGTCCTCCCTTCCTTCCACCTCTCACCCCAGTCACATCCCCATTGCCGACTCCCTTCCCCGTCTGATTAACAGCACTTATCACCCATTGTCTGCCTGGAGAAATTGATTTTTTCCTCGCGGCTCCGGTTTTTATCTGTCGTCTATCGCCAATTTCTGGTTACGGTTTGAAGGCAGTTTCCCAAACTTGTGAGGAGTTGACGCGGGAAAGCGAGAGGCAATGCGTAATCTTCGCTCGTTCCGATGGCAAAGTTAAGTCGGAGGTTTTTACGAAAATTTACACCACGTAAGTTTATACAGTTTAAACCGTAATCGGTCTGGGTTCCGAGGGCGCTTTGTAAGGGTACGTTAACTTGGGCGAAATACCAAAACAGGATTTGAAAGTTCGAGTTTGAGAATTCGTTAAATTTGAAAATTTTCGCTCCTCTCTCGGTGGAGCTTAAAATTGTTTGACGCGTGTAATATTGTAAGTCCTTTGTTTTTACGTGATCCACTTGAGATCTCACGCCCGCTTAATTTACTGTCGGGAAAGGTTCACAAACCGTCTCGGATATTAGGGTGTAAAATGATTGATATTTAATATTAACATTAAATTTTGATGGATTTCAGCCTTGCGAGAAATTTATTTAGTTATTTATGGGCATCCATTATCCTTCGTATTATAGTGAGAATGAATTTCATTTGGGTTATTAAGATCAAAGAGGCACTATTCCAAGTTGAACATTTAGTAACCCTCGCGATGTGAAGCGCATTATTTATGGCTTTATCATCTCTATGTGGGAGGAAAAAAGTGTCTTTGCGCATGTTGAAGAAGAGACTCTCATTTCTGAGTCATTGCAAATTGGTTTGACAAAATTTTTCTTTTGTTTTATATCTCTTGATTTTCCCTCTGAAATCACCACCCAGCGTATTTCCTAGACGCAATTTCTAGCAATATGGTATCATCTTTTATGTACAGAGTTCCCTCTTAAGTAAGATAAATCAAATTGATTGTCTGGCAACTTGAAATGACAGACCTTGGCGAGAGAGATACGCGAAAAATTAATGATTTTTTCTCTATAATAAAATATTTTAGGTTTAACAATCGGTATGTTCACATTTCCGAGCGTAAGCTGTTGTAGTGCCACACTGCAGTGGTTTAATTTCGATTTTAACGCTCAATATTAGACTAAATATAGCATTTTATCTGCGAGAAAAATTCATGTAGGGCATGGGTTGCCAAACGTTTCACTAAAAGGGCAACATGATGAGTTGTATACCACTGTGCGGGTCACGTGCGACCTTTCAAATCACTCAGCAATAAACTTCGTAAATTTAAAAAGTGCTGCTTTAATTAACGTGCTTCTTAAATTTCTTAGATTTACGTGAAATATTTTATAAGAAATACATTTGAGTTTTGGCCGTCTAGTGTAAACTACCTTACTTCGCGGGCCGCATAAATGTACCACGGGGGCCGCGAGTTGGGGACCCCTTCTCTAACCACTTCTCTGTAGTTTGGGACCCTATGATGTAAAAGGAGAAAACTTATTATTATTATTTAAATTTGTAGTTTACAGAATCTTTACGATAAAAAATATAAGAGCAGGGACGGTGTTTTTATTAATCGCACTCTTTGCGACTGGATTTATTCATCGAAATGGTTATTTAGACGCTTCTGTTCGTCTTCTTCTTTTCTGATATTAACCTTCAACTCAAAAGCAGAGATTAACATTCTCCATTCTTCCGTTTATGAGAACGTATTTAACCTTTCACTACCCAATCCCTTTTCTAAAATCTTTTATTCCTTAAAATTCTAGGGTTAATTACCGATCTCGCGTTATGGCCCTAACCAAATTGACATATTATAACTCTATAACAGCCGCGAAAATGTTTGGAAAAAGCACGTGTGCATAGCAGCTGGAAATCATACGTCATCAGTGGTGACTCACCGACGGTAGATTCTAAAAATAACATACGGATTTATCACCACTGATGATGGCCGCTTTGTAGCCGAAATACGCCTCCGATTTTCTCTATCATTTTATGGATATCGGAGGAACATCATTGATCAGTTTTGTTCCTAAGGTATTCCTCATTTCTCCTTCAGCCTACATAAAGCGTCGAAAATTTTTTATTTTCTTCCTTTTTCTGTCTAAAGCGTCTAACGTTCGTGGCAGCATGTAGAGGTGTCGAAACAGAATGTCTCTCACACAAATCTCCTAACGAATTAATTCGAGTAAACGAGTTTCGGATGCCATTTTTCAGGAAATGCATAAATACGACAGTATCAAAGTTTTCTTCTTTTTTTCTATAATATTATCAACCGGGAAAGTTTCCTCCCTACCATTCTCTCCATCTTCCGGGCCAACTTTTATTTATCGTGTGCTTGCGAGGAACTTCGGCCTCGCGAGCCGAGATAATGATCCCATCGCATTAGCCGAGGAATAAAAGGAGCCGTGGTGTTAGCGTCGGTGTGGAGGGGGATGGCGTGGGAAGGTAAGGAGCGGATGGAACGGGAAAGAGAGTGCAGAGAGGAGTAGGAAAAAAGAAGAGCGGAGAGCGTGAAGTGCTCGCGGGGCACTCCGAGCGGCAACTGGCGCAGTTCGTATGGCTGAAATCTCTCTTTTTCACTCGTCAAACTCGATTATGGTACGGCTCCTATTTGCTCGTAGTCCGCAATCTTAAAAGACGGAGACATTTTTTGTCGAAGGACCCTCTCAACTATGGGAAAGTTAAGCGAGAAAGTTTCCACGGAAAAAATAACTCGACGACAGGAAGCATTTTAGAGAGAAACGAATTAAAACTTACGGGTTTTATTTTCGACGCTGTGGAACATTACCAGATTTATTTGGTCGAAAAAATATACTCTGTGGATAGAAAAACTGGCTTTATGTAAAAATCCATGTGCTCAAAAACTTTTCGAGTTGGGTGTCGTTTGTTGCATCGATGGAGAGGCAATTATAGTTTCAGAATTCCGAATGCGGATAAGTGATTTATTTGATCGTTTACTCTCTTTTATTGTTAAGTATCTAGTAGTAATTGAATTTTCGGTTTGTTATTACGTACAATTATATAAACTTTATTTAAAATGATGCAGTGTAATGCCGACAATTTTAGTTGAGAAACGCTTAAAACGATTAAAACTATAAACCATATTTATTTGGTTAAATCAGAACAGTAAATTGCAGATGCATAAATATGATTAGTAATCCTTATATATTGTCGGCCATTTTGATCTATACAAAGTATTTATTAATGAGTACGCATGCATTATAAACAAGAAAGACTTTAAAAGTATGCTTAATATTTTTTACATCCAAAAACAATGGTCTCTAAAACTTGGTAAAGAATGGAAAATGCTATTTCTGGTACTGATATTGGTTCCAAAACAGTTAATATTTCTTCCATCTTTGTTTCAAATTTTTAAATATAATGAAAGAAATTTCCTGCATGATTTCTTTGGATGAATAGTAAAAGACGTTTAAAAACGCTGTAAAATAAATTTTAACAGTTCTCATGATCACAATAGGTCACTAAAAATTCAAATATAAAACATTCAATTATGGAAATGAATTCTATTTCCAAGAACCATTCAGTCTGTTTTTACTTACGATATTTTGCCATCATCGGTGGCTATATTCTTTCAACATTTGTCTTAGCAAGAAGAGAAAACTATATTTCCAAGAATAATAACTCTTTTTTAATCAGAATACTTTAAGTAAAAGTAATAATAATATTGCTTATGCATAGGTCTCCCTTATCAACGTTTTGAGATGATATCTTACGCAAATTTTTAAATACTCGTTTAAGAGCTGAAAAATGAATGTCGTAAAAATATGCTTCGTCCAGGATACCCTGGACACATGGATCCACAAATAAGCAAAATTTAAGATGCATCCTAAACGAATTCAAAAATGTATGGAAATTTTACGTTCGTTTATAACAGTGATTTGACATGGTCGTCTCAATTCTCGCTCAACCCCAATTTCTGTCCTATCTCTATCCCTATCCGTATCTCCCCCTCCCCCCCCCCTCTCTCTCTTTCCGTCATCTCCTTAAGTTGCGTCCTGCCAAGAAGCTCGCCCCAAGTGAGACTCGACGATAAGAGACAAGTGAAGATAAGGTCCGAGTCTAGTATAGGGAGGAAAAGAGAGAGCCCCCGGGAAGCAGGCCGCACGCTATACAATCGCCATGTTATCCCCGCGGGGCTCTGCGTCTTCTTCTGCTTCCCCTACTTTTAGCCTCTATCTATCTATCTCTCTCGCGAAAATCTTCAAACCGTTTCCCTTACCCCGCATCATATGCCAAATACTCCTCCTCCTCTCCTAACACACGCACGCAAACCTCTTATGGTAGGACAGAGAGATTCTCCTCGGCTGAATTGGACTGGTCCGGAAAAGAGCCGGGCAAACCTCTTAATTCCGAGGGAAAGAAAAAGAGAAAGGGTTTCGTTTTTTTTCTTGAGAACGAGGGAGTAATTTCGCATGCGGTTCCATCTCGTGCATCGTGGCGGTTAAGAGGGAGGTGTTCTTTCATTTTATTATTCCTCCGCCGTTTTCTTTCGTCCACGCAATTTTTTTAATCCCGTCGAAATGTCTTTTCTCTCGCCCGCTTTTTTTAAGGGATACGAAAGAGGTGAGAGGAGAAGTGGCGGCGGGAAGGAAGACGGAAATGAATAGGAAGAATTGAATTAAGATGAGAGGGTTTTCGCCAAGGAAGCCTCGCCACTATGGATTGTTTTTTTTTAATTTTTGTGTGTTTGGAGCAACGATTAGCGCGTAACCACTTCGTAGTCTGTCGAAGAAAAATCATATAGAGTAAGGTTTTGCAACATTTCCTTACGAAGTACCCCGTAATTTTGTATGAGTACCCCAAACCATTATACACATTTCTTCTAATTGCATATTTACAAATACAGACAGTATTTTGTCAGTTTAAATTAAAAGAAGCGTACGCTAGATTCATAATTACTGAACTATTCTTTTTTACTGAATTTTATAAGAATTTTTCAAACAATGACATTACAAGGCCTGTTATGCTCAAATGATGAAAAATATAATTCATTTCATGCAATATTGCAAAGATGCTTAGTACGTGGTTCTCAAAAGGATGTCGCTTACTCAAACAAGGAAATCCTTCATATATTGCGAAATTCCTTTCGCTTGTTCTTCATTAACTATAATATAATAATTACATATTTGAAATAAAATAAAAATATTTTACTTTAAATTAATGTTTTAAATTTGGAAGACTTTTCTAATTATATTGATAACGACGTAGGTTTAACTTAGAGGCATACTAGAGTTACGTACTTCTCATAACTATTTCAAAAACTGAAAAAATGTTAATTAAAATTCTTGGTACTTTTTAGGTAATTTTTTAATTCTAGAATGAAGGTTCTGGAAATTGCGTATTCCATTAATTATAATAAGTTAGGTAGAATTTTGTGCATGAAAGAATCATTTTCTGGCAAATCAGCCTCTTGGACTATCCTCCCAAAGAATCACATAAGATATATTGTCTTATATGGAATGCCAGAAATGAAGAGTTCAGTCGACTGCCAAGAGAGAGGCACTCCCTTTTAAGGGATTTATAGTTAATGATTAATCAATACATAAAAGTTCTTTTCTAAACATTTTTATCGTGGAGTTAGATCTCCGTGAAAATTTGTGTTATACCTTCGAACATAATCCTAGATGATCATTGAACAAGGATAATTATTTAACTTATAACAATATTGGTGTTTCCATGCACGGTCTTTTACTAATTACTTTTCCATAATCCGATGGATATAATCTCCAGTCGTCGGAGTGGTTCGTGCTGTAGAAGATTTTAAAGAACGCATCAATTATTATTGCATTTTGTAATTTTTCTCTCCATTTCATCCAGCTGAGCTTGCAATAATCGTTACAGCTCGTTCACGTTTTCTCTTCGCACATTAATATTTTGACATTAATCCTATGATACATATCATTTAAGATACATTTAGATGATTTTAATTCAAATGTCCTAATTTGTTGGAAATTATTCCCTTTCTTAAAGTATTTCCTCCAAAGATACGATTTTTATTCTTTTTATCCATTTTATATATTTACACCAATATCTTCGGTTCGGGTCGTTGGAGCATACAAACAACAAAAAACTTCCAGCACAAATTTACTCACCCAAGAGAGCAATAAATTCAATTAAGTACGAATGAATTAATCAACACTCTTAGCGCTTCCGTCTCGACGGACTGGTAAACTTTAAAAATAGGACATTTTTCACCCTAATTCCCTTTCCTCTGAACTAGCTTAAGCGAGTTTTGAGAAAGTGACATGTTCCAATGGAATCAAATATATCGACTTCCTCGTAACGTCTCTTCTTCCCCCCTCCCGACACCCCTCTCACACTTATTCGAGACCAGAACCAGAGCTTTTCGCGTATCTCTCCAGAGGGCAGTAGCCGACTCGATCCTGGAGGGTACAAGAAGACGAATCGAATGGAAGCGATCTCTCCCTTTCCCTCCCTGGACTCACGGTGATGGGGTAAGGGTCAAGGGGAGTTTGGGAGGGGAAAGGGAGTTACTCTGTCTCGGAGACCTTTCTCCTTCTTAGGTCCGTTGTTAGAGGAGGAGGAGGAAGAGTTGAAAGAGTGAAAGAAAAACATAAAGAGAGAGATGAGGGAAATGGCGCTGGAGATGGGAAGGGAAGGAAACGGGGTGGAAGGAAGAGATGGAGTGAAAGGAAGAGATGGAGTGGGGTCCCTTTCCTTGAGGGGCCGGTCCCTTCGTTGAGCAAGAGAAAGAGGTCTTGTTTTGAAATTCTCGTCTGGGGACGGTGTTGTGCAGTTCCTTTAACTCGTCCCTCAAGAGCTCATGGCGATACGGAGGAGGGGAGGGAGTAGAAGGGGGAGTAGAGTGCGGGTGGGGAAGAAGACGGACTGGGTATTGTGAACTCAAAGGGGGGGAGGGGGCGTATAGGGAGGAGGAAGGAAACGGAGGACACGGAGGGACAGGGATGAAACAGGATTAAAGAAAGGACCGCGATGGACTGCCCGGTTCGTAAAAAAAAGGATCCTCCGCCGTGGTAGAAAATTCAGTTCCCTCGGAAACTTCGAGTGACGAGCCGTTGTCATGCGAGTTTTCGTTTATTTTATTTCATTTTTGTTTTCGGAATGGGTCATGGAACAATTACGGTGGGATCCGTTGCGGTTTTCGAATTTTTTAAAAAATGTTATAACGAGGAAAAATAAAGAAATATTCGGTCATTTAAAGATTTGCGGTTTCGAAGAATTATCGGACATTTTTTTTACTCGCGAAAGTATCTGCGTCCATCAATGTCGATCGATGCGAAATGAATGTTTACGAAATCCGATAAATATTGATTGAAAATTGGCCTATTCTATAAAAAAGAGGGACCTCGTTATGACGTGAATCCAGAAGATCTTCCAAGTCTACAATTCACAGTATACCAATGCAATTTTGGGAAGATCAAATTATGTTGTTTTTGCTATTATTAGTCTAAAAACTCTGTAACTGAGATCTCAAACTCAAATTGCGTGGCAGCCAAATAGATAATTTCAAAACATACCGCTTACCGCATCATATAATTTTGTATTATATGACGAGGCACTTGCCATAATAATGAGACTGAGTATTCTTCCGAAACTTAGAAGTACGCGACTCAGAATGGTATGAATTTGTATTTGAAAACTATTATACAATCCCTGAATGTAACACTGTCTTTTCCAACTTTGTACTTTGTACAAAATAAAAGGGGGTCGTATTTTTTTAATAGACGGATCGCGTATAGGATCTTCTGCGCTGTAATCAAGAAGCTCGGTCGATAAACTTTAAATTGAGCGAAATTTGTTGAAAAATTACGTTCGCTTGACGAAGGAAAACATGGAAAATATTTGAAACCTCAGTGGTCAAAAAATCCGCTCGGCTAGTGGAAGATCCCATTCGTTTCCTTACGAAGACCATTTTTCACCTTCTCCTCGTTGTAGTTTTAGAAAAACAGAAATTATTCGACATGTAACGTTTACTTCGATCTTACTATTTTTCACAATGACATCATAAATCCCAGAATAACAGAATCTGAAGGAAGATGCCATCATTCTGAAAATAGGAATTATGTGTACTACTGAAACGCATCTGCTAAACGCCGTAGCATACTGCAACGCCGAGATGCCATTATAAAAAAATCCGTTTCATCAAGTATGAGCTCCATCCTCGTCGGTTATTATAAAACCTTCTACCTCGTGCATCTCTGCAACGAAAATGCGGCCAGATATTTTTTTGCATACGTGGCGCGGTATCCTCAACTCCCCCTACGAAGAGAGAGAGAGAGAGAGAGAGAAAAACGTAACGGGAAAAACACGTCCAAATACCCTCCTATGCACGAGCTTAAATTCGAGAGACATTGGATGACACTAGGAGAACTAGGTTAAGATTTTCGTTACGGCACGTTCCCGGGATTCCATCCACAACCACTCTCTCCCCTTCCACTCTCCTTTCTAAACCGGTTCGAGACAAAGCGTAGGTAAAAGGAACAAACGAAAGAAGAATTGCAGAGCAAATTTCATAAGGCGATTTTTTCTAAAGAATACTAGAAACATTTTTTGTGTCGATGAAATAATTCATTTGTTCTAGATTCTTCAACATTAAAACAAGAGGCTTATGATAGCTAAGCAAAGATTCATAAATGAGTTTGAGTGCCCAGCCGAATCGCCTCTGTCCTACGCACAGAGGGTATCTCAGAGGTAGTGTAATGAATAGCCGGGGAAGGGAGGAGGAAAACCCGGTGCCGGAATATGCCTGCTCTTACGAAGAACACCAGGGGGGCCAACGGCTTAACGTCCCTTCCAAAGGACGGAACAGCTGAATTTACGCGGTCTCCTCAAACCACACAAACAGGGGGCTGGGCGACCTTAGAAAAATCCTACTTGCGCAGGATTCGTACCCGCTGCCTTTTCAAGCAGCAGGCGAGTAGCAGCCAGCGTCCTAACCACTACACCACCGGCTCCCCCATTCATTCATAAATGAAAATCTCAACCTCGAATTAAATAAATTTTCCCAAAACGGCATCAATTATAATCGTAAGATCCGTAGAAGGTTCACTTGTGGACGTCAAATCATGTCCAAACAAACACTTCATCCATAGATGCTTCGCGTAAGAAAAAGCGATACTGTTTCCATAATCGGGTGGAAGGTAAAC
Source organism: Tanypteryx hageni (assembly GCA_028673005.1). Lineage (NCBI taxonomy): Eukaryota > Metazoa > Arthropoda > Insecta > Odonata > Petaluridae > Tanypteryx > Tanypteryx hageni. The sequence goes on along the minus strand of CM054117.1, from coordinate 75,534,918 downwards.
AAAGTGACGTTAGCGCTGTCGAGAAAGGGACGAGAAATGGAACTACGACGGGGAAAGGCGAAAAAGGGAAAGTTAAACGTCGTACGTAAATATAAGAAGGAAAAATAGTACGACAAGTAATATCACAGAAGATGAACGCAGCCCAACATGAGGGGGAAGCCACAGTGAACATGGGAAGGAACCAAACTTACCCAACCCGGGGGGCCGAGTAGGCGTATGCCGCGTACTGGTAGCATTTTACATTTTAGTACCATTTCTCGTCGCTTTCTCGCCATCGACAGCGCTATCGTCGCTTTGTTTACTTTCCACCCGGTTATGGAAACTACCAAAAAACATCTTTCTAGCATGAATTCATCTCGAGTTATTAGCAAGTTTTGATGGAGACATCTATTACTCCACAGCAGCTAATTTTAGATCCACCCAATTTTTACCATGTCTAGCATTTTTGTAAAATAATGTATCCTAAAATATTTGTTTCTCCGGGTGGTGGGATTCCAGTGATATTGCCCACACAGACGAACAGACACATCGAATACATACGCAATTTGTTTTAGAAAAAATCTGATGTGGCCACCACATGACTTTCTCCATACCTGTAATATTTCTAAAAATTCCAAATAGGTTACATAATAAACAATATTTTAAGAAACTGCGAGAAAATTTTAGACTTGACAAAGAACAGAAATAAACTCAAACCATAGCCTTCTGATATTGGATATAGCCACAAAGCTTCAACAATTAAGAAAATAAAATGGAGCGTTACTAAGATGTAACTAAGCGTCAATTGTTAACAATAGTCGTCGGTAGGTGGCGTGGTGGTGGCAGCTAAATAATTTAGTTTTTAAGACATCTCTGCAATATATGGAAAAATGTTTCAAACATAGGTTGTACAAAACTAAATTTCCTACAACTTTTATTCAGGTATGTTTTTAAATATATCAAACATTAAAGCAAATATCTCAAAATAACGGATGTGACAAAAGTAAACACCCACTTTCGGTTGACCGACGTTTACCAAAAACTAATCAGTTCTTCCGACTTTTATAAAAATGTTAAATATAAAATTACGCATTGATCTGATTAATAGTTTTTGAGTTAGAGCAACCACAAAAAGTTACCACATACACATACACACACACACAGACATCGATAAAATTGTCAAAACGTGTTCAGGGCAAAACGTGTATTTCCGTTGAAATCTCGAAATCGATTTTTTCATGAAAACAATATCTTTCTCCTATACTACACATGGAGAAAGTAAAAATCGGTAAAAATGTATTATTATAAGGGGTGGATTATACGACAATCGCGCTCGCGTGTGTTTCTCGAGAAAGCACTAAGGCAGAGAGATAACCCGGTAAATTCTGCGAGGAAGAGGATGGAACAGAATTAGGCCGCGGTGGGTTGGTTAGTTATTGCGGAGGGAGAGGAGGAGAGATAATGAGGCTGTCGTAAGCGACCGCAAGGGTTATAACGCTGATGAAGTGGAGGAATTGGAGAAGAAGGGGAGGGGTTCTGGGGAGAGGAGACTACTTATTGTTCCTCATGGGAGGGATTCCGTTCTTATTCGTGGTCCCCACCTCGATCTACGAGGTTTTCTCCATCTCTGTGTCCTCTCTCGCTCTCCCGTCAGATCTCAGCTAAACATCTCTCGAACATCTGCCAAACTCATCCTCTGAATATTTTACTCGATCGACCGATTTTTTTCCATTTTTAACGAAAGTATGCTTATTTAAAAAATCTGATGTGGCCACCAAATGACTTTCTCCATACCTGTAATATTTCTAAAAATTCCAAATAGGTTACATGATGATAAATATTTTAAGAAACTGCGGGAAAATTTTAGACTTGACAAAGAACAGAAATAAACTCAAAACATAGCCTTCCAATATTGGATACAGCCACAAAGCTCCTAAAATTAAGAAAATAAAAAGGAGCGTTACTAACACGTAACCAAGCGTTAATTGTAAACATTAGTTGGTAGGTGGCGTGGTGGTGGAAGCAAAAATATAAGATATCTCTTAAACAATGGGAAACAATTATATGGGATAATATTTCAAAGTTTGTAGAAAATTATATTTCCTACAACTTTTATTCCAGTATATTTTTACATTTATCGAATATTAAAGCAAATATCTTAAAATAACGGATAAGTGAAAAGAGTAAACACCCACTTTCGGTTGACCGATGTTTATCAAAAACTACTGAGTTCTTGTGACTTTCATAAAAATGTTCAATATAAAATTTCGCGTTGAACTAATTAATAGTTTTTGAGTTAGAGCACCCACAAAAAAGCTATCATATACAGACATCGTCGAAAAAATGGTCAAAACGTGTTCAGGGGTCCTCAAAACGTGTATTTCCTTTGAAATCTCGAAGTCGATTTTTTCATGAAAACAATGCTTTCCCCTATACTACGTATGGAGAAAGTAAAAATTGTTCTTGTTATCGCTTTATTTGTCTGTTCGTTTATTTTCCGTACTTTTTTTGCCCGTTCTACGGTTTTATTTTCCGCTTCGAAAATTACCGGGTTTAGCGTATCGTAAATTTGCTGGTTGGTTCGTATTTTTCTTCTCGGGTGTGTGACTGCTGTGAGATTAGAAGTTTCGAAATTATGCTTCACACGAAACTTTTAACGCCTGGAAAACGCCAAGTTTTGGGGGTGGCGTACCCTAGCCGAGGGGCGAGCAAAGTTTTTCCGAGACGCATTAGGGTTCACATCGGAATTTGCTTGCGAGGATGCGAGGGATCCTAATAAAGAAGATCAATAATACGTAAATTACCTTTTATCGTCATTCCGCCCGCGGGTTATATCTTTCCAACCTCTTCCCTAGTAGATCTTCAACGTTTCACCAGAGGCTTGAGTAATTGTAATTTTATTGATGGCTCGTACAAGAAATTATGTCGTCCTTTTCTTCGGTGACGATAATTTAACCGTTTATCTCGGATTAGTTTGGCCACGCAAATGCTCTTTCATAAATATTTTACTATTTGTACGATATTCTAAAAAATTTTACTCGTTTTTCAATGCGACTTAATTGCCTCGCCATGGTTTTCGTGCCGTCTTCAGCAGTCCCGTGGAATATTTCGTTCTACGATTTCCATTATCAATTTGTTTTTTTTTACCACCTACCGATTCCCTCTTGCCTACGCGCAATGGTATCTAAGAGGTAGTGCAGTGAATTGCTGGTCAGTTTAAAAATTTTAGGAAAAAAGGTGAATTCCCTTTTCTCATTGTTCGAATTTGTTTTTGCATCAACAGAAATGCCTTATATATATATATGACGTAATCGTCTAGATTATTTCATCCGATAATATTTTCTCACTCCTCCTAGACACAGGAATGATAGAGAAGAGTAGAATCAAACCCTCGCCCAAAGCCTCAAAAACATCAATCAATCCTCCTCTCCCACCCTTCAAACAATGGAGGTGTTTTTTTTTATCTCTCCGCCTCTTTCCTCCCTCCCGAGCCACTTCAATTTTTTCGCATCCTCCTCAACCCTACCAATGCCATCTCATTCTATCGCCGTCGTGTTCCTCTTATCCCGGATCAGCTCTCTAGCCACCCGGAAAGCCCCGTATATAACCCTAAGGGCGCGCGTCGCAGTCTCGCTCTATATATTTCAATTGATTTCGTTCTCCTAAGCTCTACGTCCCGTTTGTCTCACTTAGCGTGAATATGCGCGTGGGTGTGTTTGTGAGAGAGATTTTTTTGTATCATAGTTAAGTCCTCGAAAAATACACATTCTGACGGCTTATTCATCGCCGAAAATATATTACGCTGATAAATTTAGCGATAAGTTCTTCTATATTCTCTTACTAACGTTATAACGACATAGCTTGATTTTTTTCTCTTCAAGTTATCAAGAGCATACGCTTATTTTTTCGTTGGAATCATGAGTTTGTATTGCAATCTAATTTGTCGGAAAATGGCTTCAAAAAGGGAAATCGTCGGACACGTGAAAGTCAAAATGTAAAATTTTCGCGTTAAGGTATAAAGGAAAATACTAATCTTCCATTTCTCCCACCTTTCCTTGCTCGAACGAGTATCCGTTCGATCACCTACGCAAATATTTACTTAGCTAAGAGCTTTGTCAGTCTAAAGAAGTCCATATTGTTTCCTGACTTCAACTTTACCACAAAACACTTGGTCTTCGAAAAGTTTATAATTGTTTCGGTTTTCACCATATTGATTCCTTCTGAAATCACAGTAAATTTATGCTGAAGTTAACAAGTTTCCCGTAAGCCTATGCGTGTCTAGAGTGCGTGTATAAGTATTATTCCTTTTTTTACTGCAATTTGAGTCCCTCTTTTTCAACAAAATTCTCCCTGCTGCATATTTCTAAAGATAATAGCCGCATTTAATAGGAAATCCTTTCGTCAATCGAACCTTACTAATATCTTTAAATTGGAATTTTGCAATAAGAGAATTGGATCGTTTTCCTATAGATATTAAGATATTCTTTCGTCGTTTTCCTGTTCCTTTTGTGTTTTTGTAATATAATATTATATTTTTAATGTATTTATTTCTATTTCTCTCTGTCATCATCGTTTTCCTTACTGTGTATTTTCCTTTGCTGTTACAATCTTTTTAAATTTTTTGCATTTTTTTCTTTTTCATTGCCAGCACCACAGACGCGATTTTTATGATTTCCACCATTTTTACGACTCAATGATCAGCTCCAGTTAACGCATACTATTTCCTTCGCCCCACTCCCAACAGACACATTGCGCTCCCCCGCCATCTTGGGTGGGTGTAGTCTCAATAACAGAAGGTGTCCGGAGGCCAGCCCTTTGTGTGTTTTCACGCCTCTTTGGGGCAAAATGAGCATTCGTCTACTTCATCCCGTTGATGAAGAGCAGGGATTAAAACGTGTTAGGTCAACACGATAGAGAGGAACTGACTACCGCGGTGTAAACGTTGTTCCGAAGGAGTAATGGTGACATCTTGACCCAGTTTCTTGAACCACATAACGGAGATTCTGTCCCTAGGATGGGAAGAAGAAGAGCGATAGTCTTTTCGTCGCGAAAGATCATCTATCATCCTTTAGAATTCCTTATCGAAGTCGCCCGTTCATCACGGAATAAAAACATCTCGGTTCAAACGAAGCTGGATAATTAGATTGTCTACCTGTATAATAGCTTCAGAACTCCTGGGGAATTTTCGAAGAGCTCCTTTTAAAGTTTGGATTTATGATGCCTCTTTCAAGAGCAAAGTACTCATACTGATTCTTCCTACCTAATAAATCACCGAGGGTAATCGATTGAATAAGTAATGCCTTTCATTAGAAATAATAACCTGGTTCGCTCGAAAAGTTTCGCAGATGTGCTAAGTCGTAATTTCGCGCGTGACATTTTCGTCTTTCCTTTTATTTCGCGCGGGGGAGGAGGAATTAGGTTCCAGAAAATGGACGCGTTCAGAAAAATCGCGTTACGCAAGTTTAATACCTTACGTAAAATAATCAATCGCGTGTTCTTAAAGGCTGCGAGCTTTTCCACGTCACACACACACAAGGGAAAGGCGGCGCGCGTCCGATTCAGGAGCACGCATACTAATTAACTTATTTGCGTTGTGAGTAAATATGTGCCACATTTATTCAATCGCGTATAATGAAATCCTCGTTGGGAAAACCTGCATTGAACAGAGTGCTTATATTTTACAAGACATTCATGAACGAGTGTCACGGCAGTGGCGTAGAGAATGGGGAGGAGAGGGGGCAGATGCCCTCGGGCGCAGGGATGAAGAGGGTCACACTCTTGGACCGAAAATTAACGTTTCTATTTATAAACAATAATAATATTATAATATATGCCGAATTAAAATGCTGGTATAGTATGTTTGAATATCCATTACATTTGTCTGGAAAATTGTACAGGGACCAAACGGTGGGGGGGGGGGGGGGGGGGGGCGCATCTCTATGACTTGCCTCCGAGGGAAGGAGAGCCTAGCTACGCCACTGTGTCACGGTCAACACGATACATCTGTTTGAAAAACCTTTTTGCATCACTCCTTCGATATCTTTTTAAGTCGGCTCCGGAAGTTATTCCGCCCGTCACTCGAGTTTAAGTTTGCCTTATTGTTGCCAAAAATTATTAATTTGTGAAAGCGCATTGTTTTTTTCGTCGCGGACCGCATTCTATCGAAATTTCATCGGTAAATACGTGCGATACTTGCGCAAATCCGGGTGTGCGACGCGGTGCGCATTTCAAGCCCTCCTCGCGTATCTCGGAATCCGCACGAAATCTTTCCTTTTTTTGCGGAAGCTTATGCGGCAAAGTCTCGCGGTCGCAAGACGCGTCTCTCCTAGCGGGACGCCTTTATCGTGACGCGCTACATAAATCCTCTCGGCTAATGGGCCATTTTCCACTTCCTCTCACCCCTACTTCGTCCGCCCCTCACTTCTTTCCCGAACTCCTCCGAACCTCCTTCATACCATCCCTCGTCCATGTGCTACGCCCCCTCCCCCACCACTAAAAATCAACCTCTCACGACACCCCATTTTTAAAGGTATCCCAGTTTCCCCTTATTTCCGAGATTAACCTCGTAGTCCCAGTTCCAATCTTTCCTTGACCTTATCGACTAAACAAGGCATGGCAAAAACACACACCCCGTCTCTCCCCATCGAACCGTTCTCCCTCCCTCCCGAGAAATATCGTTGATGGATAAAAAAACTCGATCGATTTAGGTATTTAGGAAACGACGATAAAAATATATACATATCTGGTCTTATCCTATAACTGATGGCCTAAGTAATTCGCGATTTGACTTATTACGTTTATTCTTGGCGGCTTTTGGTCCTAAACGTTTTTGGCTCTAATGAATGCGGTCCACGTTACATGTTCCCGGTATCCGAAGGTACTTGTTTTTCGGTCATATCGTAAATAACCCCGACATATACGAGTAAATTTCCATTTTTATTCTGCTCCGGTGCATGGATGGGAAGCAAAAAATCTTCGCCCACATTTCACGTTCGATTGTTATCGTATATTCGAACTCGTTTTACGTGTTTTTGGAAGGCTTATGGCCATAATGACCTAAGTTACGAAGGAAGCCAGTGATCAAGATTAACGTTATGCAAGAGGTAGGGTTTAAACGAATTCCAAGAAGTTATTGTAAAGTTATCGATAGCCGCATTTACTTCGTACAATGACATTAAATTTTGCAGAAAAAGAGGTTTCTGTACTTTACTTTGTCCCTGGAAATTCTAATGAAACTAGTTTACTAAAGATATTGCATCGTCGTTTTGTGAAGGAAAATGTTTGATTAAAATGACTTTTTTGTAAGTAGAATGTTTTCTATCGATATTAGCTTAACTGCGTCACATAAAAGATACATTTTTGCAAAAAAAAGCAACCACTATTTATCACGTCTGAGAAAAATTAAAAAATGACATTTAAAAAAATACAAATTCTTATTCTTTATTATTTTATTTTAGGTAACAGTACCTTTTACCTATTTTTTTCCTAGAGTGATACAAAATTCATTGGAGCCTTGAAGATTTGCTTTTGGAGCATTTAAAGTTAAAGTGAGTTATGCAACAACAACTTTAGATCGAACTTTTAAAATCATTATTTCGTATGATAAACCAGGCATTAAAATTGATAAGAAACCATCACGTAAAAAAGATATCGAAATACAAAAAAGAAGGTCGACTATCCGAATCGGGGGGTTGTGGATAAGCGACATTCGGATTATCAACGCCCTGCTGGAAGTAATCTGCACCATCTTAAAAAATTTTCTGGTGCCCATAATCTCGAAGAAAATCTAGTAATATTTTAGGACCTTTATTGAATGCAGAATCTTTAATACGCAGCGCTAAGACACCAATGGTAGGATGAATTAACGGGATTATATTTTTTCGGATATTAATAATATTATTGCTATTTTTCAAGCGCATAGCATAAATATATTTCATCTACTAGAAGTAAAAAAAAAGAAAATAATCGCGTATTGTCTATAGCAGTGGTTTCCAAACTTTATGGGTGCGGCACCCTTTCAAAGAAAAAACAAAATTTCGTGGCATTCCATCCTTGAAACAAAGTTTTTATATTTTTACATACGAGCATTACAACTTTTGGAAGTATCCAATTATTGCCCTAATTTCCTATAAAGACACCCAAATCTTTGATTTATTTGATAAATTTAATTTTTCGCGGCATCCCTAAAAATCAGCTGCGGCGCTTCAGTGTAGCGCGGCACGCGGTTTAAGAACCACTGCTCTATGTAGTAAATAAATTTTAATCTATTTAATAAATTTTAAAATTCAAACTTTAACTCATATAAACTAATTTTATGGATGTTTTAGTGTAACTAGCACTTACTAGCAACGGCAGAGTGATTGGCAGCTATTAAGGCTCCCAATTCTTCTATTCCAAACCCTTCAAAAGTCACGTAAGCGCAGCCGCTGAAGTAGACCGCTTGCCACCTCATCCCCTCTTCCATAGGGCGTTCGTGACGTCTCTACCGCTGCACAATCACTGCGCCAGTGGATTGCAAGCATTAATCTCCCGAAAATAGAAATCCTGATGGCAAATTTCTTCGCTGCCGAATTACGGCGACGTGTAGATTGAGGCTAGGCTCGTGGATATCATGCACTAAGCAGATTTTCCTTGATTGCAACCCAAAATGTCATTTGAATTCTATCGGAGAGCACGAGAGAGGCTAATTTTAGATCTCTTGGTATGCAGAAATCGTAAATGCAGATATTCAGAGAAAATTTTTCTCTGCGCATTTGTTTATCATTTTGCATTTCAACATTATTAATATATGCTATAGTCTTCTTGAATGCCCATTGATAAAATATGAAAAATATACCCCTTAAGATATTTTCTGAAAACTTTTCTCATTACCTAAATTTCAACTAATATACATTTCCAAAAGATTAAATTAGCTGTCAAGATTTTTAATGTACGAGTACTATATATAGGCATATGTGCAGATTAGCTACTAATCATGTGTTACATAATCATCTTCAACTGTTCTGAAATATCTTAATTTAGAGTGCATGCTTGTTGAAACAGTTGACATAAAAGTCATGAAGTACAAAACAGCGCATTGTACCCTTAACTTACTTCAATCTCGTCTCTGGGTATGGTATTTTAGTACATTAGTATTTCGATTAACGGGGTTCTCTTTCCGCAAATTAAGACTAATGACTACCCCTTAAAAAAGGATGTTTTTTGCGGGGTTTCCCTCATAAATCATCGTCATTTTCCCAAATCTTATCGAGGAAAAATTCACCCCTTCAAGAACTCCAGTTTCTTCTCCTCTCCATTCGATTTAGCTAATTCACTTCTTTTTCCATTTTATCAAGTAACCTATTGATTCTTACTACAAACCCATTTTTTTTGCAATTGTCACAGCTTTACACGCATTAAATGGTTTATACGTATTAATCTCGCTCACATCGAGGTTTATTTAGCATTTCAGAGGCTTTATGACCTGCGCTTCCATTGTTTGGCAACATTTCTCACTTGAGATGTAATTGTCGATGTTAAAGGGATTGATTAATGAAAACTTTTGCTATTAAGCGTTTTAAATGGCCAAACCGAATTTTAGCGATGCGACTTTGCTATTCCAGCATATCATATAATTTTAAAATACGCTAGTTTCTATCTCGTTATCATTTTGTGTCAGATTGCGTATTTTTCACGAGTATACTTGACGTGAGAACATCGAGTTCACTGAAAAGCTAAATGTAAAGTAGAACTGTAATTTTATTTTACTTTAATGCAGGTATAATCTATTTAATAAAGACAAAAAAGTCTCGAAACGCCGTTTGAAGTGAGAGGATTACGCCAAATGTTTTTGGTCTTCGACCGTTGAGCACGACGTTTAGCAGAAAAAACATCATTAATTTTTTTTTAATATGCCGTCATAAATTTTTGAAGCTGAAATCATAATATAACCTTTCATAAAATATGTGTTGAATTTAATTGGACCCGATTTTCAATTCCATTAAAATTCTCATACATGAAACATCCAAATCTGTCGAGGACGTATATAAATTTACAGAACACAATAGCCATAGAAACGTAAGAAAAACAAATACCTATTCAGCCTACAAAGCAGCCGTCATCAGCGGCGATTTACTTACCGTAGATTCCAATAATTTTAATTTGTAATAATCTGCTATCGGTGAATCACCACTGTTAACGGCGACATTGTAGATGAAACTGGCATTAGGTCTGTCAAACCATTTCGGATATTCTCTTATAGAAAATCCCAGATGTCATTCTTTCACTCCGGAACGCTCGAATGTTACGCCGCTCTTAAAGAGCGGGAGGTTCGAGAACTATTTACGACAAAATGTGTACGATATCTTTTATTATCGGTTGTTTACTAAACTACAATGAAAAAGGTATGCAGATACAACTTACTAATTATAAGTAATATATAGACACAATTTGTATTTATTGGCGCATTTATGATAAGGTAGGTACATTGTTATAACAGCAAATATTGCGCGAAATTTGTTCGATACAATAAATGGGATGAAAATGAATATGCGTAGTATTGTAATAACGAAATCGCTCCGAACGACAGCAATTTGCCATCCATTCTCAAGCGACGGCAATTTCCCATTAATCCAGGTTTTGCCGTTACAATCAGCAAAGCTCAAGATCAAACTTACGATCATGTTGGTATCTATTTGACAGAGCCCGTCTTCTCACATTGACAGCTGTACGTTTCATTGTCGAGATAAAAAAATCGAAACAACATCAAAGTCATAAATAAGGAAAATTCTGCACAAGGTCGACTGCTTGGCACTGATGAATGGTTTACAAAGAACTTTGTTTTGCAAGAAGTCTTCCAAAATTAATGAATAAAAAATTAGATTTGTTTGCTCACAAACAAAATTATTTTTAAAATGTACCATCAACGCTGCTTTTCAGGACTACTACAACAATACCGTTCTAGAACGAGTTATCTGCTTAATACTTCATTCACGCATACCCCGTCATACATGACGGGCAATTACGCTAGTTTTACCCAATTATAAGGCGATGTTTTTTCTAAAATGTAAGCTGAAAAATTCATACTCGCCTTGTAATCGCGATCAAAGTTATCTTCTATTTCTCCCCTCCCTCTCTCCCCCACCGAAATTCAATCCTCTATGTTCTATAGTAAATTCTACCCTTAGAAGACCGTATTACGCTTATTTCACGCGAAGTTGCCAAATTTCTCCTGCATTACAGCCAGCGCTTATGTTCGCCCCGCATTAAACGTTTTAAGAAATAAAACTAATAATTTAATGTAGATCAGTGGAAGCCAATAAATGTACGTTTTTTCGTATTTATTCGTTAATCTTATCGCATAATTATATTTGCGCTGAAAATTGAAATAAACCTTTAGTATCAATACCCCCAAAATTGATTTTCTTTCGCATGGCTTCTGAAATAGGGGGTCGCCTTACATTCGAGGTCGCCCTATAATAGGGCAAATGCGGTATTTTATGACTACAGCAAAAAAAAAACATTTTTTTAAATTTGACTTGAGCCGTAAGGCGAGCTCAATAATTATCCACTGAATCACTTTTTTCAATACTTAGGTTTACAGGAATCTTCACATTTTTACAAGAGGCGAGCAACATTTCCTAAATGGCGGGCCACATTGGTGGCTGCGAATTTTTTGGCGGGCCGCATTTCAAGTTGTCAATGCTTCGGCGGACCGGGTTAAACTTCACTATTTAACAACCCTTTGTTGAACTGCATCATCAAACCAACAGTTTATTTTCACCTACAACCTTAATTGAATAGTTGCGTCAACATAAAATATCCCATTTAATAAGATCGCGAATGCAAATTAACGTAATACCAAGTTTATTTTCGCGATATTTTGGCCAACGCTTTAAGTTGCCACGTAACTCAGTTTACGAAGGGTTCGTGCATCTATATGTATATTGAAATATCGCTGCTCTCTCCGCAAATGAAGAGAGCACTGGTTGACAAGATAATCCCTTTTATACCAACACAAACAATGTGCGTCGTAAGTGACAGGAGAATGGCGTGAAAAGTTTCCCGAGATCCAAATCTAATTTAGTTTTTCCTCTTCCTTCGGGCAACCCACTTTTGTTTCAAATTATACGCGGAAGAAAATTTACAGCAGACGCTCATGCGATTGATATTTGTTGTTTGAGTGTAACGGTTATCAAGTAAGTTAATAAGCATTTATTTTATGGGAAGTTTATATGCTCATATGTAAAAAATAAACCTAGGTTTTGGGGTTTTTTTTCAGATTCACACAAATCCGCTAAATCTCCGTTTGAAAAGAGCGCTAAGTACGTCGCTTACATATTGATTCCGGAAAATTCTGGTATTGAGCCCAACAATAAGTCTTTGAATTTTTCACGGCCATCTTAAGATCCCAAATTGATATGATTTATTCTATCTTTTACACATTTATCGATTAAGCCTCAAAGTAAGACCCTCCTTTAACCAATTCTCAATTGTGAAAGCAAAATCGTCCACACAGCTAGCGATAGATAGCGCTGCCTATTTTAGCAGACGACGCAAGAACGCAGTTTTGGCCCTTCCAAATCCGCCAATCAACGGCGGACTTTCTCTTTACCTCGACAGACTCACGCATCGCCGTAATTAGAGGTTCGTAATGCTCCAGGAATGGTAATATTGCCTGTCTCGTTACTGCACGGTCGTTGGAGGCACACCTTTTGCTTTGGCCTGTCTGCTTCTGCCCCACTCACAATCACTTCCACATTCATTGTACATGCATATTTAATATTGTCTTTCATCCTTGATTTCCTGATGTTTATACATGTTTTAAGTGGGTTTACTGAGGTAAAATCAACATCGTCCTGTATGTCGGTCTTTTTAGATGGCCATGTGACTTCGTCGCCACAGGAGAAAGATAAATACGTACACTTAGCTAGTGATTCATGCGTTTTCGATGTAAAAATTGGTGTTGCTACTGTGGTGCTACATTTTACGTTTGCATCTACGTTATGTGCATTTCACTAAAATGTCCTCGCTTCTTCTCCAATTATTATTCCTGATTTTAATAGGGAAAAACGAATCTCGACTTTAGATACCTAAAGTCGATCTCGCGTATTTATTAACGTGATCGTGACTTTAGATAGACGTGATGGTTTCGCTTATTTCTGAATTTTCTCAACTCAAGGGGGAGAAATGTTTAGTATACGGAGATAAAATCGGGTCGTGGTGTTTTGCTGTTTTATAGTGCGTTCGTTCCAATTACATCGTTTAGTTTCAAATACTCCAACACACGAAACGCGCCAATTTGTGATGCACTGTACACTAACCTAACTTGTTTTTGTCATCCCTGAGGCAGAGCCGTCTAAAGGGGGAGGCTAGGTAGGCAGTCGCCCAGGGCCCCGCGTCTATGAGGAGCTATAGCAGGAATTGTATTCGAGAAGAGGAGATAGGTGCTCGTTTACTCGTATACTATATATATATATATATATATATATATATATATATATATATATATATATATATATATATATATATATATATATCATCATCATAGGTAGTCTGTCCGTAGACAGGTCCGTGATTATTCTTGGTTAAACCTGGTTCTCCATATACTCCTATTTTTCGCTGTCCTCTTTATATCTTGATAACTCTCTTTCCCTTTCAAATCGTCTATCAGCTGAAACCTTTTCCTGCCTCTTTCCCTTTTCCCATCTAGTTTTCCTTCTAACACGTCTTTAATCATACTCTCCTCCTCCATCTAAATCACAAGCCATTTTGATAGGTTACCCAAAGCTCCTTTCCCACATCAACTTCGATATCGACTGTCTGCAAGTTGATAATGCACCCATCCAATTCTTTAAAACCGTAAAAAATCTTGGTCTTATTATAAATGACACGCTCACGTGGACAGACCATATCACGAGTGTTTGTAAAAAAGTAAACTGCTCCCTCTATTCATTGAAGAGACTAAAAAACTTCCTACCCCAGAATTTAAAGCAAAAACTCGTATCCTCTCTTCTTCTGCCTCATATAGATTACTGCGACGTGGTCTACAGTGATCTATCAGTAGAGCTGTCCAATAAAATTCAAAAAACTTTAAATTCCTGCGTAAGATTTATTTTTAACCTAAAAAAATCAGATCATATATCTGACTATTACAAAAAGATGTCATGGCTTAATCTCGATTCCCGCAGGAAACTCCATATCCTTAATACACTATTTCGGCTACTGTCTTCAAACACTCCCTCTTATCTTTCGTCGAACTATTCCTTTCTCTCTTCCCTACACGAAAAAAACACCCGTAACTCAAGAACGCTAAATATTCCAACTCATAGAACAAAGATTTTCAGTAATTCATTTCATGTAGCGTCCTGCAGACTTTGGAATGAGTTACCCGTAAAGACAACAAAGCTAAAGTCACTGGAAGGCTTCCGCAACTCCTGCTTTCTTCATTTGATGAACAAGTGCTAAACTGAATGATGTAATCCTACACACACTTCACTTTCTGCCAGATTTATCAACTCCAACATGGAAACATTGTATTGTACGCAGCCTCTGGTATTTTACATACTCCGACGCTCAAGTCTATCTAGTGTGGTTTTAAAAATATATTTTAATTGTTTTTTTTTTTTTTTTTTTTTAGTGTTTTAAATTTCTGTTAAATTTTCTCCTAACTTTCTTTTTCATCTTTTATTTGTAATGCAAGCATTTATATTCGAAAGTATAAAATGAAAATTCTTCATATTTATAATTATTCAAAATTGTCTCTGTTGTACTTATCTACATATGTATAAGAGAATGTATATGTATATTGCTCTTGTGGTAACCATTTTTTGTGAATTAAGATTGTAAATTTAAAAAAAATTGTTAATATGTAAATCCTGATGTAACCAAATTGTAATGGTTAGGTGGAAGAGGGGGCTACTTAGCCTCAACCTCGCCAATAAAGACATTTTTCTTTCTTTCTTTCTTTCTCAGGTAATGTCCAACCCAGTTAGCCTTCCTCTTTCTAATAGTCTGTATAATCATTCGCTTCTCTCCTATTCTTCGTAGCACTTCATCGTTTTTCATCCTATCTGTCCATTTTATCTTCAGCATTCTCCTCCAAGTCCACATTTCAAAGCTTTCCAAGTATTTGATGTCATTTTTCCTTAGCGTCCATGTTTCTGCCCCATACAATGCTATACTCCATACGTAGCATTTTATCAACTTCTTGCGGATATCTTCCCTTATATTCCCTGTAAGTAGTTGTTTCTTTCTCCTGAAAGCCGCTTTTGCTTTTCCTATTCTAGTTTTGATCTCATCCGTACATTTTGCCTCTCGTGTTATGATACTTCCAAGGTATTTATATTCTGAAACTTGTTCTAATGGCTTTCCCCCAATAGTTATGTTCAGATTCTCTTCTTTACCCGATATTCGAATGACCTTGGATTTTTCTGTATTTATTTCCATACCGTATTTTCTACCTGTTATCACTAGTCTATTTATCATTTTTTGTAGCTCCTCTTCCTTTCTTGCTAGAAGTACTTGATCATCTGCGTATTTTACTGTTCTTAAAATCCTTCCTCCAATTTTGAAATCCCCTGTGCCTTCTAAAGCTTCTTGCATTAGACTTTCTCCATATATATTGAATAGGGTTGGCGATAGGCAGCAGCCTTGTCTTACTCCTCTACCGATATTTATTCCGCAGGTGTCCACATTCTCAAACCTGACCTTTACAACTTGATTCTCATATAGATTCCTAATCAGTCTCCTGTCTTTCCAGTCTACACCTATATCCTTTAATATCTTCATCAACTTGACCCAATTTACTCTATCAAAGGCCTTCTGCATATATATATATATATATATATATATATATATATATATATATACACAGTATACGAGTAAACGAGCACCACCCTCATCACTACCTTTTCTTTTCCTTTAGTTAATATATATACCGTCCTTTTTTCTCCTTTTTTGTCTATATCTTTACGTTTCTTTCCTGTCGTCTTTTCCTCTTATCTTTCTCTTCCACCATGGAACTGACCCGTCTCCGTTATCATCTCCGTAGACACATTACCCTCAACTGCCAGATTGAATTCCTCAACTCCTGCCTTATAGGTTCCCACCCCTGCGGAAAACCTCGCTGCCTCACTTGCCCTATCCACCTACCATCATGGCTATCCACCCCTCCTACTCCCCACCTCCTCCAATCATCAACCTTCCCACATCACCCTGTCATTCCCCGCCCAGTGTGTCACTTTACGTTACTCTTTCGCTGAAGAAGGACTTAGGCCCGATAAGCTTGCGTGTGTTTTTGTGTTCGTGTGTTTTACGTGTCTCTTCGACGCTCCCAGCAGCCTGCCAGTTTGGTCCTCAACTTGGTGAGTGTCCGCTGGGCTTCCCTCAACACCTTGTTGCCACCCTCATCACTACCTTTTCTTTTCCTTTAGTTAATATATATATATATATATATATATATATATATATATATATATATACTCGTATACTTTTCTCATTAATTTCCAATTACTAAATATAGAAAAATAAATATGTAATATATAATTTCCATTTCCTAGATATACTTACCTTTAAAAGTCGGAACCTTCACCAAAACTGTCAAAACAACACTTTCCGCCAAATCTCAAAATTCAAGTACACATGTTTATCTTTAGATGGCACGTCTATCGCCAAGTGAGTTCTCATTGGATATCCGTGTACGTGAAGCTTAAAGAGATGCAAGTTGACCATCAAATGGATTTTGTTGGTGACACATCATTATATACTTAGTCTGAGAGAGTTTGTGTATTTTGTGAACTGAACCCTGGATACTTAGTGTGAAAATTTGTAAGCTCAGTCACAAATTCTTTATTATTTATTACTGTTCTCTGATTTGAAATTTATTATGATTGATTCTGTACAGACTAACATAAACTTGAAAACAATAATAAAATTGTAATTAAATGAGAAATTTGATTTGTATAAATAAATAGGAGGACCCGCGGCAACCCTCTCGCCCTGGGCCCCGCGGGTCTTAGAGATGGCTCTGCCTGAGGTTTATATAGTTTCAAGCTCGCGATCCTTTTGGTGGCGTAGACCGCTGGTTTCACGTGTTCTTCTTTTATCTTTCTTTCCTTCCCCGTAGCAAGTTCAATGGTTTCCTGATAGGAGCCATTATTTTGCGGCAATTGGAGGAAATGATGTTTTTCTGCGGCTAAAGATGCCATGGCGGTGATCGTCTTAGCTCTGTGGAGCGGTCTTGATGATGGAAGCCTTTTAATGCGGGTGGTGATGCGATAAGGCGTTACGGTATTGATCCGCATGGGTCTCCTTAAGATACACCGTGTGACCCAGAGATCCATCAGACTTCCTTGATGCCAATACATCGAGAAATAAAAATCTCTTTATCTCTTCCACCTCCATTGCGAATCGTACCGCTCTAGGAATTTATTGAGCTTTAGTAGATATTTGTTTATGTTAGCAGTGTTTTTGTGTTTCTTGACCATTCAGTCTAACCGTGTTCTGTGGCGATTTGTTTAATCTTCTTGAGTTTTTTGTTGAAGTGGTTAAGTGGTGATAGTTATCTATATACCATTGTGTGGAATGCTGCCATTCTATCTGTAACGGTGAAATGGATTATTATAAATGTAACTGCTGTTGTGTGTGAGTTTTCTGTAAATGTCGAGTTCTATTTTTTTATTTGTTATGAGTAGATCAAGAATTGGTAGTGTTGTTGATTTCTATTCCATGAGTGAATTAGATTGTGGGAGGTTGTTTTTTTTAAGTCTTGTAGAAATCTTCTGCGTTGTTGGATGAAGTGTCGAGCTCTTCGACGAGGTCATCGAAGTACCTAATCCATATCGATGGGAATAGGTATTGCAAATTTACCGGCTCTTTCAATTCGGTAAATGTATTCATAAATACCGGTTTACCAGTAATTTATCGGTAACTTTCGCCATTTTTTTATGTTAAATTTTAAAATTGAACGATAAATCTAAATAAATAAAAAATTTATTTCAAGATGAGTACTTTAAGAAAAACACAACATAAACTTGAAACAAAATCGTAAATAAACCTTTGATTAAATAAACATGAAATAAACTCTAAAGACTAAAGTACTTAGGGGAAACACAACATAAACCTGAAGAAAAAATCGTAAATTAACCTTCGATTATAAACTCTCAAGATAAATACTTTAAGGAAAACACAACATAAACTAAAAAAATCGTAAATAAACCTTTGATTTATAAACATGAAATAAACAAATTTTATTTTTAAACAAAAGTTATTGCAGCTGATTCTTTTTTATTTGTTGCCTCATTGGTTGTTAAAATAGGCTCGAAGAAAACAATTTATCCAGACTTTGGTCTCCTAACTGCGACCTGATTTTTGTGCTGTAGAAAACACTCTTTCTGATTAGACACTCGTTGGTCGAACGGTCATTAGGAAATCGAAAGCCATTTTTTAAATATTTTTCTCTTAATTATTCTTCTTGAAAATACGCCATTTCCTTTCTCACGACGTGTTAGGTCTTTCGTGTTTCATTTGCTTTTGAGTTAGATCTTCATAGGCTACATCAGTTTTTTACTTTATCGCCATTTGAAGTTTTTTCTTCATCGACAACGCAGCCGATGTCGAAGGAACTGAAGTCGTAACTTTCTCGGAATCGGAACCAATGACTTCAGTTGTATTATCTGTCTGTACCCGAATATCGATAATTTATCCAAGTTTGCACGTCAATCTCGACTCGTTTTCCATTTGCAGAAAGTTTCCCGATTTCCGTTATTGCCAAAAAGCAAGGTATTTATAAGTCCTCCGCACACGTATCTAGGTTAAGCAGTCTACAGGGCCTTCTGGGGCGTTTTTTGCCACCTCTGGCTCCGGCCAACAGTGCTGCACGTTCGAAGATAAACGAAAAACTTCGTTCAAAAAAATAATCCAACCGTATTTGTTTCTGATTTTTCCTTCGATCTTTCCAAAAAGGATTTAAGTTTCTTTTCGTTTCTCTTCCTCTGTTTTACTCGTGGAATAATATTCTCCTCGCCCTTGGAATGCAAGACGCAACTTACAATTGGTTTGTCCCAGCACTTTCTCACCACACCCATAACTTTCGCAGGGCCCTCCTGACGAATCGGCGGAAAATAAAATCACTCGGCTCGCTTTGATGTGACGCGTATTTTGTTTTCCGCCATTACGATTTTGAAGGTGTTGGCGATATTCGGAGGGGGAAAATAAAAGAAAATTTCCCGTCCAGAGTCTTTTTGAGCCGATATTACTTTGTTCTTTTTTCTTTTTGGTTTATTTAGAAGGTGATCGCGTTTTCTTATCGCTTCATCCTGTCATCGGATTCTTAAATATTCCGCTCTCAAAACTTGCACAAATGGGTACGCCACATTGTCCCGTTTATCGTGATAAAAATTTCCCGAGTCGCAGAAGAAATGGCGCACACCGACTCGCTCACGATTAATCTCCGAATGCATTATCGTGATTTTTTCTCAATTCAAACGAAATTCGTGTTTTGAAATTTTCGAATTTGGTTGGTTTTGTATGCCACAGTGACTTGTTACACCTCGGTATTAAATTTTATTGGTTTAATTGTCCGTCAAATATGACGGGATTATGATAAAAGTATTCCAAATATATTTGATTTCGATATGAAAAATCAGTAAGATACGCTAAATGACGAGCCCCTTTTCAAAAATTAAGTAATAATAATAAATAAATAATAGAATTCCCTCCCTCTCGCGGTCCCTCTCTCTCCCTCCCTCACTGCCTCTCCTTTGTCTCACCTCCCCTCTCTCTCATTCCCTCCTGTCACAATCCATAGCTCTCCCTCTTTATCTCTTTACTCCCGTCCTTTTCTAATTCTATACCTACCTGAGTCTCTATGTACCTTCCATTCTATATCCCTTCCCTCCGATCTCCCTCCCCACACCCCCTCTCTCTTATTCTTTATCTATATTGTCGTTTAGATAAGCAAAAGAATCCAAACTAAATCCCAGTGCCATTAGGATTACGTAATTTCACGAAAAATCCTACGATAATTTAAGGCAATCTATGCACTTGTATATATTACACGTATGCGGGTTGTGATAACAATTGATTCTCGAAGTTTAACAATGACGTGGTCCGCAAGGCAACGTCCCGTTTAAAAGCCGATATTTTCCCAAAATATGTTATTAAAATGTTTAATATGAGATATTTCGAACGGTAGGCGGAAGAAAGATGAATAGAATAAGATACTTCATTAATTTTCTAAAACAGTTTAAATTCGAAGATCGTACGCCAATTCTTTCTAATTTTACTTTCCAAAAAGTTGATTTTTACGTGTTATCTTACGGGAATCGGAAATCGCCCCCCCTGGAGTCGAACAAGGGTCTTTTTCATATTGTTTTCGTCATTAACTTTTTATATCTGAATCAAACATTACTGCAAAATTTCAACCTTCTACCTAATCGGAAAGTTTGTTAAAAACGCGCTAAAATGTGCCATTGACGACGTCAGCATTACACACAGAACTGGAAAACTATATGTAAGGTATGCCTGTTTATAAATATATCCGAGCACTCACGCGCGCACATATTTACACACAATTCACCCACATACACTAAAACTATGGCGTTTGAACGACCCTACGCGAATAAAACGCTCCGTCAATTGAGGAACGAAGAAACCATTCCTGAATCAGGTCGGATGAGGAAAAAAAAACTTTAAACGCGAGACCTTTTAAGACCACAAAAGCAGCATAACACGGGCCTTGCGCGCAATAGCGGCAAAAAGGTGCCCCAACAAATGGATAATAAACGGACGAAAAATCCTGGGAGAGAAAGTGCGGGAGAAATGCGATATGGAATTCCTCAGAAATGGAAATGGACGACATCGTAAACGGAAATGGGCCGAGGAGGGAGGAAACATTGTTAAGGGAAAGGGAGTGAAAAGGAGAGGAATGAAATTCGGTGAATGTGGTGAGAAAGAGAAAGGAAGAAATGGGCAAGAATGAAACAGAGCATCGAAGAGAAAGCCAGATTGCGGAGAGGAAGAGCATTGCGATGCATGGCTCGCATTCAGAAGACCGACTTAACTTTTTAGTGGACTCCGCACTTTCCGTTAGGTTGTATCGTTTCTTTGCCGCTGGAAATAAATTCTTCGAGGAGAATAAAAAATTCGTTGCAATTTATTTCTATTTCGAAGTAAAGGCCACCGATATTCCAGAATAATTTTAAGGGCTATTTAATTTGAATAACACTCCCCAATCGGTTTTTAATAAAAATCTTCGATTAATGCTTAGTGTTACGCAAAGTTCTAGTCTCCATGATCTGGTAGCCTTCAACAGAATGTGAATTTTAATGAAGCTGCGTAAAATAACCATGCAGACAACGAAGATTACTTGAATTTTTTATAAGGATAATTATCGAATGTTTTTTAGATCAGTTACCACTAAATAAATCCGCTTTTATATACCTATATTATTGTTAACATTTTTTATGATAAAGCTAAAAGATGTTCAAAAATAACTTTACGATTTCTCAGTGAATCTTTTAGTAAAGAGTATCCAATTCACACAGAAACTAAGCGATAGAAAAGCTAAAATATTTTATATTAGCGGAACATGCAATCAAAATTCACTGCGTCAGTTGTGAAACAAACTCCAAGCTGTCCATATAAACGTATCATCTCAGCGATTATAACTGCATACAAACGTGTTCGTGTCACTTTTCGTAGAAACTCAGTTAATCGCATCATTAAATTCTGCTAATTAATGCAAGCCATTGAAGTACTCAGGCCATTCGTCAAAATAGTAATGTTTTGAGAAATGTTCCCATTACCAGGATTTTCAAATTCACGTAGTGTCATAATTGTTCTTGTATGTATCATCTAACATCTGTTGAGATTGAAATTTCTACTGGAATAATTTAAATCATTGTTGAGAATATGGTATGTTCATTTTATATCTAAGGACGACTAACTAATTCATCCTGACTCCTCAGTAATACTTTTTTCACATCTCCAAAAGTGTCGTCTTCTATGACCATTCGCCTTCTCACAGTATATCTCGAAACGTGGCACTTTGATGCCCCTATATCACGAAATTTCGCCATACGTTTGGAGTTGGAAGATTTTGATAGTATAGTTTCGGTTTAAAATTCTCTGTGAAATGCCTGTTGGTCAGCTTCCGGTCGATTGGTATCCGAAAATTATTTTAACAACCCAATTTCACGGTTTAGTTATAAATTGAGCAGCCATTGTAGATTATACGTCATTTTTTAGTTTGTAAGTGTAATACAAGTGCAAAAATGCCCCAGTAAGTCTATTTTACTTTTGTCTTGTCTAATGGATCGCCATTGGAGGCATGCTTCGTAAACCGAAAAGCGCCTCTGGTTTCATTATCCGATTTGTGAATATTGGAATAATGTTCAACATTAATCTCTCAAATACTATCAGATAACAATTAATAGTTTATGGTCTCTCCCATTAAAAAAGTACGTCATCCGAACGTTAATAATTTGAAATGTGGCATGCTCCTTGAAAAATAATTTCTGAAGATCCATAGGAAGAAATTTTAACCCAAACCTCTCATACTGTTATGTTAATTGAAAGAAGTATCAAATAAATTATTTAAGAGGCAAAAAGTAACGGTAGCAATGGAAGGAGTTTCGCCATCCCAGGCAAAATTTTAAGATGGCTCTTAGATTTCACATGCATAATACTTTTTATATTTAATTACAACAATGAAATTATTCAGGAAAGCTTTCAACGGAGCCTCTGGTACCACCTCACCACCACCTCACCACCTTAGGCCATCGCTGCCCTTTTTCCACCGACGCTGAGGAGCATGGGCGGATTCAAGGGGGGTAAAGGGGGTAATTAATTACCCACCCTAGAATTTCTGAACACTCGAAATAATTACCATTCAACTCCATTTCTTCGTGTTGAGATGTTGATTTTATAATGTAAAATATGTCTAATTAGCTGCATATTTATACTTACTAACTGCATTCATTCGCCATTAATACAATATAAATATATAACCTCATAAAATATGTTATGTATATGTATAATCCTTAATTTAAAATCATAAAGACATTGTTAAGTGTTATTAATTTTGTTGAATAAAATTCTATTTAATTCTTTTTTCAGTATTAATCGATGTATTGCCTTTGCAGTCTTAATGTGTTCGCTTTTTACTAATAAGTTCTATATTTGCTTATTCTGATTAAAATACATTTTTAACAAAAATGTATCAAATGCTTTTTCATTCCTACATTACCCCCCCCCCCTCCTCCCCCCTTGGATGAAGTCTAAATCCGCCCATGCTGAGGAGAAAAAGAGTGAACTGAAAGTCATGAGAGACATACGCATGCGCGCGCGCGTGTGTGAAGGAGAGAGCGAAAAAGTTTTATTTTAAGAGCCCGAGTGTTTCTGAACCTCGACGTGGAGGCAGTACGAAGGAAAGTTGGTGAAAAGAAATGTTCGGCAGTTAACGTTCCGAAGTAGCGCAGAGAGAGAGGTGGGGGGATGGGGAGAAGATCGAATATTTCGGCCGCCTCCGCAAGGGATTCCTTCACGGAAAGCTCTTCAGATTTAAGTTACTTCGGAAACTTCGGTCGAACCCTCAGAAACAACCGCCTACGCGGGAAAAATCCCGCGCACAAAAGTCGCATTTTTTCGCGACTTTCGAAAGCAAGTGGCCGAATGGATTATCCTATTCCGGAGTACCTACTCATAACTTTGAAATGGGTTGATTTTCTTGCGGCCGACGGAGGAAACGTGCCCGCTGTTATGAACAAGTCCTTGGCTGAAGAACAATATTGAACACGAGCGTTAGCATCAACGGCGAGAATCTTCCTTGGAAGGAAGATTTTTAAAAAATAAAAATTTCGCTTAATATTCTACCTAATAATGTTGCGTATACTTATTTCATATTCATAACTGTTTTAAACTGCTTCATTGATAAATTAACTTCCTCGATCGCATCGCATTCGAGCGATATTTTTACACCGGAAAAATGCAATACAAATCGAGGGACTCCATTAGCGTCATGAAGAGAGAGAAATATTCACCGATTATTTTGTAATTTGTTTTCTAATAAGTTACCGAGTTCTAAATTATCGGCATTTTTAAAAAGAGAGAATGCAAACCATGAAACACGCATATTGTGACAAAGTTGAAAGTTAACTTGAGACAATTCGAAAGTGGTCTCAAGTTAGAGAAAATTACGTTAGAATAATTTTTTCAGTAATGGCTATTTTTGTGTAGGAAGTGTAATTAGAGACCAAGCAAATTTTGTATAGGTGAAGTCGTAAATTTCGAGGAGCTCGAGGTTTACAAAATAAACTTTTGGAACCTGGTAGGTTGGAATAAAACCAGAAGAGTATTAAGAGGTTTCGTGTTTTATATCCGGGTCAAGAGATATGGAAATATAGGAAAATAAATGTTTAATTGGGTATTTACAAATCTCATCATGTGTTATACACATAAGTCAGGTACGTGAAACCTGCTCTAGTAACGAAGCTTGACAGTTTTACTTGAAGGCTGATTGATAAATGCTAGAGTTTAAATAAATAATAACACGATAAAGAGATTCTCGTAATTTCTGTTTGAAATGTAATCTACTTACTCCAATTTATTGCAGAAGATTAGAAGTCGGTTGTATGGACCACGGTTAATTGAAAAAATAATTTACTCACATCAAATCCCTCTCGGTCGTGGTTCACTTTCCGTTAATGCAGAGAGTACATCCCGAACAAATAGGTATTTGCGCAAATAGACCTCAGTATAATATCACGCAATTCTCTTCCTGCTCAAACAACTTAAATCGGGTGTAATATTCATCGCATACTCCTCCGCAACAATTTTTAATAACAGATTACGTTGTTCTACTCTCTCTTAAGGTTTCCAGGAATTTTACAACTGATTTAAATACACAGCTTAGAAAGTTCCTGACTTTCGTTGCATCCAAGATCCACGAAATATTATATATAATAAGCAAGACTTTTTTCACATGTATGACACGTTCTAGAGCAGTGGTTCTCGGACAGATTCGTCAGGCGACACCTCCTTACCGACTTTTGGCCGCCGCGACCTCCTGAGTTTATTGCAACACTTATAAAACCAGAATATAATCACTTGCCTCAGCGAAGAATGCTCACGGCCCCTCTAAAATCCCCCACCGCTTGAGAAACACTGTTGTATAGTGTGTATGTGCTCCAATATTTTCTTGGCGAGTATGTACATATATCGCTATCGAGAAAATAGGAAAAGTCGTCATACATTTTTTGATGATTTTGAAATTGTGGTGTAATCTTAAATCAAAACGAAGAGCGTTGTTCTCCCACGCTGTTGTGCTGCCTTTTTCTTATCCTTCCCTCCTTGTCTTTTTTCCATTCCAGAAACAAATATTCCGTCTCTCCTTTCGGAGAAGCTGGGTTAGGTTCGAGAGAAGACCCAGCGATAACGAGGGGGACTCCCACAGGGTACTCGTCTTCGCCCTTGGGTCTGGAAGAAGAGGAAGAGGACCTTCCACTCCTGCAGATGGCGGTATGGGCGCCGCGTGGGAACTCCCTCTGTTTCGTGCACCGCAACGACCTATATTACAGGCCGTCTGCGAGGCGACCCAAGGCCTATCGTCTGACGAGGTCCGGGACGCCGGGAGTGATCTTCAACGCCGTCCCCGACTGGCTTTATGAGGGTAATCAAGCAGGAATTTCGTTTCGTCATAACTTTTGAAAGCCACTCCTGAAAGCCACCCAGCGGAATGAGCACGGCGGTGATGGTTGACGGCAGACCTCATAATTAAGGTCCCGATTTTTCAGGATTTTTCTCGGTCTTCTGTTCTGTTATGGTGTTCCGAAAGAATTTTTCGAGATAACGTATTTTCTTTTATTAATCATTCGTAATTTTGAAGTGAAATCATTGCGTGACAGCATTATCTCGATAATTTGTATAAAATTGACTAAAATATTTGTTCCCATTAATTTACTGTTCGATTCTGTTATAAATTAGTGCACGCATTCCTTGAATTTGTAAAATTATCTGCCACCCTTTGAATAAATTAATAACTAAGATGCGCAACATTTGTTTACATTGCATATAAACCACGACAAGTGTAACAATACACGGTGCCCCGGTTTATCCTTCTCAGAACACGTTCCCTGTTCTTCTTCCTCAGAATCTGGTCACCTTACACATAATTGGTTTTCATTCAGTGCTCTCCGATCGTATCTATTAAAGATATGTTTTGCTATGCCCTAAATTCCTTTTATCCGACCTCTTCAACTTATGATACCATCGATTCTTATAATCATGAGTCTTAATCGCCAAAATAGCCTCTTCATAACATGCCTTAAAGTTTGCTCCAAACTTTTATATCCTATGCTATCAGAAGGTCCGTGACAGCAATTTTACTTCCGAATTGAAATCGGGAGAAGCATATAGTTTTACGATTTTTTCGAAATAGCTCCCATAAAAGTTAACTACCCCGAAAAATCAGCTTCTTTCATTTATGTGCATAATGTAATTTAGGTTGCAATGAAACTTAAGCTGGTAAATAGGATGTTATATGTTCTAGGATACTTGAGCAGGATAAAAAGTCCTTATGATAATGCATTATTACTTATTAATCTCTGGATATTATTGGTATTATCACGCTATCATCCAAAGTTTGCCGATAGGTATACAATCTAAGCTTTGGTATTGGTAATAAAATCACCGTTTAACAGGGTTACTGTAAAAATATCGATCATGTCGAAGGGAAGAATACTGTTTGATTATTATCAAGCTAAAATCTCGGAAAAAATATTTATTTAAAATAGCGGTACTATTTGGTAGAATTTGTTGCACCTTTTCAGTTACTTGATGCTGAAAAAAATTCACCTCTTAATTGTAAAAAAAAGCATTTTTCTTATTATTGTCAATTTCATCATTAAATTTCCCATTTGAATTATTTTTTGATCCGATTGAAATGTTTAAACTAATTTGAAAGTGGAATTTTCAGCGAGAATTTTGCCCATCTATGAGGGAAAGGTGAATAATTCATACCTATCCAATGGATCACTGCTTTGTTGAAAATATTCATCAGTCTCATGGACTTGGGTTCGACGTCCCGCGAGGATAGCGTGAACCCGAAAGAGTACCGTTTAATCAAAGAAGTTCCGGAGCACGCCTATATGGAACATGTTTCTACAAACCGAAATTTATGAAGAAAAATTTAGATAAAGCTGCATAATTTTCGTTTAATCGAAATACGGAAAACTGTCAAAAGAAAACTACCTGTCGAAATGTGATACGATATCCCTGCGGAAAACAGCTCCCGAAACTAAAATAGCTCAGATCTCACTTTTCTTCCCTTCCCTCGGACGATCCACCGCAGTAGCGTCGCAGTTAACGATGTTATGCAATTTCGTAACTCAAATCTCTCGTTATGTCCTGCAGAGGAGGTTCTCAACTCCCCGAGGGCCCTGTGGTTCTCCCCGGACGGCCGCTCGATCGTTTACGCAGCGTTCAACGATTCCCAGGTGGGCGAGATGCGTTTCCCTTTCTACGGAGGCGGAAACAACGGTGTCGGAGCTCCTCGATACCCTCAGATTCGGAGCTTGCGATACCCCAAGGTGAGAGGGCTCTGGTCTCCATTTACAAGTCCTCTTCCCTTCCCCCTTTGACTCCCCTGCTGGATATTATGTTTAAAATTTATCTTTAATATAGAAACCAAGTATTTATGTTTTTGGTCTTGATAAAAAATTTAATCTGTATGGCTAATGCCATAAAAATTACTTGCAACATTATTTTGATATAGTCGTTTTTATTGATTTCTTTTAATGTGCCGCTCCAAATATTTTTGACAATCATGCTGCTCTCTCTCTCTCGTCCCCCACCACCCACAGTGGGTTGCTAGTTAGGCCTCGGCATGTAGGATAGATTAAATTCCGAAATTTAAACAATGAAAAGTGTCTTAGTATCTCAGAAGGAACAAAGTCATGAAAATTATTTTATGAATATCGCAATTGCCCATCAAATATGATGGTATGCGTGGATTAAGTATTAAATTAAACATTTCCCATTCTTCCTCCTTTCTCTCTTCCTCTATCCCATCCTCCTCCCTCCCATTCTCCCTCCCTCGACCTCTCTCTCCTTTTCTGGGAAAATAGACTTCCTAGTCTCAATCTCGCCCTAATAAGGAACATTACCTACATATCTCCCTCCCTCTCTCTCACTCCCTCTCTCTCCTCCTGTCTCTCTTCTTTTTTCTTCCTCACTCTCCTCTCTCCTATTAAAGCATTCAAAGCACACTTTCCTTATGTATATAGTATAAGGATTGACGCGACAATAAAATATGATTTAAACATATTACTTAAGCAATTTCGAATCATAGGTGAAATGCGATGATAAGAATAAGAAACGCTATTTATTTTTCTTTAAAACGGTTTAGATCTGAAGATTGTAGGCCAAATCTTTCTAATTTTAATTTGCGAAAGAGTAAAAGCCTGTAAGCCAAAAAATCGATTTTTACGTATTATCTTATGGGAAACAAATTATCTACAGGAGTCGAACCCGGGTCATTTTTGGGGATTTTTTTCGTAAATAGCTTTTACTATAAGAATCAAACGTTCCTACCAAATTTCAATTTTCTATCTACTTGGAAAGTTTGTTAAAAATAGCATAACAGTCAGTCATAAATAGTTCATATTAGTCGAGCATGACCAGATTTCTTAGCTCATTATTTAAAGAGATGATAAAAAATATTTTACTTGCAGATGGCATAATAAGATACATCTCATTTTTTTGTCCGTTCAAGAGCTTTACTGTCCAAACTATTTCTCATCCTTAAATATTCTTATTAATGGGATATACAGGCAAAATTAATGAGAAAATAGATATTTGGCCATTCAACCATAATGGTGAATGATTCGTAGAGCTTTACCACATTTACTTCTATTTGTAAATTATTTGCACAAAAGCACGGCAGTGTTGATTTTAAATGTTACCTGTAAATATTTATTGGTAAAATATTATTGTCCCTCAGTGATTCTCACACTTTTCATATTTTAAGAAATATCTATCCTGCTTGGTACTTAATATTTAGCAATTTATATATCAACAGAACTATCAGTTTCTATGGTTAACCTGGTCATTATACAGATTAGCTACCACAACACAGTTTTCCCCTACATATCATTTAAAATACAATTCTTTCGTTATTTTAACAAAGAATTCCAATTCAGATTTTTTTCTGCTAAAACAAAGTAAAATTTTAGTTATGACCCAAAAAATTCGCAGATTGCCTCTCGCTGTTAAAACAACAACATTTTTTAATGAATGTATATGTTTACATTACAGGCCGGAACCCCCAATCCAGTAGTGACACTGTGGGCAGTAGATTTGACCACTAGCCATCCGAAGCAACTCCAGTCCGTGGACCTGAAACCATCTATTGGAGTCAAAGACCAGTCAGTGTGGTTTGTGCTTCGAGCTTTGTTTCATTTTGGTTACCATTATTCACGTTTATTTTTCTTTCTCTTTCATCCTACAACATCTTTTGCCTACAAGCAGCTTCTTCATTATCTTCGTATGAAAAGCACACGAGGACTCTATATTCTGAAGCCTGCACTCAAGTAGACCAAGCAAGAGTCCTTGCTATGATAATGGTCCTGGCACTTGTTCACGGGTGACATAGATAAAGCTCTAAAAAAAATGCAACAGTCACAATGATCTGCAATAAAGCACCTTCAACAGATATATTTACCATAATTAATAGGCTATTAGAGCCAGCCATTAGCATACATTGATAGCGGATGCACTTTCTTGTTTGTTTGGTCGTACATGAAATGGAATTTTTTTAGCCTCCATCTATAGTTTCCTCCCTCTATAGCTATAGAAGAAAGTTTTGACAAAAGTTTCTACTAGTTTAGGCTAGTAAAAATTTTTTACAGCAATACCCCTAGCAACATTTTGACAATTACACCTTTTATTTGCTATTTTTGGATTATTTATATTATTTACACATTTTCTTTTGCCTGTTTATTAATTAAGTGCTATAGCTAATTATTATAATTTGCAAATAATCGGCAATATTTTATGTAATTATGTTTACAGAAGTTGGTTCAAAATGAAGCATGTTTTCAGCAATTATATTTTTTTGGAAAAAAACAATAACATTGCCTGGCCAATTTTTATTTTAAAAAATAGGCCATGATATAGATTTCAAATTGTTTGAGAGAAAAATTGTTGCTTTTTCATATCAGAATACCCTTTTGATTTGACCTTAATTTTTTTATTAATAAAGTTATAAAGTACTGATTTCAGGGAATCTCCTTGATGTAGGAGAACAATTTTTGGCTAAAATTTTATGAAATAAATTTTTTTCATCAAAGAACCTGAACCCATAATCATTAACTTTTATATTTTGTATGATTTTAATATCAGGGATCACTACTTTACTGCTGTGACATGGATAAGCAACCGACAAGTGTCTGTTGTGTGGATGAATCGAAGGCAAAATATTTCCATCATATCTGTCTGCAAAGGTCCTCTATGGAACTGCGAAGATGTAAGTGTGTCCCTCTCTCTATACTTAAATGCATGGAAAAATTCATTTATTCCTGGTATTTAATGTACCAGTTTTGTAATTCCAGGAAACTTTTTTTTTGTTGTAAATATTGTTTTTTCTAGCTTAGAGAAATACCTAAGAACCTAAATTCTGTATTTTGTTACAAATTGTATGCTTCAAAGTGCCTGGTAGGCATATAAGTGTAGCCTATGAAATTGTTATGAAAAATCTTAGATTTAATTATAGATGATGGCATTTATATTTAGTTAAAGAGCTATGTACTGGCAGCTCTCAATTTAGATGATGGTTGCATTCTTATATGATTTATTTTTCAAAGTTTTGATCTTACTTTCTCAGCGCTTTTACTAAATGTTACAGACTAACGAAATGTGCCATCTTCCTGAAAAATTCATTAAATTAGCTAAAAAGTCTAATCCCATGTTATAATGTCATGTTATTCAGTAAAAGATAATATCTTAAAACTTATACAGATCATAGTAGACTAATCCATCATATCTAACAATCATATTGACAGCTTAGCATGATTTGCCTTTAAGTTACCTAATTGCTTAATGAACCACATAGTGCACACACACTGAAAGATGTTGTTTGAGTGGTTACAAATGTACCAAATCTAAACACTGGAGGTGATTGTCCTAATCAGTACATATAAAAGAAAATTTTCAAAAATTACCATGTTGTTCTAATTATAGAGTGACATTGCATAAAAAGTAACTTCTACTTCCAGAAACTTCATAATAGAAAAAAATAGAGCCAAGGAAACTTCATTTTCATTTCAAATTGCTTGAAAAGTTAATTTAATTTTAAATGCAAACTACTAAAAGAACAGTTCACACAATTGGGAAAATATTAATGATTTCACTATTTACCATCCAATAGTTGTCTTGGTAGAACATTTAATTGAATGTAAAGGGAGGGAAATATATCTTTGAATTAAATTATAAGGCAAGCATGATTTTTTGCTTCCAGCTTTAAAAAAATCATCTAATTGTTGAGCCAACACAATATATCACAATTCACAGATACTGTTAATGAAAAAAATGGTAATCAATTGAGTTACTTGATGAAAAACACCATGATATAATCAATATAAAATATCATTTTGTCTAAGAAATTAATGCCTTTAATGAGCTAATGTGGCATAAAAATTAGAATAAAATTATGAAGGAGGAATTTTAGTAACAAGCAAAATACACCAAAAGCAGAATACAGGCACTCCCAGGTTACATAAGCCTCGACATATGTAAACCCAAACTTATGCAAGTGGCCCCCAGTGGCGTCGCGTGCCCATTTAGGTTGGGTGTGCTTTTATTGGGGAGGGGGGTATGCAACCCGCGCTACAAAATTCACGTGTTAATTTGAACGTACGATTGCATTTTTATCGACGTGTGAAAGTTTCAAGAGAGCATAGCGCAGCAGCGCTCTTCTTAATTGGTCTAATGCAATTAATCTTAGAATAATTTTGAATACTTTAATTTACTAACTGATATGATTTTAACTATACAATCCATAATTATGGACAACACAAGGGTTCCCCGTCAAATAGACTTGAGCTATGCATCACGCGCGCCGTTTATGTGAGAATGGTTAACGCTTCGTTGTTAGAAGATACTAGAGTGAGGTACGAATTATCTGTATTTTGTTACGATTTTTAAATATGTACAACCATATAATACGCACAGAAATCTGAAAAAGTAATCACTTGGGAAAATATTATTTTCCGGATTGAATCAAAGAAAGGCTTAAAAAACTCATTTTACTTACTTATTTATACACCAGTTCCAATCTCCTGTTTTGCTTTAGGAATTTTGTTAGCACATCATCATAAAATGAAGGTCTTTTCTTCAGTTCCGCCAGCAATGTCTTTTCAATGGCGAGTGAACTTAGGTCGCATAACCTTTCCTGCGTTTGTGTTCCTCTATAACACGTATGTATTCTCTTCGTAGCCGAAAAAGAACGCTCGACTGTAGCAGTAGAACTCGGAATCATCATGATAAGTTCCGCTAATTTATAAATCTCCTTGAATGCAACCTGAAGCTGATTTTCTTACATGAATTTTAATAGGCAATGCACTGGTTTCCTCGCAAATTCATCAGAAGAAAAGAGCACTTTTAGTTCATTTTTTAGGCGAACGTAGTCAAAAACTGCTCCGTAGAAATCCTTTAATTTTTCTAGAATACCATCAGGAAAAGTTTTCGCATACTGATCATATCTTTTGCTACAAAGGAGTTGAAAAAACTCAAGTTTCGAAAGTGAAGAGTATCTTTCTTCCATCTCCAGGCACAAGCAGTCGACTATTCTCTGGTATAATCGAAGGCACGCGCTCTTCTCCTCTTCTATAGATCCTTTTCGTCTTTTAGGCTTCGACGACTCAACTGTATGCTTTTTCTTTGCAGAAACCCAAATATCATCAAATCCATGTTCCTTGTCATTCCTAAGCTATTTCATAGTATCATGCACTTTTTTACAACAGTACAATATGTCATAGGATGATGTTTGCAATATATTATTCAAAACATCAATATAGCCAAACAGAACAGAAAAAATTTCTAGCAAAAAAATTGTTTGAAAATCTTGCAAGAAACACAGAAAACCACGAGCTTTGATTACAGCATCCACGTCCCAATCCCCAGAATTCTCCACAATGTGTTCAAAAAATGCAATAAGTTGACTTCTGTGGCGTTTTACTGTGTTTGATAAACGGGAAGTAAAATTCCATCTGGTTGGTGCGACGGAGGGTAATTTTTTAGCAACAAAATCTTGCAAAGCATTTACTCTTTTCTATGATTTATAAAAATATGCTGCCATTCCACTGATAGTTTGGAAAAACAATCTACATTCCTTGATATTCAAGAGGCTTTGCTTCAGAACTAAGTTCAAAACGTGAGCGTAGCAATGCGTAAATATTGCTAAAGGATAGGCCTCAATAACTTTTCTCTGCAACCCATTAATATGTCCACTCATTGCACAGGCACCATCATAAGTTTGGCCGACCAACTTGTCCTTAATATTAAATTCCTCAACTCTGTTTACAACTTGTTTTTAAAAGACCACTAGACGTTCTATCATCACTTACGTCTGTAAATCCGATAAACCTTTCGTGTGTTTGCCCATTATGGACAAAACGGAAAACAGTTGATAGCTGCGATTTCGACATTACATCAGAAGTTTCATCCAGAAGAATGGCCACAAATGTAGCGGAAGAAATTTCTTTCTTTATAGCATCTTTAACTACATCAGATATAGCGTTAATGATATCATTTTGTACTGTGGGAGAAGTTCCTCGAAATACAGTCGATGCCTTTAAATGACAGTCTAAAGGAGGATCATACTCACGGAGCACATTTAAAAATTCTATATAATTCCTTCGGTTGCCTGAATCTTCAGACTCATCATGACCTCTCAAAGGAAGCTCTTGCTTAGCCAAATAACATACAGCATCAATTAATCTTTTTAAAACGTCTCTGTTTTTCTTTACTTGTTCATTATGACGACTAATTTCAATTTTTCTTTGTCTGTCAATGAGAATGTCAATTCTTTGTTTTCCAAACATCTTAAGATTTAAAAATGACTGAACATGTGGCTGGGAGCGCTCATGTTTTTGCATTGCTGCAGCCTAATGATTAAGATCGGAATACCCGTGCTTATTCCAAACACCTTTCTCTTTGGAGAATAATAAACAAGGCCAACAAAAAAGTCTTGACAGCACTTCACATCCAGTTAACCATTCTACTGAATCGTATTGTGAAACAGAGAAATGTCTCATGTACTCAGTTTTTTCATCTTTGTGCTTGCACAGTAAATTTGGAAGAGGAGGATGAGGCTTACCTTCTTCGACTTTGTTCATACAATCCGCAAAAGCTCTGGCAGAAAACGGGGCATTCAGTACATCGTCAACACTGTTTACCATTGTAAATATGGGCAAAAAGTTATAAATTATATCTAAAAAATTATAAATATATGTTAAAAACTTGTCTAAATCGGTGTCATAAACACGTCGGTTCACACTTTACCCCACGCACGCAAAACAGACGAAACTCAGAAAACAAAAACAGCATCTCATGACAAGTAACAACGTTGAATTGGATTGCTTCACACAATAGCCAATCACAACCGCTAACTACTTCTGGGTGCTGTTGTCTCAGCGCACACCCTGCCACGCCTTCTGAATGGTTTAAATCCACAAGGTGGCTAAGAATTTGACCCGCTGCGCCATCTGAACGTATGTTTAAAGGGCTCAAAGCTATCCATATTTCTTACCGAACACCCGGGCTATTAACGTGAATGTGATACAATGTTTACGCGCCGAAACTTCTCCTCTTCATGAACCATTTGTATATTGGATTTGATTTTAGGAATCACGCGAAGCCAGAAAACGATTAGGGGAGTCTTTAACAGGAATAAATACAAAAATATAATATCTGTGACATTGCGAATCCGTGGGTGTGCACCGCACACCCTGAATATACGCCTCTGGTGGCCCCATAAATTACTAAAAACATTTCATTATGTTTATGTTAAAGTTTATGTTAAAGTTTATGTTAGTGGTTTTCGTGAGTAGGAACTAAATGTGTGCACAAAGGAAAAACAAAAGGTGTGGGTTGTAATGCAGTAGCCCCATTATGCTATCCAGCCACTGTTGCCAATCTAGCGAATTTTTAGCTTTGGGTTCAAACTAGTGCATAAAAAAAGGACACAAATCTAGCAAATCAATTTAACAATCTACCTAATTCTACAGACTTGATATAATTGTGGCATATATCTGCACTCATACAAATACAAAAATAAATTACATTATAATATTAACATAGTAACAGTAAATGATGATATTTCATTTTCATCTGATGCTATACAACAACACATGTCTACAAGTAGCAGCAATAATCTTAGCAAGATTTACAGGGAGACAAATTTGCAAGAGCTCGTTCCACTTGTCATTGAAAGCATACAACATATTCATATCTATTGGATACAGGAAAATATGCAGACGGTAAAGTTTAGATATGAATGTGAATATCAGTACCAGTGGAAACCTCTAGTTTCTACTTCCCCAGTGACCAATAATAAAAGGCAGCACTTGGGTTTTTTTAATCACACCAGACTAAGATTTGGCTTTGACACACTTCCCAGGGGCTCTTTTCATGCATTAGCAGTTACAGGTGCCTCAGCAGGCCAGATAAGGGGCTACATGGAAATTATGCCATATAAAATAGCTGAAAATAATCAAAATAAAACAATATTTTAGCAATAAAATGCGAATATATAAATATATCCTGCATTATGCCAGTTTAACTTTGTCTGATTAAAGATCTTCAGTACTTAATTTTCACAGATCGGTTTCTCAAAATAGCTTTGCGTCGAATAAAATGCCTTCACAGGTCAGATCTGGTCCACAGGCCATAATTTTCCCATCTATCCGTAGTAATTTTAGATTTACATAAATTTTGATGTAACAGGTGTCAGAATGAATTCCTTAAGGTACGTTTTCACTGGAGCAGGTGACTGCTGCTTCCGACTTCCACAGCTGTAGGTAGCAGTTGGCAGTTGCCACTGACTGCCTTCACTGGTGCTGCTAACAGTCGCATCTGGATGACACCAACAAGTATTTGGTGGGAGTTGTCCCTCCGATCCCTTTTATCGAAGAGTAGTTTCGCTTCATCACATGTGGAAGTAACATTATAAGTTATGACGATATTATTTTCCAAACTATATAAGTAGTAAAACAAGAAGAAGATAATGATATGCTACTAAGTCTGCTAAGCATAAGGGTCGGTAAAAACCAAATATACAAAACGTGGAAGGATGAAGGATACTACAGTATTCTAATAAACAGTCATTTGAAGGACTGAAAAATTTTGTGAATTCTTCTAAATTAATCAGACTCAATTTATTTTGTGCTGGGTCTTGTGTACACAGATTTGAAGAAAACAGGTTCTAATGTTGTTAAATATCCTATATATATAATATATAAACCGAATGGCCATGGAGAAGATATGAAAACCCCACCGCAATGGAAAAAATAGCTATAAAACATCAAGACTGCCGACTTTTGGACTTGACTGCTGAGTTCAGACTGCCTCTGGAGCAGTCAAACGCAGCTGTCAGTCAGTCACAGTCAGACTGCAGTCGGAACGGCATCAGTCAACCTGCCCTCATAGGAAATATATTGT
This sequence comes from Tanypteryx hageni, assembly GCA_028673005.1. NCBI lineage: Eukaryota > Metazoa > Arthropoda > Insecta > Odonata > Petaluridae > Tanypteryx > Tanypteryx hageni. Next base: position 75,498,246 of record CM054117.1, on the reverse strand, counting down.
AGTGGTAATGGCAGGACTGCCGACCGTCAACTGGGGCAGTTGGCAGTGGCAGTTGACTGCCTTAATGAAAACGTACCTTAACATAACCCGGGAAATGCTTGTATTAGAAAAGAACAATTATTCTCCTCTCATGATACAATAATAATGTTTGCTGTGAATTAGTATGACCTTAAATTGATTCCACCATGTCAACAACATACCATTGCTGACTTGGATCAATAGGCTTTGAGTATGAAGGATGAAATCCATGTTCTAGCCATTTAAACCTTTTATTATTGTTGTATAGGCTCACACCCTGAGGGCTCGTGGCAGTGCTGGTTGGGTTGATGCCATAGAAGCACCAATCTTCATTCCTCCATCTGATGCTGAAGCAGATGAAGACCCCCCTCCATTTGTTGCAAGGCTTCCAGTGCGTGATGGCAATGCTGGAACTTTCCGCCATGTTGTTCTAGTGGAGTCCAATGTAAATGGTGTTATAGGTGGTCGAAAGCTCACACCATTAACACATGGCATTTTTGAGGTCGTGAAAATTCTTGCCTGGGATGCTGAACGACACTGGATGTAAGGACACCTACAATCCTTATTGACCAAAATTTAATGTGATAAAATCTTAGAGGAAATTTTTGTGTTTTAAAATCATAATTACAAAATGAATTCAGCAGAAAAACTATGATAATCATTTGACCATTGTTCCTTTTATAATTTTGCTGTTTTAAATATTGCTTGTATGCAATATGTATGCCTCTGATGTCATTTAAATGAGTTAAGTAAAAGAGAGCGAGCTACACTGGCAAATATATAAAATGTAAGCGAAGGAAATTCTCCAAAGCCAGTCAAACTGATAAAACCCGGTTAAAAGGCCGGATAAAAACAGATGAACCCAGATAAAAACCGGATAAAAACCCAATACGTATTTCGCCCCCCCCTCTCTCAAGTCCCCCTTCCCCCCGTTTTTTAACCTCTGATGATGGTTACTTTGTAGCCGAAATACATATTGGGTTTTTATCCGGGTTCATCTGTTTTTATGCGGCCTTTTAACCGGGTTTTATCAGTTTGACTGGCTTTGGAGAATTTCCTTCGCTTACATTTAAATGAGTGTTCAGCATGAAACTTCAACATTTATCATGAGAATTGATGATCTACCTTTTTCGGTGGTTTCAATAATTAGTATTGTCTTTATTTCCAAAGTCTTCCAGTTTTTACTATATTTAATTTTCTATAATCAGGAATCAATAAATTTTATATCACTAAAAAAATATTCTGCTGCTTAAGCATAAAAAAATGTTGAAAATTTTCATGAGACATTTATTTTCCTGTATCTTTGAAGGAATTATCTATGATATAACCTTGACTCATGTAAACTATCACTACTATACATATACCTAAAATGTTCTAGAAATATCTTTGTTGTGTAAGAGCACTTGATGGTGCAACTACAAGGAAAGAAGAAGAAAAAAAGGCTTTCTCTTAGACAAGCCAGAGAACATGAGATTTTTTGAAATGCAGGAAGTCTCTCTCACATTTTAACAGATACTTCATTGCGGCCCCAGAGAGAAGGCCTGGCCAGCGTCATCTTTATCGCGTAGGAGATCTTAACGGAACTGCACCCCGAGTGAATGAGTGTCTCACGTGTGGAGCTGGCGATAGCAGAAGGGTGTCCAACTGGACTGAGGAGTCGGGAGCACTGCACACACCCAGCCAAGGCCCACCCCCCCCTTGCCTCTACACAAGTGCCATGTTTAGTCCAACCGCACGTTACTTTGTCCACGAGTGTCTTGGCCCAGATCCACCTATTGTAACGCTTGTGGATGCAGGTGCAATTGTTGTGACCAGATTGGATGCTCATGCTACACCATCTGATCTTTCTGGAATTGGTTCCTCTCCAGCTCCAAACAATGCCTATGAAGCTCGGATTGCTATACTTGACACCCATGACAAGCTGAGAGAACGTCTCAGTGCGATGGCTTTACCTCAGGTTATTATGGATAAATGTCTTACATGTTTTTCAGTCATTGATAACTTTTCCAAAAGTCTAAAGAAATAGTGTCATAATTTACACTTAAAAATCTACATTAACAAAACTTTCATAATATTACTCATTAATCTGCTGATGAATCTTATGGAGAGAATATATCTCTTATCAAATATTTACAAACTAGATTGATAGTATATATATATATCTGTATTTCAATTTACTGAAAAATAATTTTTGTTGATAGTAACCAGCATTTATAAATCTTTTGATACAGGTAAAGACGTTTCAGGTAGAGGTAGAAAATGGGTATCATGCTCAAGTGAGACTTCACCTTCCACCTGGCCTCAGGGAATACGAGGAAATGACATTCCCACTTGTTCTACAAGTGTAAGTTGGGAGTAATTGCACACACTTGATTTAGAAAAGGAATTACATTGAAATACAAGTGTCACTAATTTAATAGTTTTTATATTATAAGTTCTTATGGAGTCATAAATAAGAGAATACTTTTAAAAGGCTGATGAATTTCTATAGTGATGTCTTTTGCTTCATCACAGAAACAATATGTTCACTTGTAGCTGAGAAACATGAAAAAATTTTCCAATATGATTTCTTGCATCTGTTTTACATGCCTTTTATCTTTACAAATGTCACACTTCCCAAATAATAATTAAATTAATTTTTAGGTAATTTTTAATATTAATAATTTTTTAATGTGTCATACTGTCATGGATTTTCGCAAGCGCCATAAAATCTTCCAGGAGATCCTCCAGGCACTGCTTTTTTGTGTGCAATTTACACTTCTGGTGCTGGAGCTAACAACTGGGTCCCAACCACTCTCCAGTACCCCATTCCTGGCCACCTGGTGGCCACTCCCAACAATAGAAAATAATAAAGAACTCATTAACATATTAACTCAAAAGGAAGATGTCTTCGAATTTAAGACAACCACAATAAAAAATAAAAGGCGCAATATGCATTGCACAAACTTTCTCATATATATGTTTGGTCTACTGTGTATGCTTGTAAAAGAAAACTGCTTATGATTCAAAGTTAACCATGGTTTAGCATATATTTTAATGCCACTGATCAATATTTAGTAATTTTTTGGGATATATGGCTTAGTTAGTACTATTTGTGACATCAGGCTCTACAACTAGATTGATTTTAATCAAATTCTATGGAGCCATTTTTGAGTAAATTTAATTTTTCTAAAAATCGCCAAGAATAAACTACCCTTTATTTTTGTGCAATACCATTTTTTATGAAAAACAATCTGCAAAAGATGATATATTGCATAAATACAAGATATCATTCAATTCAATGTATGCATTTGGGCCCTAGGATGGCGAACAGACAGACGACATGGCAAAAAACCACTTTTTTGGAGTCAGGGACACCTAAAACATGTATTTCCATCAAAATCTCAAAGTCGAATTTTTTCACGATTATAATACTTTCTCAATATACTATGTATATGAGAAAGTAACAAGATCTACTCTGGAAAAAACTTTGTAATACCAATTTTTTTTAAAACATACGGTGGTAGCTTAATGTCATCCATTAACACTGCCAGCATTACAGTAATGTGCATTTTTTTCATTCCCCAAGATTTTTATAATGACATTTTTGCACCTTTTTCATCAATTGTGTAATTGGATCTCATGTCAAAATAAAAAGGTGTCTCATCTACATTAGCCATTTGGCTCAGAAGGTAATCATGAATTTTCTGCAACACAATTACAACCTTATGGAAAGCAATAAGTTTGTCCATGTAGTCAGAAGGTAAACATTTGCAAAAAAAGTTGTACATCGCAGATAAATCCATTACGATGTGTCATTCATACACACCAACCATTACTAGCCTTGAATTCTTGCTGTGGGATATTTAGTGATCGTGTTATTTCATGAGCTTTCAGTTTAATGATTTCCCGTGACTCTGGTTTTCCATCTGTTTCTTTGAGTATGCACAAATTTTAGTTTCTTCATCTAATTCATGAAATCAGCCTCATTTGGGTCCACTAAATGATTTATGGGTTGAGTTAACACCTTCAAGTTTCTGTTTTGCTTTATTCCACCTTTGCACACTTGCCTCCATCACATTATATTTCATCCTGGCCTCACAAATGTTTGTTTCTTCAGGGTAATGCACCACTACTAACTAAAAATTTCTATCGAAACTTCATCTTTCACCTTGTAATAATTTCTCTTTTACAGAGCTGCCTTTCTTCTCTACACAATCTGTCATTTCAGCCCTAAGAATCAGGGAAACTTATTTAAAACTGCTAAAAATTAGTCCTCACTTCACATTAAAACTTAGCAAAGTTTGTGCCAATCACATGCTTTCATAGAGATTATTCTCTTCAAAGTGCAGGTGTACTTACTGTCTACCTCTGGTGCACGAATTGAAAAGTAACTAATATGTTTAAATTGTAACAAGATATGCAAAACACCAGCAATCTTAGTGTAGCCATTTTCAATGCCATATGCATCAAATTTCATACCTAGCCAATTTACAAGTTCTGACATAGGTTTGTGAACACTCCCCTTCCATCAGTACCGAAAAGGTGGAAACTTCAAGAATATGAATAAATGCAATGTATTAATTAATCGAATGTAATTTATTGTGTATGGATAAATAAATGTGTTTTTGTGGACATAATAGCATCAGCATCTGGGTGTTCCATGCACCATTTAAAACTTTGTACTCAATTTTCAGACAACCCCTCATTTCTTTGGAAAAAATCTTGTCTTCCTTTCAAGTTAATATGGTATATATAAAATTTTTATTTCATTAACCCATTTTTTACTTTAACCAAGAATAATCACAGACTTCTCTATGGACAGAAAATCTATGGTGATGACGATGATATCTGTTACTATTACACAATAATGAGAATCATGGCTCTGAATGTTTCATGATTATCTGTATTTTTTTCAATGAAACATTTGATTATATTGAATAAAATATGAGTGCCATCAAACGAATGCATGATTAACTTCAGAATATTAAATTGACATGAAGGAATCATATGCAAAAACATTTTAATATAAGAATAAAATTATAGTTGACATGTAATATATTCTCTTTCTAGGTATGGAGCTCCTGGCTCACAATTAGTATCTGAGCAATGGGGAATCGATTGGGGTACATATCTCGCAAGTTGTCGAAATTTTATATATGCACAAGTTGATGGCCGTGGCTCTGGATTCCAGGGTGACAAGATGTTGCATGAGATTTCTAGAAGATTGGGTTCAATTGAAATAGTGGATCAAATAGCAGTGATAACGTGAGTTGATTTTTATAATAAAATGACTTGAGAAGATAATATTTTAATAAAATAGCTCTCAAAAATATTACTGTGCTCATTATTAGCATTAATATATGAACTGCAAACTAATTTAACCATTGATCAAGTAACCATTGAAGTTTAATACAACAAAAACATTTTAAAAAGTTGAATTTAATCTTTTAACATTCTTGTATGATAATTCTCAAGTGTCATCTGTCTGTCTGTCACACCTTTTTTAGACACCCCGATGAGCTACAGATCTGAAATTTGGCACAATGATATAAGGATATTATATGGTACTAGTAGTTGGTGCTTGCATACTGCAAGCATTTCATCTCAACATTAAAAAACATTCATTTTTCATATTTCATCATTACACATATATTTTTAATTCTAAATATTTCACCTCCGCAGCGTTTTTCGTTTTTCCCACATGTAAAAACAATAGTTTGAAACAATCCCCAAATGTTGCAATTTTAAAAATTTTACACTTTCTTCATTATGGGGTACTGATGCTACACATTTTAGCCAAATTTTAAAGTTGAAGCACTTCTAGAAGTAAAATAATATTTTTCTAATTGTTTAAATTTAAATAATTTTTAACGGCCGCAATTCATATATGGTAAAATTGAAATGTTTATTTGTGCAAATTCACTACTCAGTAAATAAGTTGAAATTTTCAGCTTCCTAGCTCATCCCGTAGTATCTAAACAGTTATCTATTTGTTTAAATTTTAAGAATTTTTAACTGCCAAACAAATTAAAATATCAAAATTTGTATAATCCCTATTTCGTTTTTTAAGAATTCTACTTAAAAAACAAATTTCAACTCCGTAGCACATGCGGAAATACATAAACCTTGAAAATTTGTTTAAACAATTGCGAATTTTTAGCGGCCGCATTGTTGCACTTTTTCATGATTTTCGTTTTTTCTAGTCGGTTTTGCACAAAATCCTAACTAAGAAAAAAATTTCAAATCTCCAGCACATCTTGAAGTGCCTAACAATGTCGAGCAATTGCTTCTAAAATTGCACTTGTGAATGAGTAACTTTTATAGTTATTACTGTTATTATTATTTTAATTTCAAAATTGGAAGCAATGCTTCCCTTGCTTCCATGGAGGATTCGCTCCTGCTACATATAAGCAAAACTTACCAAGTAATATTAAAAGAAGAATAATTTCAATTTCTATAAATAATGGTACTTGCAAAGGAAATATAACTTTGAGTGGAATAACTTAATTCAAACCTTTTTTTCTTTTTAATGAAACTAATGCCTGAAAATCAACTATTCTTTTCTAAAATTAAGAATTTATTTAAAGTAAATTAAATAAATTGTTGTTTAGGATGCCATCAACTGTTATGCCACATTCAACATTGAGATCAATTCATTTAATAATAACTGAGTTTTGAATTCAATTGATTCATTGAAATTAACTCTTAATAAACGATATAGAATCACATTAAATTACATTTGAAAGCACCGTGCTTACACTTGCCTTTATTTTGAAATATACGTTTAGAACTTCACTTTCATAACAGAATTAATGATAACATGGATAGCAGTATGCAGTAAATACTGTCTCAAAAGAACCGTTTCAATTTTACTTATTAAATCAGTCCAGGTCCAAATTTTAAGTTTGATTTTTACGTATGTGTTTTCTTATGAGAAACAGAAAATAAGCCCTGGAGTCAAACCCAGGAGGTTATTATTTTTATTCGTAAAACCTTTTTAAAATCTTAGGCACTCCTGCAAAAGGGCCGAGAAACAAGGGCCAACAGCCAAAGAGCCCACTATATCAATGTGCAGTAATATATTACTTTTTAACATAATTTTTAAAAATGATGGACTATGTATAAGATTGAAATTTGGAGGAAATGCTTGATTCAGAGTTCGTTTGACTGCCACAGTATATGCACCAGCAGGGGTATCAGATACAGTAGCATATTCTATCACAGAGAGAGAGAGGGGGAGAGAAAGTGAGAATGGAAGAGAGAGAGGGGAAAAAGAATAAGATGGAGGGAAAGAAAGAGTGAGGAAGAATGGGAAGTTTTAATTTAATTCTTTAGTCATACCTATCCATCATTTTTGATTGGCAATTCCACTATAAAACCATAAATTATCATTTCAAATCAATTCAAAATTCTTAAGATTTTTTTTCTTCCCACTCTTTGGTCAGGTATTCAACTTGTCACTCTAAAAATGGTGTAACATTTTAGAATTTTGTCCTTGGATAACAACGAAAGATTTTTTACCGCTAAAAAAAAATATTTTGGAATTTAAAAGAGATTTACAGACAGATTTGATGTGTGTTAAAATAATCACCAGTTGGCAAAAAAATGTGTGTTATTTTAGGTGGCCTTTCATTCAAGTCCCAAGTTTCACCATGATTCTAAGTATTTACTTATATTTTTCAACAGAAAATTTTATACTGTGCAGTATCTATACAATTTAACCAGCATTAAAAATATTAAGATATGCTTAATCTACTAAGTATGCATTATTGATGGGAAAAATATGATAGTTAAACAAAAATGTGTAGCATCATGAAATATTCCTTGAATAGGAGTGCTTAGGTTTTAGTTGAATATGAGAATCTTTATTAACTTTTGGAGATGATGTCTTCCATTTAGGTATTTACGTGATAATCTCAAATTTGTGGACAAGGAGCATGTTGCTGTTTGGGGGTGGAGCTATGGAGGTTTTGCAGCTGCTATGATACTTGCCCAAGACAAGTCTGTTTTCCGCTGTGGTATTTCAGTTGCTCCAGTTACCAGCTGGGCTCACTATGGTAGGTTTTAAGATTTCTTGCTGTAAGAAATACAATATTTACTTCAAATCAAGTGCAGAATTCTGACTTGATTTGCAAGAGTTGAGTTTTTCCTGTTTATTTTTATCATATCTTCCTCACATAATTTTCTTGTATCAAAGTAATTTATATTTAAATAATAATCTTCCTTTGTTTACCTATCATTTTTACATAGATTCAGCATACACTGAGCGTTATATGGGTTTACCTAATTTAACCGACAACTATAGAGGATATGAAGAAGCTGACATGACAAAAAGAGCTGGAAATTTAAAAGATAAAATGTTCCTCCTGATACATGGTACAGCAGATGACAACGTCCACTACCAGCAGAGCATGATGTTAATAAAAGCATTGACTGAAGAAGGAGTACTTTTTCGACACCATGTAAGCCTCACTTTTAATTAATTAAGTGTCAAATAGCATTTGTTATCTTAATCTATAAATCTGAAATTCTGTTTGTTTGTCCGCTATACAAATCCACAGCAACGAAGATGTCATTACAAACTTTGCATAGGTATATAATTTTACCCAACAAGTAACATAGGCTATATGCTGATAAAAAATTTGGGGGGTGCTATATTATAAACATATAAACACACTGTGCATTAAGCCACATACATTAGACATTAGTGCCATCAGATGGAAGCCACATGAACTACATTTGGGGGTGGCTTAAAATGGTCCCAGGCAACACTGGGCAATCCAATTAGTCAACATATAAATAAGAACATTGGAGGAAAGACGCACACTTCATGTATGAATACCTGCAAGGCAGAGGCATTCTTTACGAAATATGTAATCATGTTAAACTAGGGGATCCGCCGGATCTATGACCTCACTCGTCCCACTTAGAGGGCTGGTGGGGGGGGAATCACATGTTCAATATTATTATCGTCTTCATAGTTCTCCTGCACTTCATACGGTGGGGATGTAAAATTTGAATAGAATTAAAAGCGCTGCCCTCAGAAGTAAAATATTTATGAAAGAAATGTAAATCTAAGAAACACAACCAAATACAAAACTAATGGCAAATGAACCTGAGCCTTGTTTCCTCATTAAAACAGCAGTTATAGTAGAACAGACAGTGCACAGGGACTGAACAGGAGAGATCATGCGAACTCAAATTGCATGCCTTTAGGAGGCTCCCTGTACATTTTACAGCAATATTTATTTGACATTTTCTTCATCGTTTGATGTTTTCCATATGTATGCTAAATTTCGTTTTGACTGGATAAGATTTAGAAATTAGCGAAATGCGCAAATGCAAATTGTGCAAGAACTATAAGGGTGGTGTTCTAGAAAAACTATAGGCAGTTGACTCTAACAATAAGTTATTTGAACATGCACACGAGGTTTGGTGAAAATAAAAAACCGAGACAGCAGTTATCATAGAATAAACAAAAAAAAAGAAAGTGCACAGGGACACAGGAGAGACCGCGCGAACGCAAATAACGCGACTCCCTGTACATTTTAGAGAAACTTTTATTTGACGTTTTCTTCGTCGTTTGATGTTTTCTGTATATACGCTAAATTTCGTTTTGATGAGATAAGATTTGGAAATTAGCGCAATGCGCAAGAACAATAAGGGTGGTGTTCCAGAAAAACTATAAGCAGGCGACTCTAAGTAATTTGTACATGCACACGAAGTTTGGTGAAAATCAGACAACCAAGACAGCAGTTATCGTAAAACAGACAGAGATCGCAGACACCCAACAGGAGAGACCTCACTTCGCTTAGCCAATAACTAATTCAACAACTTTTCTTAGATGCCTTTTTTATAGGACTAAATCTTTTTTCTGTGAGATATGATGTTCATTTCATAGAAATTTGACACCCTTGATTGGGTTATGTGAACCATTTATGTCATTTTCTTATTGCCTCTACCCAAAAAGCCTTTAGTACTATTAAATTTCATGAAATTCCACTCTATAGTTTCAGAAACGAAACGTGGACAGATGAATTAAACTTTACCATAAGGTGTTCATTTTTTACTTCTTGTAAAGAACACCTAATAATGCAAAAAGTTTTCCTCAGTTGATTGTAATTTTAAATAGCTACTCGATCACAAACCGTTTTAATGCTAAAATTTCTCCATGTTGCTTAGGTTAATTAAATTAAAATAATTAAAAATCACACATCTACAAATTATTTTAATTTGAAAATCTGCAGATAAATAAAACAAATTTTAATGAATTTTTCAGACATACCCTGATGAAAATCACAGTTTCTCTGGAGTTAAAGAACATCTGTATCGCAGCATGGAGGCTTTCCTTGATGACTGTTTTGGCCCCATAGACTTTGAAGAATGGGAAACAGGAACTAGCTTCTTCACATTCAAAAATTAAGTAAAGGAAGAAAGTTCAAGAATGTGGAATACGATTGAATTGATCTTGCATGAATGCTGACAAAATGTATCAGTCATCAAATGGAAAAGATGCAACGTACTCTGTGCTTATAGTTCCTCCTCTCTGACAGTGAGGGATGCAATAAACTGCCTGATGGGATTTCATAATCTGATGGTTGGTAAAATTTTTGGCAAACTGATGAAATGCCAAATACTATTATAGACATATAACTGGGGCCAATTGTGATTTTTCTCTCATCTTACTGGTTAGTAATTTGATCGATTTGGCAATCCGAATTTTAATTTGTTCATGCAAATATCAGGGTGTATGTTAGCATTTTCAATCACAGAAGAGAGTAGGTTGTTATGATAGATAGCCTTTTGGGCTGAATTATTTCATTAAAATAAAACTGGTGCTCTTCAAAAGAGAACACAGCGTTGAAAATATTTGAATGTCATTCAAATTTATGGATTAAATCATAAAAAAACATTGAGTCCATAGAGTTAAATTCTCCAATTTTTATGTATATATTAGTAGCAATTATAAAATTTGGCAAATATTAGTTAATTCAATTAATTTTTGTAGTCGCATTCTCAAAGGATGAATATTTTTTCCAACATTATTTGATGGGATGTTTTGTACTACTAAGTTTATACATTTCATGATTTTTAACAATTAAAGAGAGGATGTTTACCCTTGGGCTCTCCAGGCAGTAATCCTACACTAAAAAGGAACAACTATGTGATATAATATTAAATGATAAAAACAACTCGTTTGCAAAAGCTGAGATTCATTCTAACATGAATTTACCCTTAGGGTATATAATTTTCGGATAATTGGACCCAAACAGATCAATGGCCAAGGTTTGATTAGGTGATTAATGTGTAAGACAGAATTGCTCAACCTCTCACTAAAAGCAAGAAGTTATCATTGTTATTGCTGTGAACATTTGACAAAATATTTTGTAAATTGTAGAATTCTTGTTTCCCTTTATGTTTTTGTATTTCATCACTATTAGGATTTCACTATTTGTATTTTTATAAATTGATATGAGAAAATGTTTATGATCTCAGTCAGACAAATATGTTTCCAAAATTAGCATCCTCTTCAGAAACAATGTATTATTCCATGTTTGGGAAGTACACTGCTAGATATTTTCCTCATGTTATACTGTGCAAAAAGACATTAGTTTGTTAAATTAAATTCCTAGTAAAATATATGCATAAAGACACACTGACTAAAATAAACGTTTGACAAATTGAGAACCATGTTATAATAAAATATAGCAAATTACTGAACTGTTCTTTTCAGTTCAGTTGATCATTTGAATTCACACTACATAAAAAGTATTTTTACATAGAACTATGATTTACCTATGTTTGTTTTTGAATCAGCTAGCATAGATATTTCCAAACGATTAAAGAATTTTTAATTGAAAACTTTACACTGCCAGAAAGAAAGTTCATTGAAAAAGTTTTAAATTACAAAATAATTTTATTCAAATAATAGTTTTTGAAAAGAATCAGAAGATTATTAGCATGTTGATGAAATTTGTCGTAAACTCTGAAATTATCACGAATGGACTATTTTCTTATTGATAACTCCAAATTAATAGAGATTTTTTCATTTTAGCTGTTTCAACTACAAAATTTAATTAGAAAATTGAAAAAGCAGATAACAAATTATACCTAGGAAATATCAGTCTATAACAATGCTTTTCAACCTTTACTACTCATGTACCACATGTGTGAGTGTATATGGTACCTGCAAGCTATCTCTGGTACATGAATACAGCTGGAAATAGGTACTCATGTTATTAACAAATTCTATTAAGGTAGGAATCTCGATGCAGCTTTTCCTACCATTTAAATAATATATGCATAATAACTCTCTATAAAAGCATACTGCCATGAGAACATCAATAAGAAATCATCTATTTTAATGAATTTAAATAATCCATCATTTGGAGACCTATATTAGTTAACCAAAAAATTCTCAATCCTTGGTAGTATCATTGGCAGAAAAGCCTAGTTCTGGCAGTTGAAAGTTGTTTCAAAAGTTTTAAAAAATTGTTTGTTTCTGATTATGTCTCTGAACCAGCTGAAAACCCATGGCACAATTCTAGTGGCTCATATACCACTGGTTAAAAAGCACTGGTCTGTAATATTTTTCTTAAAATAAGTTTATTTTTCAGAAACATAATTCCTTCTTTTTTTAAAGAAAATGAATATGCTGAGCATAACATCGCATGACTGAATAAAATGTAGATGATACAAGTGTATTAAAAGTTACTACAAATGGTTGGAATCAGAGAAAAGTTTAAAACTTTTGCATTACCTAGATATATATTCTGCTGAATGAAAATTCAGGAGGGAACTCGATCCATTTTTTGCAACCTGGCATATGACTCTTCTACTTACTCAGTAGACATATGCAGTGATGCAAAATACTTGTGAGTAAATTATGAAGATAATCTTCATTGACCTGAAGTGATGTTCACTAATGGTTTATATCATTCTAAATAAGCATCACTTAGGTGTTCAACAGCACAGAGCAGCATGTGTTGAGCAGATGTGAAAAACCATGTGTTTACATGAGAAATTTTAAGCCTGGACAATTGTGGCAGGTTATCTATAGACTAATGAAGAGGCGAACACATCATTTAGGGATTGTAAATAAATTGGAAGACTAGTTATTTTTGTGGCAATGGAAAATATAGAACAATCTTAACATCTGCCTGTGAGCAAGAGAAAAGTGCAGCTTGCTTTAACATTATTTTTTTTATGTGTTGGTGGTTGAATAATGTATGTGTATAGAAATTCTCCAAAAAGGACAATATTTATTGAGACATGCACTATTGTGTAAAACCGAAGATTATCTGTTTGAAGTTATACAAGAAACAAAAATGTATCGTATCGCAAAATTTAAGAAGGTATTGTTGGTGCCAAAGCATTTTTATAATTAATTTTTCCTTGCTTTAGGTTTAAACTTAATGGCATGGTTACAACAATCTGTGGAATAAATATTATCATGTGTTAATTTTACTGCCTTATTGTCATGAATAAAAAATTTGGTAATCAACTCATCTGTAAAAAATTGCTCTGGGATACTACTTATTCTGTAAGTTAATCATTCTATCAATTATGGACATTGGACTTCATGTATTCTAATCTATGATATAATTGAAATAATGGTTTGGTATCTAACCAATGACTACATTTACTGTTGATGCCCTTAAGTACTGCATATAGAGATTCCCTTTACTCAACAAGAAACAAAGCTGTCTAATTTACAGTAAAATATCAGCAGGATAACTTGATCATCACATAGGACAGAAAATATAAAATAAATCTACCAATAAAAAAGTTAAATGTTTGTTATAATATTTGTTACATGTTTGAAGGAAAATAATAATGTGCCCTTATAAATCATTCTCTCTTATCTTCTGTAACCCAATGAATTTTTCTTTTCAGAATTAAGTTTATGAATCAGATTCCTGTTTATTGATCATTAAGATTAATCATTCCAACTACTATATTTTTCCTGACTGCAAAATTTTCCTCTGCTTCATATGTCTAGAATTTTTTGTGAATCCATCTCAACATTACTATATATTTTTTTCTTCATATACACTGTAGGTCTTTTCTCATTATCCCCAAAAAATACATACTTTGAATTTCTTCCTTCGACAATCTAGTCATATGGTCAGTGAACTCATTAACATTTTAACATTTAGATATTTTAGCAATATTCCTTATTTCCTATTTCCAATTCCATCTCTTATTTCTGTCCCTTTGGTTCTTCTAATATATTTTCTAATGTAATTATCCTCCTCACATTATTATTTCAACATATGAGCACTATATTGTTGTTTAAGTGCACATACTGTGTACATTGTAATTATACTCTTTTGGTACTATTGACTCCAACTTTAATAAATTTATACAGTTCCTTTCAGGAGATGTAGTTCAACCAATTTTTGCACTCATTTTCCTTGGATTTGAATCGCATTCAAAGCTTTCTAACTATTCCACAAGATTATGCCATCAGCAGTTGAGATGCCTTCTAATTCTATTACAAAGTGTCTGATTGTGGTTATTTCTCTATCACCTCTCTATTTGCTCTGCTGATAAAAAATTGTTTACTTTTAAATTTGAAGCTCTCCTTCAATCTACTTGTTTTCCAATAATTTGAATTCTTTCTTTTATCACAGCCACATTGGAATTGATGGGAACATCCAATTTTATTTTTAACTTTGTTTAATAACGTTGATTGCATCATGATAGCCTTGGTTCAGTTGAATCCATTTCAAAAACCACTTGAATACTTTGTTCAATAAATCTTATGCCACCATAATATTATCCATTCCATATTGTTCAATTGTGATTCTTAATTATACAAAAAATACAAAGATATAATGATGACACAGCTTTCCAAACTTTTTTCACTGAGATTTCATATTGCTTACTTTATATCAAAAGACCAAGTTTTGAAGAATTATAAAATTTCAATGTTATAACTTGTGTCAAACATTATACTCATTTAGTTTGAAGATCTAAACAACTAAGTTACTCTAAGACTGAATAATGTTAGTTAACATCTTTATATTATTTTTCAATTTCTTAAGGATCCGAATGCCGTGGAGATAAAAAATATATTATGATATCCTTTAATAACTTGTACTAAATTCACATAAATTCAGAAAGGAACATATTTTCCAACTTTCACAATCTAAGTCTCTGAAATGAAACTAGAAACACGACTGGTATGAAAAGCCCCATGAGTTTAATTCAATAATGCAACTGAAATAAACTATATTTTATATTGTTCAGATGTTGCATAAAATAAATAAGCTCCCATATTTTTTTCATATTCTGTGATGCTTGTTTTTCTTGTTTAATGTTTTCAAAAGCTTCCTTATGTAAATGGCAGAAAATTTTATTTATTGAGAATAAAATATAGAAATTACACATTCATTCTATAAACGATTTTATGAAAGTTTGAATATTTTAGTAATATACAAATATACTAACATGTTCCTAAGTAATTGATTTATGCATACATATAAAAATTGCTTATATGCACATTGTCAATTATATTTTGACTTTTTTATAATTCTTGAGGCAGAATTATCAACAAATTCCATCCATAGTTACACATAGCCAAGCACAGGGGTCTCAAACTCATGACCCGCAGGTCACATGTGACCCCTGTGGTACATTTCTGCGACCCGTAAAATAAGCTAGTATATACTAAATGTACAAAACTCAACGTATTTCTTATAAAATATTTCACGCAAATGTAAGAGGTATGTTAAATCAGCACTTTAAAAATATACGTTGTTCATTTCTCATTGCAATTTATAAAAAATTTGCACAGGTGGGGCACTAAGCATGTTGTTCCCGCTGCAAGTTTGTTTCTTGAATGCCCGAAGAACCTAACCCTCAATGCCAAATCTATTACTATTTTTGGAATGAATGGGTTTAAGGCCATATCATAGGATATCTATCTTGGGAAGGAGAGAGTTAATGTCCAAAGAATATTAATGAGTGTGAGGACTGGGAAAGTATGTGGCCTGCGGATTTGCTACGGTGCCTTAATGCGGCCCATGGGTTCAGTGGAGGGTCTTCATGCGGCCCACACACCGACGTGAGTTTGAGACCCCTGGCCTAGCATATCATAGTAATAATTAGTTTATCATCAACTCATTTCAATGAAGCCTTAACTTTGTGTAACTCAATAATATATGAGAAGGAGAGGAGTAGAATTTTTGCATAGTTATTCTCTCCTCATTTATTTAATTAATTATTGATTTAAACATTCCTAAAAAGGATAAATATTTTTGTGTGGGCCTAGGAAGAAATATGCTTTGAATATGTATGAATTATAAAGAACTGTAAAAATATAATTAATTTTTAAAACATTTAAAAATATATTATTAACTATACATTAGAAATATAGTAATTGACAAAAATAATTCCAGCAAGGATCTTAAAGGCAATTGCTATCTAAAGATTATTCAATCAGAGAATAAAATAAAAATAGTGCATTGGTTCCCAATCTGTGGTTGTCATCCATATCAGAGTTTTGGAGGGTCCTCAGCAGGATCAGGAATGGTCATTAGATGAAAACTTTCTTGATGATCAGTTTGCATTTATATATTACTAGCTGAAATACTTGGTATTGCCTGGGTAAATCCAATATACTTACAAGGAGAGGTTGCAAAAATTGGTAAACGGATTTTAACGAAACTTTTACAGATAAAAATTTATCGAAAATAAGCAGATATGTGTTTTGGATTTTTGTCCCATGCTGCCTTGTTTTCGAGAAACTAATATTTTTAAAACGCCGATTTCAATATTCAGATACACATAAGCCTAACATATGAAAGTAATCCGTCGAGCTTTTAATTTTTCATAACTTTTAAACCGTATGAGATAACACAATGAAAATTGGTAAGTAGGTGCATTTGGCAAGCCATAAAATTTTGGTGCTTTAAAAAATTTTATCAAAGCCATCTAGCGTTTACAAACGAAAAAAATATCCATTAGAAAATACATTAAAGATCGAGTTTTCACAGTGCAGGTTATCTTTCATTTGCTTATATAAATTCGACAAATTAACATACAAACTTTGGACCTGCATAGTTTTAAAGAAGAATGATCAAGGTTTTTTATTCTTACAGTCATTTTTCATCTTCAATTTGAAATCGCTCGCACGTCAAGTTCATTCCCATTAACAAACAAAATTTGAAGTATTAACAATTAATACCTTGACGATAATGACATTGTTAAATCCCGAGGACTTCTTGTTGTTTTAATCCATGTTCCTTTGCCTCTTCCTCTCCCCTCGCTAGAAATACGTAATAAGATATTACCCTTCCAGATTTCCCATTGAAATTCAGCAGGATTTTATGCTAATATATTATATAAAAGGAAGTTCCCATTTTATGACTAACGCTGATGTCATCACCTCAAATGCCACACTGTCCTAATAGATAGAATATTTAGATAGGTTAAAATCGACCCTCTGAAGTAAAATCCATTCGGGTTGGATAAAATTTAGTTATTTATACATATATTTAAGTAAGGGACCAGATTGTGCTTTATTTACATGAAGAAAGTCATCTGTTGGACACATCAGATTTTTAAAACACAAATTTACGCCACTTACTTACAACTTTAACAGATATTGATATTATTGGAGAGGCATGTCAACCATAGACACTTGCTAGAAACTATGCCTTGAAATTGTGAATAGCTTTAAAAGATTACTCTGCATTCAGGGTGAGGTTTAGAGATGAGGGATTTAGTGATATGAAAGTGAAAGAGGTTGAAGAGCTCATATTGTCCCACCAGGAGAAATTAAACAATGAGGAGTTGGAAGACCTAATGGCAACTGAAGTGACTGATGGTGAAAATCCAGAGGAAGCAGAAGGTGAAGAGCAACAAAAACCTGAATGAACATACAAGAGAATAACAGAGATCCCGAAAGCTGCAGAGTTTCTGAAAGAGAAAATTGTGCTGGAAGATCCTGACTTTCAAAGGTGTATGAAAATTAAAAGATCTATTGACAATGCTGTTTTCCTTTGTGCACATCTATAAAAGTGTGAATAGGAAAGGCAAAGCCAAATTTCAGATTTAAACAGGCTATCAACTTCAGCCTCTGCTCAATCCTTCTCATCCTCTGCCAGCAGCTCTGCCAATTTAAAAGTCTCCTTTTAAGATATTAAATCCGTTACCTTTTCAGTCATTTTTTTGTAAGTTCCTGTCATCTTAATTTTTTCTTGATGCTTTGTTTTACTTGTGGAGTACTTTTACATTGATTGTAGTTAGGAAATTATTTGGCCTTCTGCGTTATTATTAGATGATTATTATTGAATTTTTCGTTTGTTTCTTTATGTTATCTAGGTGACATTAAAATTTACATTTCATAGCGTAATGGTTACTTGCTATAATTTTGTCCAATATCCAAGGCTCCGGAACGTAACTCCATTTTTGCTATTAAATCAATACCCAACAGAGCGCAGAATCGCCGTGCGCGGTCTTTGGACAAAACGAATCTCCCGCATTTGATGGTGTATTTGCCACAAAAAAAGTCAGCAAGAGCACACAACTTATGGTTTCGGGGATATAAATTCAAGAAAGTTCCAAAAATGCCATTAGGCACCCAAAACGACTTCAACCTCCATCTAACCTGACAATAAAAACCTTTCCATGGGACCTTTTTCAAGTTCAAATCAAACGAGCAAGTAATTCGATAATCATTTAATCGACAGAAAACAAAATAAGAACAAATGAAATTAACAAGTTATTTCACAGACATTCACTTGAAAAACGTACATGTTTCAATAATTTGGGGGAGAAAACTGCGATATACTTTAAAATGCTTTCAAAAAGATCGCCATCTTTAATTTTCTGCCGCCACAGGAATTTCGACAAATGTTATTCTAACATATCTCGGTGCGCTCCGTTTCCCATAATAAACTCCACGTAATTCCATTTCTCGTAACTCACGGTGGCGTTGTTGCAGATCTCGCCGCTCGAAAATTGTGGTTCGAGAACGAGAGAGTACCATGATCTGCGATGTAGTAATTAAAAATTGTATTCCAAAATGAAAATTCTAGAATTTCCCAATGCCACTTCACACGTAAATCCCATAGACGAACGATGGAAAAATTGACCTCGACTCGAACCCTGGTACTTCGGATAAATAGTAACGCCTCGTTACCCTTCCGCTCGAAAGGAATAACAAAATTATCCAATTTTGGCGATTTGATGGCTACCATGAGCACCAAAGAGAATAAGATAACTAAGGTACGTGAAACTCACCAACGGACGGCGCATAACCCTCTATTAAATGAACAGACACGAAAAATTCAAATACATTTCTTGTGAGGAACCTGGTGGGAATGTTGACCACTTAATGTTACTTCTAGGGACCGTAGGAGTCACCCTGCCAAGTTTGGTGGAGATTGGTCAAAATTGGCCGTCAAAAATTATTTATATTTAAACAATTAGAAAAATATTATTTTACTTATAGAAGTGCTACAACTTTAAAATTTGGCTAAAATATGTAGCATTAGTACTCCATAATGAAGATAGTGTAAAATGTTTAAAATTGCAACATTTGGGATTGTTTTAAACTATTATTTTTACATGTGGGAAAAACGAAAATCGCTGCGTAGGTGAAATCTTTAGAATTAAAAGACTATTTGTATGAAATGTCTGTCTAAAAAATGAATGTTTTTTCAAGGTGAGATGAAATGCTTGCAGTATGCAAGCACCAACTACTAGTATGTTATATCCTCCTCCTCTGTAAGGAACGTATATATATAATGATAACATATAGGAGGATACTAATATTTAGGCACTTTCAGATGTGCTGGAGATTTGAAATTTTTTTCATAGGTAGGATTTTGTGCAAAACTGACTAAAAAAACGAAAATTATGAAAAAGTGCAACAATGCGGCCTCTAAAATTTCGCAATTGTTTAAACAAATTTTCAAGGTTTATGTATTTCCGCATTGGCTACGGAGCTGAAACTTTTTTATAGGTAGAATTCTTAAAAAAAGGAAATAAGGATTATACAAATTTTGATATTTCAATTTGTTTGGCAGTTAAAAATTCTTAAAGTTTAAACAAATAGATAACTGTTTAGGTACTACGGGATGAGCTAGGAAGCTGAAATTTTCAAATTATTTACAGAATAGTAAATTTGCACAAATGCCGTTCATGCGGATGTTGCTCGCCAACTTAAAGACATCTTATGGGTGAGTGCTCACTGGGCTTCCCTTTCCCAACAAGTTGTTGTCATCCATATATATATATATATATTTATATATATTTATTTATTTATTTCATTTTTTAGTTATTTATAATTCATATCATGAGCGCAGTAGCCGTCCTGGATAGGCGATTGCCAACCCTTGTGAATGCATCGCAGACTCTCTAATGGAGTTGGAAAAAATCACAAAAAGGAGGGATATGACGACGCATAATGGCGAGCTAATAAAAACTCAAGAACTTCTTTCTTTTTTGGACGGCATATAAATACGAACAGAAAATAAAATAGTATCTTGCTTGTAAGCAAAAGATGATAGGAAAAGAAAGGGAAGGGGGAGAAGGGTTTTTATGGTGGGACTGAACTCCAGCCTCTTGGTTATCAGCAGTCCCATCTTGGGTAGAAACGGGACGGCAAGGACAGCCGGTAACTTCCCAGCCGGGTCCAAAGATTGCATGGTCACGGTTTGCAGGTTGGAATTCATTGCATGTCAAATGATTCTAAAAATTGCTTGTATGGAGGAGTTAATGCGGAGAACAGCAAAAGGATTTACGAGGTTTGGCGAGGTTGCCTCCCGTTAAAGGCAGAAGATAATAAGGGTTTATGATAAATGTTTCAATGAGAAAAAAGAATGAGCAATGCAGCAAGTAACAAGATCTATATTATTTCTAAATAGATAAATGTCACCACCAAGCGTGTCGGGAACCATTCCATTCTGACATGGGAATGAGTAATTTAAAGTACACAAGGCTCCGTGGACCCTCGAGGAGAGTGGACAATAGGAGAAAACTGCAAAAAGAACAAGTGGGAAATATATACTTTATGACATCGTATACTTGAAAGCATAAGAGAAACATTTTGCCGTAGTTACCAATTTTTCTGTTGAGGAAATCTCTTATTTTAGGTTCTTGGAGAAAATCCGTAGATTAGACACATCTACATGTTACCCTGCAATTCACCTATTTGGTGGATGGCAGGGGGTGCAATGCACCATAACCTACCTAAAGATTGTCTATCGCAGCT
The DNA here is from genome assembly GCA_028673005.1 of Tanypteryx hageni. Classification (NCBI taxonomy): domain Eukaryota; kingdom Metazoa; phylum Arthropoda; class Insecta; order Odonata; family Petaluridae; genus Tanypteryx; species Tanypteryx hageni. Next base: position 75,477,017 of record CM054117.1, on the reverse strand, counting down.
TGAAATTTTCTATTGTGATCTCGTATTGTCCTCGGAAAGAACGAGCCTAGATAACGCTCCGTCCTACAATCGATCTCACGTATCTTATCATCACGGTCGTTTCTACCTATATACGTTGGTGCTTCAATTATTCCTACAACCTCGTCTTTTAGACATTCCGATCTATATTTCTCCAGAATCCGCAACCTTGAGTTCAATCTACGATCCTCCAGTGGTACCCAGTTCAAATCCCTCAATAATAATGTGACGCTTTCCTTATGTTCGTACTTTTCTTTTACGAATCTGGCTGCTCTGCGCTGGAAACCTCTGTCTGAAAAAAACTTACTTTCTTAAGTTGAAAAATGGAGTGCAGTGGCTGATCCTGTGGTGAAAGCGACTCAAGGCGTGCAGTGAATGCGGCACCTGGTCGATGGTAGGGAAATACAATCAATCGCACAGTCGCTCTTGGACCCCCACGGGGACCCACTCTCGGTCCGTATCGTGAGGTTAAGATTGGGAAATTCTGAAAGGAGTTCAGCAGTCTGATCAGAAAAATCTGCTTGAGCAACCATTTTTTGAGACAGTGCTTAAAGATAGTTGTATTGTGTGGACTGTCCATCGCTCTAATATTACCGAATAAAAATAAATCACGCCTCTATAAGGAGGCCTTCATTAGAGCGAGGCATGGTGCTAGGGTCACGGCAGCCTTGCTCTTTCACTAGACCTGGTTGAAGATGCAGGTATAGTGAAGTCAACTTACGTTCATGGGAAGATATTGATCTATAAATCATCCATGTTGAGTGTCGCATCCGGCTTAAAGAAGTATTTGACGGTAAAAAAGGAGGTGATAGATTAGGCTAATAAAGAAAAGGATTGCCATTGAAAACCATTGCATGCATGGGTAAAAATCAAACAATGGAGGCAACAGGGTATCCGTGAAACAAATAAGAGTTGAGAGTTGTTAAAGCCATATCAGTATTCTCCGCCTTCTTTGCCTCACAACAATGGTGGCTCCATATTTCGAATATCATACGATTTAAAGAAAAGTGACTGCGGTCGTTAAACAACTGGTTTCTAATTCATGTCGAGATTAAGGTAGAGCAGATTAAGTGATAAAGTCTGGCGTATATGGAACTTTAATGTGAAATAGGTTTCTGTAGAAAAGGAGTGTGTCCCTCAATGAATATGTCCACCAAGAATTTCACCTATGTTTAAAAATTTTTATGTTGTCACCTGGAATGCTGCAAATACAGCTCTTCTAGATGTAATGGACTGTCATCAAATAATAGGGTACATTTTTCATGGATCATTAACTTAAAGGTAAATACAGATTATCATTTTACTGCTTAGGCTAAAAACCTCTGTTTCACGACTCTCGATGGATGCAACCGCCTCTTCCCTTTATAACTTGACAATTCTCTCCCGAGAAAGCAAAAAAGGCAGTGAAATGTCGAGAGGCCTATCATCCAGTATGAGAGGTCAAACGAAGTGACTATGTGAGTGTCATTTCGCTTTCTTACCCGTGAGTTGACTCGAGAGAAACATAATTAAATGTTTTTCTGACCTTGCTCTGATTCGTTTCGCTTTAGACATTTTACGTAACGCTGGAGTATATTTTTGTTGGAATTGTGGTGACATAGTGAAGATGGTGTCGACAATGAGTGTGATTTTTCTGTGTTGGTAAATACATTTCATACTTAACTACATTTTTAGTGAGAATGTAGTAGCAAATTATTAATATTTAATTGTTTTCTTTGTGGGCAATATCATTAAGCTACTTGATTGAATATGTTTGACTTTTTGTGAAACAACGTGGCATCTCAACTATATAACAAGAGTGCGGGAAAAACTTAGATACAAGAGTCATGCTATATTCAATTGTTTCAAAGGTTCAATGGGCGTTAAGTTCGAATAAAAGATAATGTAAGATTGCATCGTAAAAAATAGCATTTAAAGAACTGAACAAAAAGGAGACTTAAAAATGGAACTCGTTAAAATCGTTGGTCAAAGGGCAATTTAAAAAATAAATATATGAACTAAGGCAGTCATTTTTTAGTTTACATACATTAAGTGCTTCAAATTGTGATAGTTTCTTTTATTTCCATAAAGTCTGTACCGAAATCTTTTTGTGAAACGCGGTACTAAGTTAACTGAACAGAAAAATAAGGTGATTTATGAAAACTTATTCAAAATATCAATATAACTTTTGTAAAACCATGCAGTTAGGCATTTTAAAAATGTCTGTATATATGTTCAATTAGGCAATAATTTTAAGATTAAATTAGAAATTAGCTTCCGAAGGAGTTAAAGAGTTATTCTACTATAGAGATTAGACAGAAATTGTAGTTCGTGCGGCATTCATAGCCCAATAATAAACTAAAAATATAAACTAAAAAAGCGCATTATATGGAAAAAATTTTTATGTATTTAGTTTTTACAATGCTTAACTATCGGAAACAATAACAAATAGGCCGCATTGCTTTTTTGGTGTACTACGTTTGTAATTATATTCTTGAATGGGATGTAATTGACACGCGGACTCGTAAAGTAGACATTCAAGGAAATAAAATATATTTCATGTACGGCACAATATTTGACCTAATCCGTTCCGAAAATAAAAAACGTATAAGCACGCTCAGCTCCATAAAAATGCTTGCCATTTTTTGTGGCATTTTAAATATTATTATAGATTATGTTATAATTGAGATAGGGGCATCGAACGTGGATATTGTTAGAGTCGACAAAATTGACTAGATTTTTTGCCACAAAGTACAAATGAAACTGTTAAATCAGGCATGTCAAACTGGCGGGCCGCGTGCGGCCCATTCTTTGCCTAACTGCGGCCCGATAGCTAATTTTTGTCTCATGTGAATTGTGTGGAATTTCATATATTTATTTTAGAAAAAATCATACGGTATTTTTCATAATTACCGAATTACAATAGAATGCATTTTCTAAATTATTTGCAAAACAGACGTCCAAGCATATAGCTCGAGTCTATCGTACTAATTCTGGCCCTCGCTAAACAATGCGGCCCGGACGCCTCTTCGAGTTTGACATGCCTGTGTTAAATGGATGAAATCGTTTGAAATTCGAAACAACGATTTAGTCTCTAATCAAAGAAAAAGGTAAAGTTGACGATGACAACTTGGATTAATGCGAATGCAAATGGAAGAGGAAAATAAACGTAAAGATCTTTGAACCTTATATTTTAAAATCTGATAAATTAAACTATTAAATGCTCCTACTTTGAGTAGGGCGAGTTTCGATATAAACAAAAACATGCCGAATAATAATTGTTGGTATTTATACTATATAAACCAATTTAAGGAGTCTTAGTAACATTGGGCTGCGGCTGTCCTTAAAAAAGACGATTTTTATTCGAAAAGTCGCTATACCTTTGAAGTCGAGAAACCTTTTGCGTGTTATGGAAGTCAAATAGCTGCTCAAGAGAGTGACCGCGTTACCCTTAAAATCAATTATTTCTTACCTTGTATCTGCAGAATATGCAGACAAGAAAATAGAAACGAGTATTTTACCTTGAAATTGTGTGGATTCCAGATATCACTAATCCATTTTTTAGAGCCCATCTATCCTTGATAATAATAATCCTCATTATCTAATTAATAATCAGAAGCCATTTGAACACTTAATGCAGCTTCAAAGAGTAAACGGAAGAAAGTGAATGTGGTTGTTTAGGTACATAATTGCCATGCACAAGTTCCAGAGCAAACAACAGCGAATTAGAATAGGTTTGTTATGACCGGGAATGAAACCCAAAAACTGTGCTAACAATAAGGTACGACGAAATAATCAACTACCAAACATTAGTTAACCAAGTGAAAAGTCCATTCGAAAGTTAAAGGTGTGCCTTGTCATTTTAAATAAAGTATTTTTTAAATGCTTCACAAAGGTCATTAAAAAGCACCATTTATATCAAAATAGAAATTTCGATAATTTTATTTAAATAGTAATTACGGTTTACGATTTATTACTTGGTGTGGATGACAGATCACATGTGTTACAGCAAATGCGCGGAAAGTTATTACATTATTAATTTATTTATCGGTGAAATTTAAATTAATATTCGTCTTATGCATAATCGCCTTCATACATTTCAGCGCTATGCAATATTCTCCTAGGTCATGACATAATAATCGGAAAGCACATTATTAAAGAGCGGTATTCGTATGGATTTGTAATTTCAAGCTATCCATCGGAGTGGAAATGAAATTTGTTTACGGTTAAGCAGCAACAAGAGAGGCGGAAAGGTGTGGAGAAGAAGTGGTATGTGGAGGCCTTCCGTATAAAATAAATGTCTTAGAACCGTATCCCTGCCAGACGCTCTCCGAAGGTGGCGTTGAGCAGACAGCTGGTCACAGATTCGAGTCGCCGAAAAAGTCTTCACAAGTTTGCCACAATTGGCTAAGAATACTGAAGATCCAAGAAATTGAACTTTGAGGTAAACATCCCGAAACCACTCTCCTTCCTCATTCTCAATCTATTTCATTAGCTAACTCCTTCCGTGCGGCCGATTCCCTCAAAAAGAGGGAAATAGACATCGGAACAACACCTGTATCTCTTCGTCATGTACTATCGGGCGCAAAAGTAAATGCAAGGGCTATGTAGGATTGCCTATTCGACACCCTGCGAAGTCGCCGGTATGAGAAATTTTGAAGTCGAGCAAATCATCTGCCATTTCCTTAGCTCCAAACACACGCTGTGAACGCATTGCGTGGCTGGTGGTATTACCTATACACAGTGGCGGATCCAAGGGAGGGGCGATGGGGGCGATCGCCCTCCCCTTGGAGGACCCCATTGCCCTCCACTGGGTGCATTCTTAAATTCATTCCGCGCAACATCCATTGTTTCTACACCAAAGATTAAGTATGACAAGGAAAAGAAAGATTCTGATGGGGTAGGGATTTTCAAAATGTATGGTTGTCGGCAGAGGAGGAATCAAGACGGGGGAGGGGTAACTGGGGCAATCGCCCCCTCCTTGGGAAGGTTCTGGATCCGCCCCTGCCTATACACCACTTCATAGCTCTATATTGTTATGGATATCAGGAATAATAACGTAATTTAGAATTGAAGTAAAGCAGATTGTTTTAAGCTATGCTTTAATTAATCGATATGGTTACAGTTTTTCACTCTAGCACTTGCGCAGCATAACCAAAATGTTTTTCAAGTTAACAACAAGTTCTACCAACAAAACCACGGTACAACCATGGGAAACTCCCTTTCATCTTTCTTAGCCAACCTATTCACGGTTAACTTTGAGAAACAATGCAAAAACACCTTCAACTACTTCCCACGTTTATGGCTGAGATACGTACATGATATTTTCGCGATTTTCGATACCTCCAAAAATAACATTACAGATTTTATACCCTTTATCTTGGCGTTCGCTATTTTTCTTCTACGGCTCGCTACGGCGTGGACTTTCCTTGCATTATTCTTTAATCTTTGAATAGGACAACAATTAAGAAATTTAGCTTTGTTGCTGCCTGGAAAATGTTAGTAAATTTTGCGCTTCAAGGATAATTTCGAGCGATTTAACACGTAATACGACTAAACATGAACAGAATTCAAATATTCAATCTTTTGTGAGTAAAATAAGCTATTTCCCGTGATCGTAAGTTAATGCTTAGGTATATTTATATCCATATAATTGAAGAGCTGCATGGCATTTTGGGGTATCTACACATCATTTCCCATGCATTCTTATGGAAATAGTATTTTGTTGACCCCATAGGGTATAAGAGACCCCACAGTCTGCAAACCTAGACCAAGTTCTTCCTTTGGTCCATAGGATGGTCCATGAAACTTTTGAATTCGATAGCTTCAACGGTGTAAAAACGTACAAGGAACATACATACAAACACACACACATTAAAATATTTATAAGATTGAAAGAAAAAATGTGTATATTACCTGGGTTACCTGGAAGAGATGTTACTCTGTTGATAGGAAGTCAAACAAGTGCAAGAAGTCAAATAGCTGCTTGAAACTATATACGATAGCCATGACTTCATTCCTGAGAACCCTTTCTTTGTTTACATAGTCGAAAGCTTTCTTGCTCAATAAGGTAGATAGTAACTTATTGCCACACACCTGAGGTGAATAGATGCTTTTCACAATTAATTTTTTACATTGTATAGTATATTATATTATAATTCATATATATACATATATATATATATACATATATATGAATTCGCGGAATATAGTATGTCCTTTAATGAACAATAAATGATTTAAATGAAAAAAAATTGGAATTCAATCGCGCATTCTATTTAGTAATATTGGGTATGTTTTTATAATTCGACGAATATGTCTACCTGGCCGCTCTTTCGAATTAACATGTAAAACCAAGAGCATGAAGTGTTGTCTATTTTAATCTGAACAAGTTAATTTAAAATATCTATTTCTAATTTATTTTAAAATATTACATCTGAGCTATTTTTATGCAGGACTTCAAAAAATTCGATAAAATATATCCATTTTCCATAACATAGAGCATAAAGCATTCCGTAATTCAGATTTCAAAATGAGTTTATCACTCAATAGCATGAAATTGATATTCAGGACAGAGACATTCTGTTCGGATATGAGGAGATTTGCAGACATGCGCAAAAATGTAATATTCTGAAGGTCAAAGTAAATGATCGCACATGTGACCCTGTTTCTCTTTTGAAGCGTTCCATAAAAATATGTGTATTTAAATCCCTGACTCTGATCAGAGAAGCGTTCACTCTCTTCACATTTTTTGTGAGTATCCAGGTTTGAAGTAAAATTTACTCGTCCACTTACTATTCGCTCGTCTGTAATCATTACATGAAATTTAAAGGTGATTCCCGCATATTTTAACATTTAAATGTTTCAACTCAACATTACGCATAAAAGCATTTGATATTCAAACGAGCTGTTCTAATATTTAATATCAAAATGAATTTAACTGAAAAACCGCCTCTGATACTATATAATAAAATTTTGTATTTGCCTGAGCTGTACTTACTTAATTTTTATTTCCGAATTTCCCATTTATAAAATTGTTATCATTGGAAAATGATTTCTTATATAACGGTATCCAAATGGTAAATAAGTTTCGATTTATTAAGCTAATTAATTCATTGTTATCCTAGCTTACACTCATTTACATAAAATTATCCTTTAGCACGATGTTCAGGGTACCAAAGGGAAAGTTACAATAGAATTGAAATATAGTACGTAGTAAGTAAAGAAGGTTTTGTAAGACAATGAACACATCATATTGGGGTATAATTCACACAGGTGGAATAAATACAACTTTCTCAATTAAATTATAATGACGAACGATTAACTATTTGCAGTAAAGTTCATTTTGCCAGAGATTAAACTGCTATATCCTTCAAATTCTTTTATAAACTTCATATGATTTCGTACGCAATTTGGAGTATCAGCGATAGTTATATTTAGTTCAAAAGTATTGTTTTTTCTGTTAATAAATCATTTAACGGAAGAAACATGGTTTGCCAAAATAATTTGTCGTGGAAATATCTTGGTTCATCAAATACTTTTGTAACAAGATTTAAGTGTAAACCAGTATCACGTGCGAAAAAAACTATTGTTGTCGACCGATATCTATCATATCTAAAATAGGTCACAACACGGAAATGTTCTATAAATCGTATATTACCGCTATTAAAGTAGTATTGTTTTAATGGTTGGTATTTGTAGAAGTTTTCTGCAGGATATTGTAATCAGAATATAACCTGCTTACGTACGGATGGTAAGCAGAGTCGTGAGTAAGAAGTAAGGAGGAGGGAGTCGGTATATAAGATCACAGGAATCCTTAACGACATCATACGCCTTCAGTGAGCTGGAGAAAACCTTACACACACGCCATAGCTAACCGCCGGATAATTTCCGCTCGAAGGAGTGTGGAGCCATTCTGCCATAACGTAGTTGAAGATTCTACTGGGGGAAAGGCTGAAAGATAAAACAAACCAATCGACCGTAACGCATAACTTTCCTTTACTTCTCTCAGCTGAGATCGTGAACTCTTTTCCTGTGGTAAAACCCTTCAAATTGAGCGGAGAACACACAAAAATAGATTGATCTTATTCGCCATGTGTGTCAACGAGTATTTCTCCGATCGCCAACGTAATGCGGTGAATGAAAGTGCATAAGACAAACAATTACCCACTAAATACGTTTTCTGGAAATTTTCACTTAATGTCTCTATTATGTTAAACTGTGTTTTCCCGTATATATTTCAGTTGTCTGAGACAAATATAGGTCTGATATTTTTACAAGCATAGACGATCAACTCCGCGGATGTGTACAAGATACTTTTATTTTATTTTTTACTTTATTTATTTATTTTTTAATGTGTGCCGGGATTTAATAATTCTCAATTTTACGCGAATGGAGTATTTTTATTTGCCTTATTGAAATACATTAACCACTTTAATATTTTTAATCCATATTTTTTTTATTCCATCCAACGCTTAAAGAGTAAGCTACGAGTTTAAATTATTTTACTGATCTCTTTATTAAAAATATTTCCCTCATCGAATGGTAATATCAGCATCTTCTGGAGTACAATATTCTATACCTCACAGTAAAATTGATTTTTTTTCATATGCTATAGCCTTTTTGAACCATAGTTTCGATGTTTCGGTTTCATGTCAACATTAAAGGTCGAGTTTTTCTTTCATAGTTAGTGATTAGACCTTAACTTAAACCATAGAGTAAGACAAAAAATATTAATTATATATAACGTTGATTATCAAAATTCAAATAGACTTAAAGAAAAACTGACGCAAAAATATCTTCTTTGTATTGCTCAAAATACCAGTCATTGATTCTCAAGATATATAATTGCGATTGTATATGTGTACTATGTAAGGGTATGTCTGTCAACTTGTTTAAACAGACAAATCATATAGTGCAGATATTCACTAAAAATTATCAGTATTTCTTATTCTTTCACATAAGCTAATTTCTTTTGATTTGGCATCGAACAGGATCGGTGTCATGCAAGCACAGACAGACAGCGAAGGAGAAGAATCTCTGGGGTCCAAAATCGACGATTACATGGATTAGGTACATCCCCACTGGAGACAGTTCAAGGCCCCTCTGGCATACCAGCATTTTTTACTGGGTTTGGTGTATGCCGTAATCCTATTCATGGGAATGTTACACCTGCTGGTGTTAATAACATTTTTCACCTAAATACCTCTTCTGATACTCTATTTAACGCTTACTCAAAAGTAATTTAATGAAGTATATCTGTAAATTAATTTATAACTTATCACAGAAAGTAATTTTGTTAGTTTTGTTGATAGTCTTTTCCATCGTTGCTGATTCAAATTGTTGTTAAAACTTTTCAGGACCAAAAGTCTACGAACCCCTTCAAACTCCTTCGTAGCAAAGTTGGCAGTCTTCGACACACTGAGGATGTCCAAGTTAAGGTATTTGTGATCGACTCGGTTGTTGAGGGTCAATTCTTTGGAAAGATTGGGCGTGATGTGTATGGCCTCGTGGGATCGTATTCGGGAACGGGAGGCGTAATCACTAACTCAGCTATCGCGTTCGATAGATACAGGTAAAGCGCCATATTTAGCGTAAAAAAATCCATATTTCTTATTGTTAAGTGTTTTGTTCCAAATTAAGTATTCTTCGATTTGACTCATTCATGGAAATTCATCCCTAGTATATTTGCAAAAAAAGTACAGAATTCCTTTTCAACGTGAAAGTCGAAAATTCATATTTTTAGAATTCTATTTCCCTTTTAAACCCTTTGAAGAACATATTCATAATATTACATTTTAAATTTGGATAAAATTATAAACAAATGAGTGAAACGAAATAGTAAGTGATGAAAATAAACCGCCAACTAATTTCAAAATACAAATTTTGTTTCGCTTGAAACTACCAAAATTCAAATAATAATAGAAAAAAATAAGAAAATCTAAATGATTTTCACTAACGTTACTGTGACTAAAAGATTAACTCTTGACTTGAATTGAATCACAGTATTGACGTTGTAAATCACATCCACATGCTGTAATGCATTAATTGAACTGTTTTATATGATGGTTTTATTTTATGCCAAAACCATAGCATTCCAGCTGGACGGAAGACTTGGGATGAAGGCGGCCATAGGATTGCTTATCTTCACGTGGTTGTGGGCAACTCCATTTTCGATTCTACCCTTTTTGTAAATCTGGTCGAGATTCGCTCCAGGTATATATAATTATACTATTTTATTCCACTTGTCTATGATTTGTTTTGTGTAGAAACAATATTTGCGCTTATTTCGAAATGTGAACGTATTACAGAATAGATGTATTGGAAAAAGAGTAAACAATGGCGGAGGAATTCATTAGGACATCTTCAGAAATATTCTTGAAAAATAAAGTGAAATTAATATTCTTTTTTTCCATTGATAAATTTTGCTTTGTGAGTTCATATGTCAATTGCATTCGCAGTAATTCTCCACTATATGTCGTCCCATTATACTTCATTAACACGTTTTCTTATAAGATGCGACACTTTGCATATACCTAGCACATGGAGAACCAAAGAAGAAACTTCATTAAATCCAATTACGGTAAAATTGGTGTCTGCACTGTTACTTTGTGACCAAGTACCTAGTGGGGGTGGAGCTGAATGGACACACCTGTTGATATGGTTTGCAGATGTTTATGGAGCAATACCGCATAGTATACAATACACGATAAATATAGTTTTTAAGATAAAATAAATGATAAAATTTTGTGACGATGTGAATTCCCACAAACATATGTTTGGACTATAATTGGAACAAATATGTCACAAAACTTCCGCCAAAAACGTGATCCTCGACATTAGGGTGGGTAAAAAAAAAAAATAATTTGAAATCGCCTGTACCGGGAAAAGTGGCGTATATGGATCACTAGTAAACACACAAATTTTTACTGAAATTGGATAATGTTTAGACCGGCCGCTGGGCCTTGGAAATTTCTCCGAGAGTAATACATGGGAAATAAAGGTAAAATTATTTATTTATAACAGCTCTTCGCTTATTTTCCAACTTTTATTACTTTCGACTATCAAAATACAGGGCTTGTAAACATACACCTTCCTTTGAATCTATTTCTTGAATTTCAAGCTCTCTATCGATTGTTCGCAAGCGCAAAACATTTTAGTAAAATCAACGGAGGAACGCAACATGATTCATTGCGGATTAGCAACATTGCTGTTGCTCCGAGATATGAGGGAGAAATGCATTGTAAACAACTACTCTCTTTCATTTAGAAAGTAATAAAATATAGTAATTAATCTTTTTTCTTCTTAGAAATTGTGCCTTGTTCTTTCGCCTACATTTTACGAAATGTAATAAATTTCAGGCTCCCAGCGGGAGGCCTAAACACTACCCGATTTCAGCAAAACTTAGTGCATTTATTAGTGGTCCATATACGAAACTTTTCCCGGTACAGGCGATTTCAAATTTTTAAAAGTTTTTTTCGACCCCTCCCCCCCCCCTACTGTACATATTATTTTCATGGAAAAGTGTATTTTGCTATATGTTTCGTTTTACGTCATACTTCTTAGCAATTTGTCACTGGCATATAGAGAGAAATTTCTTTGCTCAGTTATATTATATTCACACGGTTATTCATTCAATACTTTATTTGGCAAAAATAAGTAGTATCCAAGTTATCGTACATACAATAATTTTTATCTCAATAATACATATTACGTCGTTTGGAAATAGTTTTTCAAAGAATAGTAAAACTAATTTTTTCCTTTTCTTTGAATTGCCAATGCAGAAGGTTATCTCACCACCTGCTCCTTTGACTACATGACTGAAGGATAATCCACGCAGTACTTCACAATCACCATTTTTGCGTGGGCATACGTATTACCGCTTTTACTCCAAGATTTTGTCTCACGTCAGAGAACATGAAAAACGTTGGGGGAACAGGTATTTATCGCTGGAAGATCATTTCGGAAGAATTCGATCGAATAACTTCTGAAATCCATGGTTAAAACAATCGACAGTTCTCCCTCTTTTCTTCAACAGTAGGCAAAAAGAATGAATGTGAAGTCACTATCCCAAGATAATGAAAAGTCTGCTGAAATCCGTATAGCCACCTTCGCTATTTCAATCGTGTTACTTTTCATCTGTGGGTGGACTCCGTATGCTTTAGTTGCCTTAATCGGCTGTTTCGGTGACAGGTATGAGGAAAATAGAGGCAGAATATAGACAGAAACGCCATAATATTTTTCATTGTCTAGAAGAGTGTGCCCAACCTACGGCTCGCGGACCGGATGCGGGATCCGAAGGGTTTTTGTGCGGCCGGCGAAGCTAGGATGTAAGAGCAATTGGAAAATTTTAACACATAAATTTGTACATTTTATGAAAATTTTGATAATATAAGTTTTCATATTGAATCGTTAGCCTTATAAACTTTATTTAAAATTGATATTCACATGTATGGCGCCTCAGTATATATAGGTAACTTCGAAATTAAAACACTAATCCGGCCCGCCGAAGAATTGGCAAGTTCGAATGCGGCCCGCCGAAGGATTCGCAACCACCGACGCTGCTCGCCATATAAAAAGGTTTGGCAATACTGGTCTAGAAAGTAAGGACATTGTTTTGTAATTTTTCTGCCGAAATCTTTTAAGCAGCTCATAAATTATCCCTCGGAAACATTTATAAAGAAACTTAGCGGTAAGGATAGCTTCCGCTGCCATAAAACAATTGAAAAACATCGTAGTCAAGTACAGCCAAATCCCGATTTAACGCTACCCTTCGTCCGTCCATCGCTGACATTGGTGTCAAAGCGGGAGTGGCGGTAAATCGAGGTATATTCTTGCTCTACGTAATCAAAAGATGGAAGTTCTGTTCACAACGATTGATAGGCGGTGTGCGAGGATGGCACCATATAATAGGGTACTAAATCGGGGTCTGACTGGATATGTAATTTACCTTGGCGACGGTTGCTTTGTAGTTGAAATGCGCGTATTCTTTGCTTAACTTTTTCATGGAAATATAAGCTACACATATCATTTAATTGGAACAAAAATCAATCTGAGCTTGCTGAATTAATTTTGATAGCGTTGGTAAGTTTAGATATTCTCAAGCTTTTTAGATTATGGGTAATCTTTGACTTTTCTAAATCATTTTAAAAAGATTTTTCCGTTATAACTGGATATTTATAGTTCTGTTTACTTTAATGCTACTTAAGTAATGCTATTAAGAATTTACGATAAGTAATGACACATCTACGAGTGAAAATTGCTGATATGTATCATCAAGCTATTAAAACTGAGATGATAATGGGCATTCAAATATAAGGGTGCATAGCCATATATTTCCGTAACTATGGGGGTGCTCAAAAAATATTTTAATAAAATGAATCTTGAGCAAGGTTTACTCCCGCTTATTTCTGCATTTCCATCCCCAGGTTAAAGCGATGTAATATGTCGTTTGACATGTAGTAAAAATTCATTTACTTGCTTTTATTGGCGATGATTTTTATCAGGAGGTAAAATTTATTTGCAGACCGTTAATATTCATCTCCGTAACATGTTAATCTTTTTCCATAGAAATATGACGACTCCTACCTTTAGTGTTTCCTGCCATTGCTTGCAGGACTGTGGCATGCATCGACCCGTGGATTTACGCCATCAATCACCCACGTTTAAGGTAATAGAAATATAAGGTACCAAGAGCATTTTTTATTAAGTAGATGATTTTTGGTTACTCCTGCGGCAAAAAAAGGTCTGAGTAAACCAGATGCGCTAAAAAGTAATTCGTCTCGGTAAAAATTCGTAGAACTTTGACATTCTCGGTGAGTCGGCACTGAAGATGGTAACTTCGCACCTGAAATTCTCACCTTGTTTACTCAACCGTTTTATGCCCACAGGGGTTATTATGACGATCAATTTATTAGGTGAGCTAATCGAATCTATTTTTGTAATTTCATTTTTGAAGTAGAAATGTTTCGTTATTTCCCCTTCATAACACCTTTCCGTATTTCATAGGGCTGAGATTCAAAAGAAAGTTCCATGGCTTTGTATATTTGGACAAGAAACACCGAAGTCGACTTCTGACAATAAATCAACCGCCTCCGAAGCCAACACAGTAACAGCTTGAAAACCAGACTTAATGAAGAGGTTAATATATACTAACGATTCAAATAAAGGAGAGTACTACATATTTAATCCAACCTGAACGCGATATTGTTTAATATATGGCAAATGATAGATATGTTGGTGAAAAAACCATGTTTATATCTACTATTTTTGGAGACATGAGTTTTATAAAAGACTATGTACAAACTATGTAAAACCGTTTGGTTTATCTTGAAAAAGAATATTTATGATAATTTCTGATATATAAAAGGGAATTCTAAGAGACTGGATGTTTTTTATATTTTTATAGTATATTTATTTGTGAGTGATATGCTGAAATAAAATCTAATGATACTGGCTTATATTTTACTGTTCCTTTTTCTTTTGTTTCACTGAGATAGTTGTGAGTGTGATTAATCACGCAGCTCAAACAACATTTTTACAATAAGTAAAAAAAGAACGCCTTCGGTACGTTTTCGCTGGAACGTCCGAGACGCGCGTCCCGGACGCACTGACTGGTACAGGGTATTTTGAATGAGGCTGTTTTCGTTGAAGTGTATGGACCGCGTGGCCGAGCTGCCGGCAGCCTGCGTCTCCACTGCTCCATGACCAGTCTGGACGCAATAGTCTGTGCATCTCGCCAGATTGTGTAACATTTTTGGTAAATCTTTTTCAACTAATTTTATTTTTTTAATTATTGCACTAGTATTAAAATAAGAAAATTGTTTTATTAATGCCTAGTACATGAGATAATATGTAATAAATGTATTAATAGTTCATTATTGGGCGTGCAGGTTCAAATATGGCTTGCCGTTTCTCTTCTCAAGACGATAAGTTGATCGAAGAAGTATGATGTTGATTTAAGAAGTATCAGGGTAATTTACGACCATCAACATAGAGATTAAAAATATACCAATATTAAGAAAAATATACGGTCGGAAATAGCAAATGCTTCACAGCATTTAAAGCTGTAGTCTGCAACTCACCTTGAGCTATGCTCAATATAAATTCAAACTGTTGATAATTTGGCCTAAATAATTCTCTAAATTTCATTACATTATATAACAAATGACCCTTTATGAGCGAAGTATAGCAGCCCTTCAAGAGTTTTATATAAGTTCATGGGAGGTTGCGTCTTCTGTAGTAATATCTGAGATATCTCATCTTCTTCCTCGTATTCAAACAATAATGCCAATTCCATGACATAGGCCATATCTAGTATTAAGAGTCAAAGGTCACTAGCACATAGAAACAGAACACCAAGTGCCGGTGCCACTCCGGAGGCTCCGATAGACTGCACAACTCAAATTTGAAAAGCTCACGCTTCCACTCTGAACAATCAGGTAACCGGAAGGCCCAAGGGTAGTTTTGAGAACACGTGTTTCTTAGCCCCTTTGAGGGTTTTGAGATTATATTTGCCGGCCTATTGGTGGCATATTCCACGAGCCTCTCTATACAGACAAGGTCATGGATATTTTCTGCTGAGAGTTCCTCGACCCCTGTTAAACGAGGTTCGGAAGAAAGGTACTTCGAGTATATACGTAAACGAGTGCGTGTTGCAGTGAATTTACTATTGGTACTCGCAATTTATAGCAGCTGCTCAGAAATCCTCATGTAAGACGCGCAGTCCCTTACATATATATATATATATATATATATATATATATATATATATATATATATATATATATATATATATAAGCACCTTTCCCAAATGCTGAAAGTAAAACTAAAATAATGAACTCTTAGACAGTTTATTTAAGTAAACAGAAAAAATGTTGTAACTATAACGCTTCAACATGGAATTACTGGTTAGCATTTTTGCAAAGCCTTGTTGTTAGGCCATATTAGGAACATATGATCTCAATATGGCCTATTGGGTTATTGTTCAAAAAATAAGAGAACAAGAATCTGAAATATTTATCAAGTACTTGTATCAAAATTCTAACGCGTGATTGCTGAAAAATGGTTACAATAAATTGTCGGTAGGCAAAAATAATTAAAAATGAGAGAATAAATGTCAATATTCTAATTTTACACAGGTGAAAATCGTAAAATTATACCATAAAAGACTTAGACACATGAGGTCAAAATTTAATTTAAATAAGGAAATGAACAACAGAATGAGATCTAAAATAATTTTTAAAATTCAATGTCATTATTTAAGGCTCACAAAATGGGCAATATGGCCTACATAGGCCGTAATGGGGAACTTGGACTAGTAAAACATATTCCGTTGGAACCACATGACATCTCAATGAATTTCCAAACCAATCATACCACTAATTAGTAGAGACAATTATCTTGTAGAATGCGTAAGGTCAAATTAATTAATTAACTTTTACCTGTACAAACAATGATTTAATCAACGTCTTGAAATTAGATGCACGTAACCACGAACGCTGATCTCAAACAAAACACTAGCAAATTCAGCTGACTGAGCGCATATAGAGAAATTCCATATAAACACAGTTGTTAGCAGTCTACCAATATATATATATATATATATATATATATATATATATATATATATATATATATATATATCACATCATAGATAGTCTGTCCGTAGACAAGTCCGTGATTATTCTTTTATTCTTGGTTAAACCTGGTTCTCCATATACTCCTAATTTCCGCTGTCCTCTTCATATCTTGATAACTCTCTTTCCCTTTCAAATCGTCTATCAGCTGAAACCTTTTCCTACCTCTTTCCCTTTTCCCATCTAGTTTTCCTTCTATATATATATATATATATATATATATATATATATATATATACTAGTAGAAGGTGCCTGCATACTGCAAGAATTTCATCTCACCTTGAAAAATCATTCATTTTGCAGACAGATATTTTAACATGAGAAATATTTCTTTAATTCTAAAGATTTCTCCTCTGGACAGGTTTTCGTTATTTCACTATGGAACATTAATGGAGAAAAACTATCGCTAATTTTTGCAACTTTAGGAATATTATACTTTTCCCAAATTGAATTAATAATGCCACACATTTCTTCCCAATTTAAAATTTATAGTACAATTAGAAGTGAAATAACATTTATCTAATATTAAATAGTTTTTAGCGGCCAAATTAACAATTGTATGGATAAATTTAAATATTTATTCGTTTACATAGGCAAACCTCCAAATAATTTAAAAATTTCAGCTGCCTAACTATCGGCATAGTGTCTAAGCATCTCCCAATTTGTTTACATTTAAGAATTTTTAACTCCCAAACAAAATAAAATATCAAAATTTCTTTAATCTCATTTTCGTTTTTTTACAAATCCTACCATTAAAAAAAATTTCAGCTCCGTAGCACATTTGAAAATACATAAACCTTGAAAATTTGTTTAAACACTTGCGAATTTTTAGCGTTCGCACTGTTGCACTTTCTTGAGATTTACGTTTTTTCTAGTCGGTTTTTCACAAAATCCTACCTAAGAAAATAATTTCGAATCTCCAGTTCTCCTGGAAGAGCATAAACATTAGTATCCTCCTATATGTATGTTATATCCTCCTCCTTCTCTGTAAGAAACGTCGATATATAATGATAAGCCCCTTAGTTATGCTAAATAAAACTAAGCGTGGATCTTATTTCTGTAAAGTCAAGTGCTAAGGATACAATAAGAAAATTTTATTCTGAAATGCATGTAGTTGATCTTTGATTTAAGTATGCCTAATTGCATTATCTATCATGCAAGAGAACCAGAAATTCTATGGAAAAATAATTAGCCGAGCGAAGCGAGGTCTCTCCTGTTGAGTCAATGTCTGTTTGTCTGTTCTACGATAACTGCCGTCCTGTTTGTCTGATTTTTACCAAACGTCATGTGTATGTACAAATAACTTAGAGTCGAATGCCTAAAGTTTTTATAGGATACCAACTTTCTAGTTATTGCGTAATTTGCGTTAGCGCATTGCGCTAATTTCCAAATCTTATCCATTCAAAACGAAATTTGGAATACATACGGAAAACATCAAACGATGAAGAAAACGCCAAATAAACATTTCTCTAAAATGTGCAGGGAGCCTCCCAGAGGCGCGCAATGTGATTCTCCCTACCAGTCGTAAGTGGGATGAGCGAGGCCGAAGATCCCACGGATCCCCTAGTATTGTAGCCTTGGTTTCCATGATGGTAAGGCATAATCCTCTACAAACTCTCGGTCTCGAATCTCGACAAAGATATGACCGTTCTGTTACATCTCTAATACTCTCAATATAAAATCGTCTATATGCCAATTGCGGATACAAAGGGGGGTAATAGGGTAATTATCTTCACCCTCCATAAGGGAGATGATCAACCTTCATTAAAATATTATCTCAATTGATTTATTTTATATAATAGGCATTTTAGAAATATTTTTCAAATATCTAAGAAATGTATAGCATACGCTGTATATTTATTATAATGAGGCGGTATTATTTTCCATATACTGGAGTCAGTTAATATACTTGTTTTCTTACTACCCACCCTAAGCTATGCACCTAGATCCACCACTGCCTTATGCTCTATTTTATTCGATGGTATATGAAAAATAAATTAATAAAGTCTCTTTATCTTTTGGCATCTGTTAAAATTCAATTTGTGAATTCGGTAAATAACATCATAAAACCAGATTTAATTCAACAATCCTCCTGCTTTAAATAAACGTTATAATACATATAGGGTACGAATAGGCTTGGTAGAATTCGACGTTTATTTTTTTTTAAATCGACGATTTAAATTTACGTTTATTTTCCCGGGAGATTTTTTGACGAATATCGCCGCTTAAAATTACTACTTGCACATAGGTTTGGTTGTTTTCTACGTTTATTTTTCCTAAAAATCTACGACGTACATCGTTAATTTTTATACATTTTATTAGGCTTTTTATTTTTCGAAGTTTATATTTCTTAAAACGCGACATCTAATATCGGCGTTTATTCATTTTATCAATTTTTATTTACGAAAGTGTTATAAATTGAATTCCTTCTAATTAAATGAAACTAAAAGTGTATAAATAAAACTAAGACTTCTTGTATGCTGCTTTGTTTGTTGTTATCTATATTTTGGTGAATCTGTTGTTGTTGAATTCGGCCTCCAACCTGGAACAGTTAATTTTTCGCAATAAATCAGAAAGTATACACTACTCGTTAATTTGCGCCCCTTCTTCACGAAATCGTGAACATTAGTGAGAAAATTAATGTGACGTGAATATAATGCACAACTTAATGTATGAATAAATGTTTTGATGAAAAATACCTCACCATGTTGACTAACAAACGACTATGAATGCGGCTAAAAGCCCAGAGTGCGTATATGGAACGATGCTCCTTCGACAGCAATGCAAAAGAAACTAAGCTCGGGGGACACTCTCAGATGGATTATATACATTTTATTACAGGGTGCTTTTTGAAATGCCGTAATTCCATCTGACAATCGGTACTCAATTTTTAGTCCGGGAAAACGTTTCATTTCGCCTCTTGGAAGAGGTCGGCAGATATTATCGCGCAGAAGACGCAATACACCGATATATAGTATATATAATATATATATATATATATATATATATATATATATATATATATATACCGCAATATATAATATACCGATCATAATATTTTGTCCTTACCTTTGGATTCCACGGAAGCTCAGTATGTGTCCTCAAGACAGTGACATAAGCGACATTGGAAAGCAAATTCCGAATGTTGTTTGGCCGTTTGGTACGATGAATACAGACTGTCCCTTCCGTTCTGGATGTTTGGTGGAACACTATGTTAAGTTTGAGAGCGGAAAACGAAATTTGAAAATCATGACCCATAAATTTCCTAGAAAATGTAGTGGTGAAAATCGACGCTTATCGAGGACAATTCATTTTCGTCGAATTTAATTTTTTTTTAATTCGATTTTTACCGACATTTATCGATTGAAATCGAATCCTACCAAGCCTATTAATGAGATACATCGAGCTTCTTAAGCCCAGAAAACCGCCAATGTAATTGAAGTCAAATAGCTGCACGAGACGACATCGTGCCCTCGATCCTTTACATTTCTTTTTTAAGTAGTCCGCAGACGAAGATTTTTCCCGATTTCTTTTCTTCTAAGACAACCCGTCATTACAGGGAAAGCAAGGCAAATAAAGCCAACTTTTGCAAGTCTAAAGTGTCAAACGAGATACGATAATGCTGGAATCTGACAAAAAGTGTGTACATTAAAAAAGGTTAGAAAGCAAATTTTATGGGACCTCTTTATTTTCATAAAGGTACGGGTCTCATTCCATCATGATTACATAGCGAACAGCGGTTCACGCATGGCATCCTTTTATTGATTTATGTGGGAAATTTCCTTCCAGGGTTTAATATAGAAAAGGTTACACAATATGTGAGTAATCAAGGATTACAGGTGACCCTAAGATCAGTAATTGTGATTTCGTTAACTCATGGTAGCAGGATTTGTTTCCCCCTTTCAGATCAGCATCTTGTTGGATCTACTTCGTTCATACAAATTTAAAGTTTCATTACGTGTCTAAGAGAACATCGAATGTAAAGAATATGGTAAATTTTGGAGTGCACAGGAAAAAATGGTGATTTTTAATCGGTGGCAATGCGACTCCTAATATAAAAATTATAGAAAGGAAAATTTGGCGGTATTGGATGATCCATTCGCACGACTCCTCAACCCGGCGCCCGCGGGTGCAATGGCGCCCTTCATAAAATTCCTTGGCGCCCGCTACTAGGGCTATGGCAAGTCATTTGCTGGGGAGGTGCAATAAGATAGTACAGAAGAAGTACAAATTCAATTTTCTCACCAAAAGTTTAAAGATTCTCCTTTATTATTAATAAATTTTGTATTCAAATCAAAATATTTTTCTGTTTGAAAATAAAAAAGAATCTAACCCATTTCTTTCAGCTTTATTTTTCTGCGTAGCCCCAATTGGCGCCTGCAATCCTTCTCTGGATTCACAAATGCCCCCTCAAGGCTGAAAAGGTTGCAGGACCCTGATCTATTGAGCTGTGATTATTGATATAAAAGACATGTAGATAAATTGTTGGCGTTAAAGATACGAACTATGAAAAACTGTTTGTATAAGGATACGACGCGAAATATTCAATTCTATAACAATCGTATGACGTATTCTGATAGATAAAATATATCCCAACTTATGGTAAATCATGAAATGATATTGCTAAAATACCATAACCGCATAACAAAGACCGCCACATAAGATAAAATATGGAAACATTTTTCATCAAATATTTTCTGCGTTCCTTTTTAAGGTGTAGGAAATCAAATATATTCTATTTCCTATTGAATGTATTTCAGAAGGAGAAAAATTCTGTAATTGACCGGGAATCGAACCCGGTCCAGTGCAGAATTTTTCTCCTTATAAAATGTCTAAACTTAGTTTCAGCTTTATGCGATCATGCATAACATGTAAATTCAACACCTTTGTAACTTGAATGTACTTCGTTTAAATTTTTATTCTTGCCTGAAAAATGAACGCGCAAAATTACATCATAAAATTATAAAGGAAATACTATCAAAAAAACAATATATTCACCAATCGTTATCATGTTTTTGGATGGATATATCGAACGTAATTGCAATCAAATTCAATTCGTTGATTAACATGAACTTTCATACAAGTAAATGCTTACGAATAAACGTATGATGTAAAATTCCCACAATTTTCCGCTTCTTTAAACAAAAAATACACAATTTTTCCGCTTGACACTATTCAGTCTAAGGCTCAAGTTTTGTTATGTAAATCTTGAGAGAGATTCGATAAGTCGTAAAGTTTTACGGTTTCCTGGCCTTGCAATGAATAGAATTGCATTGGCGATATTCTGGAAAAGAATGGAATTCGTATGGGATAGCCTAAGAAATCATCGGAAATCGAATTTTCTTCGAGGATAAGGAAGAGGAGGAGGGGAAGGACGAATGAGAGAAGAGAAGGAATATATGAAAATTGGATCAAAGTTTTAGTATAAAAGCAGCAGTTCGTATGTGAGTGATCGCCAGTCACCCGAGAGCGGTGAGAAAGAAGCATCTGGTCGAACAAAAACTAAAGCAAAGCAGCGGAGGAGGACTTACATTCTGCCCTAGCAAAGCTGAGGAGACTGCAGACCATCGAACTTAACTTCCCACCGAATTAAAACAAACTCTCTCAGCTAACATCGCCTCCTTTTCTACAACTGACATCCAAACGTAAAAGAGTGGGCAAGAACCACATCAGAAAATCAAGATGAATATCAGCGAATCCTTTGCTCCGAATGCTCACTTCTTGAGGTAAGTGATACCACAGAATTCTTCATGGTGAAGGAATTTCTTAACTTTTAAAAAGATGTTTTAAGACTTCTGCCACTTGACAAATATCGATTTAATCAAAACGTGAGATAACGTGTGATTATTATCCAGATCTAAATACAAAAACCAATATTAAAATAAATAAATTTAATAAAATAACAAATATTCGATAAGATTAAAAGCTCACAATAAAAAATTTAATAACTGAAAATATTTACTACAACTATGAGACTGATTTTATTATTCATTTTAAGTGCAAATATCTATAACTTACCTATTGCACCATCGAAAAAATTACTATATAAATACAAAAAGAACTCTTTCTTCCTGGTTTTCCGTCCTGTACTCATTAACTTTTAAATTTTTGCTATACTATAAGGCCAAGAAAGACAAAAAATTTTAAGTAAACGGATGGGTAACATTTGATGTACATATATTAAACCCAGTTTCATCTGAGAAATTTTTTAACTAAGGCGAAAAAGTTATGAACCCTAAGATTGATTTTGACAAATCTTTCTCCAGATTCTAGAATTTTTCCCATATAGTGATTTCTTTTCTCTCCTGCAAAGAGTGTGCTGGACGTAAGAAAGTGTAAAACGTATGGTTTATAAATGTCACGTTCTACTAAAATCCTAAAAACAAATTCAGACAAATCCAATAAAAACGAAAAAGTTATAAATTTTTCAAATTTCGTGAACCGAAATCGCAATTAAAAAAAAACTCCTCCGACCTCAGAAATGGGATTTAATTAAATGCCCTCTGCGCTTGAGGTGTTAATCACTTACGGGGTAATGGCTAATTATGTGCAATCCCGATTACTGAGAATATTTTAATTGCTAAGACTTCGTTCACCTCCAGCCCCCATCTTTTGATGGCCAGTTATAATGGCAGAGTATCTTACGTCAAAACGGCTAAAAATCAATAGTAAAAACGCGATTACATGTATGAATTCTTTCTCCAATGTACAGGAAGCTATATTTTGTGAATGGAAAGCATAGATAATGCGGATTCGTAAGAGTGAACCAGGCTATATTTCTTGAAACTTTCATAACACTCAATTCTTTCTTTAAAGGCCTGGCCCTATGCAAGCGCAGATAGCAGAGATCGGGGATGAACTTTTGGGGTCTTCTATCGATGAAGACTACATGGACTACATTCATCCTCACTGGAGACAATACAGAGCTCCTGCGGCCTACCAACACTTTTTGCTGGGAATAGTATACGCCGTCATCTTCTTCATGGGAGTTCTCGGAAATGGACTTGTCCTCATAGCTTTTTTCACGCAAGTATACCTTTGATCCTCCCATCTGCTTCAAATAATGCATTATTAAATGATTATGCATTAAAGTAACTAGACTATATTAAAAAATTAATAGCGAAAACTAAACAAAAATTCTACTGCTTTAAGAGATCCGATATGCGATGCTTGCAATTATTAACTCTCTGACAATGATAAGGAAAGAAGTTATGCGATTTCTTTATTGTACAAACTGTTGAGAACGACAAGGATGATTAAAGAGTATTATTTTAAAGCATCATGTTATATTTTTATGCTTTTGATAAAAAAAATATTTGTCGCAATACCAACCATCTGTCCCCAATTCCTGACTCGAGATAAATAATCATTATTATTAAACAGAAAAGCGGAGTATTTTCATAATAATTAAAATTTTCCTAGTTGATCAAACAAAAGCAATTATTTTCCTGTGCAGTTATTGCACAAAAATTAACCTATTTCAATTTGAAATTTCAGAACTAAAGCTTTGCGATCACCTTCCAACTGCTTCGTTGCCAACTTGGCCATTTTCGACACAATAATGATGTTCAAGCTGCCATTCTTTGTAATGAATTCGGTAGTCGAAGGCCAGCTCTTTGGAAAAATCGGCTGTGACGTGTATGCGCTCGCAGGTTCCTACTCTGGAATGGGAGCAGCAATCACCAACGCTGCAATCGCATTCGACAGATACAGGTAGGAATGAATTCTATCCATCTATTCTGTTACAGAAAGCTGTACAAAAACCATTCAGAGATAAGGGTACACTTCTTTATCTCATTGACAGATAGTTGAATTTATTTAAGGTTTTTTTAATTGGTCTGACCAAATTCAATTTACGACATCATAGGACTATCGCTTTCCCATTGGATGGGAGACTTGGAATGAAGGCGGCACTAGGGCTTGTTGCTTTCACCTGGTTTTGGGCAACGCCATTCTCTATCCTCCCCTTCTTTGAAATCTGGTCACGATTTGCTCCAGGTAAGCAAACATTTTTTGCATGTAAAACAAATGCCCTGAATTTAATTTTTTAATTCAGCTACCAAATCATAGTAAATATTCACTATATAAAAAAAACATTTTTCAAATCATTTTTATATTCATGACAACGCATTTTTGGCCAAAAAAAATCTATTTTGTAGCAACTGAAAATACAATAAACTTGATTTTCTTGTGGATTCCTAGTCATTCTCATAAACTGCCCATATCTTAGAATATTCTAGTAACAACACTATTCCTCCTCATTAATTAACCCATTTCTCGTAAACGTATCTGAATGACAGAGGGATACCTGACCACCTGCTCCTTTGACTACTTGACCGAAGGAAAATCGACCCAGATCTTCACAATCACCATCTTCACTTGGGCATATATCATACCACTCCTTTTGATTGCTCTGTTTTACTCCAGAATTTTGTCTCATGTCAGAGAGCATGAAAAAATGTTGCGAGAACAGGTTTGTTTCTGTTTGACAATCCCTTGAAAAAATATAATCAAGTACTTCCAGAAGTTCAAAGCGAAAAACCTGACATTTCTCACTCCCATCTCAAATGTAGGCCAAGAGGATGAATGTGAAGTCTCTGTCTCAAGGTGACGAAAAATCTGCTGAGATCCGAATTGCAAAGGTGGCTATTACAATTGTCTTTCTCTACATCTGCGGTTGGACGCCATATGCTTTAGTAGCTATAATCGGCTGCTTTGGAGACAGGTAACCATATTCCTAAGAAATTTCGACGCAATGACATCCTCAAAAGTTTTCATCAGCTTATAGCAACTGGCCTATTCTGAGGAAAACTTTATCCACCTCGCTCGTATTGCAGGTCGCTGATGACTCCAACCTTCAGCATGTTCCCTGCAGTTGCCTGCAAAACTGTGGCGTGCATTGATCCATGGATTTATGCCATTAACCACCCACGTTTTCGGTAAACTAACACTCCACTGGCATATTAATGACGTAATATATTGTACTGTCAATAACTTTTAAACCTTGTCAATTGTATCCTCAGGGCTGAGATCCAGAAGAAGGTGCCATGGCTATGCTTCTTTGGATCAGATGACAAAAGCAAATCTGCCGACAACAAGTCGACCACCTCTGACGCATCTGAAGCAAAATCTGAAGCTGCATAATAACTTGCTATCGCTTTAAGAGAATGTTGAAACATTACTTTTTTATGGTGCCCTTATTTGATACGAAACTTGAGGTTTTCTGTCGTTTAACACCCGATAAATACCGTAATTTGAAGTAAAAATCTCCTTTAATTCTTGTATTTTTAATGCATAATCTAATTTTAGAAGGTTAATGCTAGCCATCAACGAATTCTGCTGGCATTCTTCAGAGCATTATATAACATTTATCGATTTCAAAGATTCTGTAAATTCTTTAAATTGAAATTGTTAACATTTTTGTCTATTGCATGTTGATTCTATATTTACTTGTACACTTTAAACTATAATAAAACCTCAAGATGTTAACTTATTTGCACTATTTTCTTACCTTAGACCCTCGTTTCTCCACAATACTTAAATGATGTATGTGAAAAAAATCGGAAAAATTAATTAGAGTAATTAAGTTTATCATTTGTATCTTTTTATATATGTTCACAAAAATATCCAATAAATCTTATTAAGCGTATGAATTCACAATACTCTGCCGTGGGTTATTTACAGTATAACATATACCGAGTTAAATTTTTGCTAATTTCTTTAAAAAATTTTACAAAATATTTAAAAGAGCATCTAAATCTTAAGTGGCATAATTTGCTATGGTTTTTATTTTATCACACGATATTAAAAACTTCTCGGGGAATTCATGAACATTTTTCATAAAATACTTACACGCAATTAATAGGGATACATTAAATGCTCTTTTCTGAAATATTCTACAAAGTGTCAGAATCGTGCATTTCCTATATTAAAAATCATATTTCCAACCTTAACATGCGATTATCCGGCCACCAAACATTGCTTTTAGAATTTCTTTATGCATACAATGTCTGCCAATACTCGATGAATACTTCCTAGGCAATGAAAGCAGAAGATTCCCATCCCCCTTGTCTCATATCCCGTGGTCTCAGGAATGACTTGAGTGGCTTCAAGAATTCGCATACTCCACTTTCGCCTCATTTGAGGCGTAATTAACACCAAAAACATTTTCTTAAGGCAACAAAAACTTCTAATTCTTTGTTAAATATTCTTTAAAAATAAAAAGCCTTCAATGGATTATTTTTCTTAAATATCATGTTCCTCCAAGTGGTCAAATATCATTCATCATTCAGAAAGAGTAAAGGATATGATGACCTAGCGAAAACTTGTTAAATGCTATTGGTAATATTTTTATGAGTTGGACTGATTTTAACAAAGCCTTTAAGATTCCTGAAAATAAAAACAAATTGTTCAAAACAGAATTATCGAGCTCGCCTTTGTGGCCTGTTTACAATTGATGTTCCAGGTAACTAAAGCAATAAAACGGTTGGGTGAACTGAAGGCGCATTTCAAAAACAAAGTAGCTGTCCTCTATGGAAATTCACTGGCGCAAATGTATGTACACTCAACCTTGAACACCAACTAACTTCAGAGTTACCAGAAAAATTTTCACAGCAAATTACTCCTTGCCTCCCATATTGAAATAGCCGTAGCGTTAGCTAAGCCATCGTTCATTTGAAACTCCACTTTAAATTTAAATCGCCAAAGGTAAAAAATTGAAAACAATGAAATCTAATAAATCTCGACAAACGCACTTTTAAAAAATTGACATCTTAATTATTATATAGGAACGATAGAACGAGTTTCAACCTCTGAAACGCCATGATCAGCTAAGGGTAATAACGCTATAAAATGGGTCATTTTTTCATACCGAATGACAACGGCTTTGATGACGTCGGAGCCATTTTCGTTGCAACCTACCATGGTGCCCAAAGAAACTTTGACGAAAAAAGTCAATCGAAGAAAAATGATAAAACGTCAAATATTTTTCTGCGCAAGGAGAAAATTTTCAATTTATTTAATCAATTCCATGTCGAGAAGCGTCTTAATATTTTTGCATTTTCTTGAATACGAATGTATTATTTGGAAAAATCCGTATGCCGTATATGTAAATCCTTCGGGCAGATAAAAGGGTCGAAAAAATCCGAAATGCGATAGGGGTGAAAAGTAAAGGAAGGCGACCTCATTATTTTCCATCCATCAGCCGCTTCTCTAAGAAAAACGGGTTCGTGACAGCCAATGTAAATCGCATCACGATATACGGCCGACGTTCTAATCTGTGTCATTCATGTCTTCCATACTTTCCGTCTCAGAAGTAAATTCCAAATTGATAATATTCTCCGATGCTTTTAATGTCTGAATGCAAAATGAATAAAAAATTGTAGTTTGAAGAAGCGTCACAGCATTAGAATTAAATAATACTACGTCCACCAAAAATTCATCCAACTCTTGTTATTTGGGTACAAACGGATAAATTGAATGGCTAAAAATCATAGACAGGAAGTTATAATCAATGTTTTTCTTGGTGAAAATACTGGATTTCCTCTAAAATTGTTATCCATGTTTGATGGTATTTCTTCTTTGTTAATAAATATTTTATGTTCATCAAAACTATTCCATGTTCTTTGTCGACCTTCGTTTACGGAGTTGAATAATTTACGCTGGTGTTGGACACTATAAAGGAACATTTGTTTTTGAGATGTATAGTGTCAAAATATGGAAATAATTCCCTTGTGTAGCATCTCGACCCAACTGGCGAGGCCTCTCTCCAGTAACATCTAGAGAGCTGGTAAAAACATTATGTTCATTATGATTATTTTGAAAGAATTGGAGGCTTGCTATCAGTTGTAAATATTTTTTATTGATCTTGAATTGGAAAAAACCCACGAAAAACAGTAAGAGAGTTGGCAAAAACACTTGATATTTCGAAATCAACTGTTTTCCGCCACGTTAATCAGCTTGGTTTTGTCAGCCGGTATGACGTTTTGGTTCCCCATAAACTGACCGATAAGAACTTGTTGGATCGTATCAGTGGTTGTGTTTCATTGCTTAATTGACAGCAAAATGAGCCGTTTCTTGAACGATTCGTGACCGGAGACGAAAAGTACATATTCTACGACAATGTTCAAAGAAAATGCCATTGGTGCCAGCCAGGTGATTCTCTTCTCCCCACCCCCAAAGCTGGATTACACCCCAAGAAAGTAATGCTGTGTGTTTGGTGGGATTGCCGGGGGATTATCTATTACGAATTGCTGGGAGACAATGAAACTATTGACAGTAACAAATACTGTAGTCAGCTGCAAAGTTTGAAGCAGGCATTTGCTCAGAAACGGCCAGCGCTGGCGAATACACGCGGAATTGTTTTTCACCATGAAAACGCGCTACCGCACTCGGCAATCATTACACAGCAGAAGTTGAAGGAGCTGAAATGGGATACGGTTATTCATCCTCCGTATTCCCCAGATTACCATTTATTCAGATCGCTGCCAAATTTTCTAAATGGGAAAATCTTGACAAATAGAAATTATGTTGAATCTCATCTCCAGTAGTTTATTCCAAATCAACAAGTTTCTATAAAGATGGAATAAAAAAACTGGTAGGAAGATAGGAAAAGGCAATTAAACAAAATGGACAATATGTTATTGATTAAAATAAAAAAACTTTTTAAAATAATTCGTTTCAACATTCACCCTAAAACGCTACGAATTTATGGGACATGTTCTCACACTATAGTAATAAATTAAACTTGAGCCCTATCTTTTTCATAAATTTTTAAGAGGGTACCTCTCACGTAATTTACCCTATCTGTTTATAGTACTAATCGAGTCTAAACGCTAATAAATACGATACTCCATCTGAGTTGCAATGCCCCTATAAAACCGGAGGAATTGGTTATAATTTTACCCAAATCTTTTGGTAGACTTCGATTCACAAGTAAATTCCAAGTAACGCATGGCGTCACAATGTATACGCGTTTGTTATCAGTCATAGTGAGGCTGGATCTGTTAGGGACCTTGTCATTCATGATGGCACTCTGGAAGAAATTAATCTTTCACCAGGTGCTGCAATTTCTGGAATTTATGCTCTTCTCCATATATTTGTACGCACCATCTTAGATTCGCGCTCTAACGGGTTCGGTGGTTCAACGTATATTTTTATTTCATATGAGATGAATTAGCCCATTTAAAACGGACTTTGTAATCAAACAAACTGTTGAGATATTGAGCGTCTTATGGGAGATTGAAATCACCCCCTGGAGTCGAACCAGGGACCATTGTTGAAAAATGTTTGTCATTCGTTATTGGTACGTGGTCATAGAAATCCTACCAAATTTGGTTGAGCTGGCTGTAGAAACGGCTGAGATATTAAGTGTTACGGACAGAGAGACCAAGTGACCAATAGAAAAAGGGTTTTATAGCAATCTTTTAAATATTTATTGCAAATTTTGTGCGTGTCTTATTACCGATATTTCTGCTATTTTTTGCGTATTGTGATTTAATTTTTATCCGCATTATAGTGACATACTATTTTTAACTCCTGGAAAACTATTTTTGAACTTATATAAAAGATGAAAAGATACAAAATATTGTATTACCAATTATCGAAATAATAAAGCAAGATAAAAACTTTAATACTTAATACAGATGTTTTTCAATAGATTATTTTGTGAGATTTTGCGTGCTATGGGATTCTTTTTTTACGGAGGAACCAGAGTCAAGTCTATCATAAGTCAGGTGCCAGCTAAATTGTTAAGATTCTTAATCATTAAGCAATTACCGGGTAGCGTAACTGGATATTTTACGTTACGTCGACTAGACCAGATAGTGACGCATATACTTAGTAAACATGGCAGCTTTGCTGTTTATGTAATAGCTTCAATATTTTATTTCTAGTAAATGATATGGCATAATTTTACTTAATTACTATTTATGACATTTTTTCTAAATATTCCAGTCAGATTTTATATTTATTTCTAAGGGTGTCGCGATAAAATCCACTGCTATAAAAGAGGATCGCGGCATGGCCGGCTGCCCTAAAAAGAGGTTGCAGATGCATCAAGTTTAAGAACCGCTGGATATAAGTACAAAATAACTTCGGAATCATATAAAAATCTATTGACTCATATTTTACAATGAAAAAATGTAACGACCATGCATAGAATGGACCCTTATACCAGTGCTTCCCAAACTTTTCAGCTCCGCGGACCACTACAGCAACCTTCCAGGTCCTGTGGACCACCTTATTTCTTACACAAACGCACTTACTGTAACTACGTTTAAGACGTTTATTTGAACATTTAAAAACGTATTGCACAAGTTTCTGTCTGTTTGAGGGTCGTCTGACTAGTTTTTGTTTTATTCCAAGAATTATTTTCAAAAATTGTAGGAGAAATTCGTGAAATATAAAAGTTTCACACGGTAGAAGCGACGCACACAGCTTTGCGTCTGTTTTACTCCTCAAGAACAACAGCTAAAAGGTTGCAAACAACTTATTCGACTACTCAGGCAATACTCATAGGTTACATAAAAGAACAATGTATATGAAACGAAATTTACAAATTGCCAGCATTTCAAAATGCGTTGGCGGACTCTGTACGCCAGCGCGCCTAACTAAGGGTTAATAAAGTATTGAATACCTGTGATAGTGTAAGAATTGATTAACTTTTCCCGAAAAAATTCAACTAAATATGTGGTTCATTTAAAAAAATTACGTCTTGGAAACCTTCGCGGACCACCAACGAAACCTTCGCGGACCATAGTTTGTGAAGCACTGCCTTATACAACCCTCAATCTGATGAATTACAAGTTAATACATATGTAGATGTAGTTTATAGCCGATTTTGATTTCGTCCACTAAATCAGCGTATTGTCGCTTCCCTTTACAAATATCTTGAGTGCAAAGGCTTATTTGAAATTTGAATTGTCTTTCGCGCGATTAATGATAATATTTTTAGCTACAAACACATTTCTGGAAAATTTTCTTGTTAATGTGATGCAGTGCAGAAAAATAACACAATAAATTCGTATAGCCATTCCAAAGTTCCTCCTCGCACAACGCTATTATTTGCGTCATAAAACGTATCCGCATTAGGAATTGCGATTCACCTTGGCAAAATAAAATGTAAAAAAAGAAGCTGACCGATTTAAAAAGAACGTTACGTAAAAATCTCGTAGCACACTATATTCAATTTGATACGAATCCTCACGGGCAAGTAAATATGATTATCTAGTCGTTGAAAAGAAAAACAAGTTACGCAAAAATAAATATGAGAAAATGTGAAAAAAATTGTCTTGAGCCGTAAAATATTTCCTAAAAGCCCATTTTCGTACACCATAGGTAAGTCGTACCTTATTTAAATTTCATATTCATAGAGTATTCAAATCAACTACTCGGATAAAAACAGTTTTACACTTAACTCGGACCAAATCTGACAGCAGACTCTCATTTGTTTCTTCTATAATTAGAAAAGATTGTTTGGGAAATGCCATAAACTTCTTTTTAGAATGAAAATCCTATCAATAAGTTCATCGTCACTTTATATTCACACACACACACACACACACACATACATATATGGCATTCTCTGATAATTTACGCGAGTTAATATGCATCTCCAATGATAGCCACCTAACAATTTCCCTGATTAAATACATTTCCTAAGCTAAAAATTGTTGACTAAATAAAACAATCTTACCGTTTTTTCGTAATGCGATACTGGGTTAAACGGAAACAATCTATTCACAAACATACGTGGCTGTTACCGACCATTACAGAATGATTATCTTACGCATTATTTGGATCATGATGTATTATAGCGTTATAAAAACTGAAACATTTGCACATAAATGAAACTCAATGAAATTTTAAAACTCCTTGTAAAATTTTCTATTCAACTTCTGTTAAATTTGTTCTATGTTGATTTTAAATAAAGTTCTTACCTTTAACACAATGGCCTCTTTAAATTGCCAATTGTATTCCCTAAATATAACCATTGATCTCATAAATTCGATAGATTGTCTAGTCCAGTGGCATTTGTGTAAATATAGCCAAGTCTAGACAATTCAAATCTCAAGGGAAAACAAAATAAATTCAAATTAAGGAACTTGAATTTAGCAAGCACAAATACGGAAACAAATTAATCGTTAATTCATCCAAAACTCAAGTGTAGACTTAGTTCATATATTTGTTTTAAACTCTTATATTACGACAATATTTGCTTCTTAAAATAATTTAATTGATAATATATGAAGTTTATTTCTTATAAATCGACTGTTCGTAGGAAATTCTTTCCCATATTTTAGTCATGGGCAGTTTTCAATTGTAACATAAACTCGTTAATTTCCATCCATAAAAATTTCCCCAAGATATTTCCTTAAAGATACGTCGCTTTTAATATTTTCCTTCCTCCCAATAACCCGACAAAGAACGGATCAATGTGCATCGAATTTTTTTTCGAGACGCCAGGAAAAAAGGATATCGGAAGTAAGCCTACTAGAGTGGTCCCAGTGGCTTCACTTGAAAATTCAGGAGAGCAAAGAATGGCTTCCAAGGAGCTAGCGAAAGCTTCGTCTGGGAAAAATTACGCCTCAAATAGACCCTGAAGAATGTTAGTACAACCCAGTGTCACCCACTTAAAAAAAGAAGAAAAAGGGAAGACTTACATTGCTTGAGGGATGGAAGCTTTCCTCACATTTCCTCACTACCGGAAGTTATGAAGTTATATGAAATGCGATGTTTCCATTTTATCATGATTACGATTCATCATAATTGGTTAAAATATAATCTAAATTGCGATGAATATTAAAAATAGACAACATTATTAAATAAAAGTTAATTTTAAATTAAAAGAAAAAAAACTGATGTGGCCCTTACATGACTTTCTCCATACCTGTAATATTTCTAAAATTTACAAATAGGTTACATAATAAAAAATATTTTAAGAAACTGCGAGAAAATTTTACTTTCCAAAGAACAAATGAACTCAAACCATAGCCTTCTGATATTGGATATAGCCACAAAGCTCCAACAATTAAGAAAATAAAGGGAGCGTTACTAAGACGTAACTAAGCGTCAATTGCTAACAATAGTCGACGGTAGGTGGGGTGGTAGTGGCAGTTAAATAATTTAGTTTTTAAGATATCTCTTAAACAATGCATTATATGGAAAAATGTTTCAAAGGTTGTAGAAAATTAAATTTCCTACTACTTTTATTCCAGTACATTTTAAATATATCAAATATTAAAACAAATATACGGATGTGACAAGAGTAAACACCCATTTCTGGATGACTGATTATTACCAAAAACTAATCAGTTCTTTAGACTTTTATAAAAATGTTCAATATAAAATTTCGCGTTGACCTGATTTATAGTTTTTGAGTTAGAGCACCCACAAAAACACACACACACCGACATGGAGAAAATGGTCAAAACGTGTTCAGGGTAACACAAAACGTGTATTTCCGTTGAAATCTCGAAATCGATTTTTTTTATGAAAAGAATACTTTCCCCTATACTACGTATGGAGAAAGTAAAAAGGGGGCGGAAAAATAATTTGGTCTAGGGGCGGGAAACTTCCAAATCCACCACTGATCATAAGAAGAGAGAGGTAAAGACAAAATATATTGTTTTTATAATTTTCTACTTTCATTTTACATGTTACATTGTTTATTGTAATTATTAAACTCATGGCGGACCAAATATGGCCTGTGGGCCGTAGTTAAGGCAACATTGGTTTAGATTCTAAACTTTATAACACCAACCCGTTCAGTGAAAAGGTTTAGTTCATTGATGGACCGAACACAAATTTGGGTGGATTGTGTAGCAAGGGAGGAATGCTACGACCGAAGATTGGTGCGCGTCACCAAACAGGTGGTCTCCGTAAAATCGAATTTGGAAGGAGAGAATGGAAGAGGGAGAGGAACGGAGGGGAGAAATGGATGATCGTATAGTATATATAAGCTCTCACATAAAATCTACCGCTGCCAGACCGCCAACTGTGCTGCTGATCTGTAAGTGCCCTTATTTAGTGCAAGGATTCAAACAGCCTGGCCTGAGAAGACGAAGAGCGAACGAGAGAAGATATAAACTAAAACACGTGATACTCCGTTTGTTGAAAATTGTTCTTCGCTTCCTTTATCTCTGTTCTCAAGGGAAACTTAAATCGCAACTTTTCGGTGCAAGAAGACGCAAGAAGCATCATGTACACTAACGAATCCTTCGGTCCAAGTCTCCACTTATCTGGGTAAGTGACCGTAAAAACCTTCAAGTATGTTTCCACGCTTCTTCCCAGGAAAGTTTTACGGTTCAGTAGTCATTCATCTCATTACCTCCGATATATCTTATCGAAATTAAGTTGAATACGCCCTTTCCCACTTGCACTTTTTTGCGAATGTAAAATAATTAACGTAAAGGACAATATATTCATTGTGAAAATGAAATATTTTCTGTGACAGTCAAATCGAAACAATACCTTGATTGTCGGCATTTATGAATTCAACCAGAAATGCTACTCTAAATGTTGAAATGAAATGTTAAATGAATTTATAGTGCCGATTTTTCTCGAGTGCTTTGCAAAGTAGAACTAAATTAATGCCCAAAGATTTTAAATTGAGATTTTCACGTGGCACTTCGGTGATCAAAAATAATTAATTACTTCTTCACTAAATAGGAAAATGCAAATTCCGTCCTACCATTCCTACTGAGAATCTATTGAACGAACAAGTCTCCAAAAAATGTGGCCAACACAGTGAAAATGGCGAGGCAAAGTGTCATTTTTCACGTTATTTATAGTTAAAAGACATTACATATTGACTCCGGAAAAAAATCTTAAAATGAAAAGTACAAGTAGAAAAAGGTGTGATTGATTATTACATCTCTTTTAAACTTTTATTAAAATTAAATTTTCTCTATTTTAAAGGCAGGGCATCATGCAAGCACAAATTGCGGAGGTTGGCGATGAACTTTTGGGCTCCAAAATTGATGAGGATTATATGGACTACATCCATCCTCACTGGAGACAATACAAAGCTCCTGCGGCCTACCAACACTTTTTACTGGGAATAGTATACGCTGTCATCTTCTTTATGGGAACACTCGGAAATGGTCTTGTACTAATAGCATTTTTCACGTAAGTACACATTTTGTCTTCTTATTTGCCTTAACTAAGAAACAGGACACGCATCTTAAAGATGTTGCTACGCAATGAACAGAGAAATCTAGATTAATAACCTGGAAATGTTGAATCGTACATGTGGTAAAGGAGAGGTTAGTAGATTAAGTAAGATAAGGCCGAGAGTAATTTTTAAAATAATGAAGAAGAACTTTGTTATTTCCACAAATTTCTTCTTCATTATTAGTAAATTCCATCGAGTTGAGCCTGACCTCATTACTGATGATTTTTAAAAGATTTAGGGTATTGGTGCTATCGTTTACAGCAGTGGGATTAAGCTCTTTTTTTGCTGACGTACCTCTATGATTATTTTTTAAATAATGGCGTTCCCCTTTTATATTTTTAGTGATAATGAAATTATCGACAGTCGACGTTTGTATTAAAATAAATGTCGAGTAATGTAAATAATAAAAAACGAATGTGATGTATGTCATGTTTAAGTTTTTTTCCATCGTAGTATAAGAGACCTTATGCGATCTCTCGTGCACAATAAATAACACGCAACCATTTAATTTTCGTGCTTTTAAGCTGGCTTATAGGAATAGGCATGAGAATATACTTACATTCTTTTTCAATTAACACCTTAAATATCTTGTAAACTCACCTACAACTTTTTATAAAGTTGTTAAAGAGATAAGCCTTGAACAGTGGGAAAAAATTTTAATACTACCTCTGCTCTTCTTGGGGTGACGGAATAGGGGAATACTTTTTTAGTTTTGCGGAAATATTTTTTATTTTATCTCTGCGTATATTCTTTTGCTATCAACGCTATCACTGATGACACATCATATGTAGTTATAGGGGTATCTGGAATCACGCTCGAAGTCATAAACGTTTTTCACCAATACCAATTTACTATCATTCACTCATGTTTATGACAATTTGGTTATATTTTTTATAGTAGCCGAGGATTACAGGTCATAAATTATCTTTATCATTAATAAAAACCATATTTTCTGTCATTTTAAAAATAGTTCCGAACGAAATTTCATGAATTTTAACTCGAATTTCAGGACTAAGTCCCTACGATCACCTTCAAACACTTTTGTGGCTAATTTGGCCATATTCGATACAATCATGATGTTTAAACTGCCGTTCTTTGTGATGAACTCGGTAGTTGAAGGCCAACTCTTCGGAAAGATCGGCTGTGACGTATATTCGCTGGCTGGTTCATACTCCGGAATGGGTGCAGCAATCACCAATGCTGCCATCGCATTTGACAGATACAGGTAAGCGCAAATTAATTCCAACAGCCTATCCTGCTATAGAATGAGTTGTAAAAACAATCTCAAACATCCATAAGTATTTATCAACGATCACATCGCAACTAGCTGAAAATATTTGCGCAACTTTTTAAGTTTTGTGTATAACAAAGATTTTTTTATAAAATGCTAGAACGATCGCCTTCCCATTGGATGGAAGACTTGGGATGAAGGCAGCTATTGGACTGGTTGTCTTCACTTGGCTCTGGGCAACACCCTTCTCTATCCTTCCATTTTTCGAAATCTGGTCACGATTTGCGCCAGGTAAGCTCACCGAATTTGCTTAAGAACCGGCATACATATAAACTGACTTGATTTTAGGAACGAAGAAATTATAAAAGAGGTGGCTACAAGAGTGTGAATAGGACAGATTGATTTGGCATATGCCTAAAATTTACTGAGATAGAAAATCATACATCAGTGTGTCCATAGAGGGATTTGTCTGGACGATTTTCTTGGGAAATTGTCGTTTTTTTTAATTTATATATCTCAATGTGGACTTGGAGGAGAATGCTGAAGATAAAATGGGCAGATAGGATGAAAAATGATGAAGTGCTACGAAGAATAGGAGAGAAGCGAATGATTATACCGACCAGTAGAAAGAGGAAGGCAAACTGGGTTGGACATTACCTGAGGAGAGAGAGTATGATTAAAGATGTGTAAGAAAGAAAACTAGATGGAAAAAGGGAAAGAGGTAGGAAAAGGTTTCAGCTGATAGACGATTTGAAAGGGAATGAGAGTTATCAAGATACGAAGAGGACAACGGAAAATAGGAGTATGTGGAGGTTTAAACATGAATAATCACGGACCTGTCTACGGACAGACTACCTATGATGATGATATCTCATGTAACTACGTATTTCAAAATTCTCGGGAAAGTATTTGTGTATGATTCCAATTAATTAAAACTAGAAGAAAACATTTTCACTTTACCGATAAATGTATAATGCAATGTATGCATACATGCATCCATAAGTGCGATGTGTGAGGCGAACACTGGGGGAGAGAATAACCAAGAGCAGCTGATTGCTCGTAACGCATGTTATATTGTCCAGTTTTAGTATTTTTTCGACTTTAAACACTATAATTCTGTAACGTATGCTGTATTCCTACTTATGCCTAAGTTCAGGAAATTTATATTTTGGGGCAATGGCAGAGCATGAACTGTGAGAATGGACGAATGATTCGATTACATATTTTTTGTAATTAAGGCTGCCCTACATTATTTTTACATATAAGATATATCTAAAACATCCTCTTCGTCATCATGCTGTCTTGATTCGAAAAAGGGTGGCTATAAAGACTCATGTACATGGGCGGACAAAAAGGGACTTGGGTATTATGACCATCGTTTCCAGAGTGAAATCTATTCAGGTAAAAAATATTACTAACCAAGCAAATCTTATGGCAATATCAATAGTGATGATGAAGGTAATTCCTATAGCCGCCAAACAGTTCGTTTCACAAACTGTTTAAAGGATGTCTGAGTTATCTTCATTATCAATTGAATTCGGTTAGTAACAAATCATTATAAAATAAATAAATACTTCTGAATTACAGGAAAAAATTGCAAAAATTTTCTAAAAAACGTATTATGTATTTTAATTGATAGAGCTAAAATCAAATGAGAATGAAATTATTTTTTCCCAAGCAGACATTTTCTATGGAAAAATATCAGCATTAAGTAATTGCTGAATCAGGATTTCTCAAAACTTGTTCTATGGAATGCGAAATATTATCTTGAATTCAAATTTTACTCTAAATTAACTGAATTGAATATATAGTCTCATCATTTAATTGGTGCTGATAATACTGGCACAATTTTTTAAAATACATAATTAATTCCTTTTACATTTTTTTCCAGGAGATCCTGGGATATTGAGAAATTTCATTTTAGATGTTCTGAATTTTTATATCTAACATATGAAATGCACACTTCATAATTATGTATGCAATTATAAATGAATGCATTTTTAATGCTATTTCTCTGAATGACAGAGGGATATCTGACCACCTGCTCCTTTGACTATCTCACTGAGGGAAAATCCACACAGCTGTTCACCATCGTCATATTTGCATGGGCATATGTTTTACCACTACTTTTGATTGCTCTGTTTTACTCCAAGATTATTTCTCATGTCAGAGAACATGAAAAAATGTTGAAGGAACAGGTATGCTTCACATTATAAGATTTGAAGAATGCAAGTAATTTCTATTATCTTTAGCAAAGGAATTGACTGGCCTCACCTTCTCCTCAAATGTAGGCAAAGCGAATGAATGTGAAGTCCCTGTCTCAAGGTGATGAAAAATCCGCTGAGATTCGTATTGCCAAGGTGGCAATTACAATTGTCTTCCTCTTCATCTGTGGCTGGACCCCATATGCTTTAGTAGCTATAATTGGCTGCTTTGGAGACAGGTAAAAACACAGAGCTCCTGCAAAAGTACCAACCAATATGAAACTTTCTGAAGTTTTCCAATTTTTATATATATATTTAATAAGTTCAAAATCTTCACTATGACTGTGAATATTATTTTCTACTATTCCCTAATGACAATGTATAATTGAAATGACAGGACACTGATGACCCCAACATTCAGCATGCTCCCTGCTGTTGCCTGCAAAACTGTAGCATGCATTGATCCATGGATTTATGCCATCAACCACCCACGTTTCAGGTAAATTAATAACTCAATGACCATGGGTGTCTGCTGGGAGGGGGCAAGGGGGGCAGTTGCCTACCTCAGGATTAGGCCTGTGTCAAGGGAAAACAACCATTGATGTCTGGTTATGTCAAGAGAATAAAGTGGTTATTTTTCTGAAGTCAGGAAAGAAGGTGGGGACCCCCTGCAATATGCTTGAAACAAACCACTAAAATATTAAGCCCACCAAACCTGATTGTGGTGACTTTCCTATCCCCTTTTCCCCCCTGAAAAGTTCCAGCAGATGCCCATGTCAATGACACAATATTGTAAATAGTAGAGTAGTAGTAAAATTGATATGAACATGTCATTTGTTAACCTATGATCATTTCAATATTTTCCTCAGGGCTGAAATCCAGAAAAAGGTGCCATGGCTTTGCTTCTTTGGTCCAGAAAAGAAATCCTCTTCTGATAACAAATCTACAGCCTCTGAAGTATCTGAAGCTAAATCCGAATCAGCATAATGAATATTATGAAAGGGCAAATTTACCTTCTCAAATAATGTTACATACGTAATTTATCATATTTGTATATATTATGTAAGAAAATACTTCTTCCTCATTGGATTTTGCCTGATAAAATAAAATTCTGAAACTATCTTCCAAATGAGATCTTTTTTTACCAGTAAAAGGTTAACTAATTTTGCACCACACAAAATCTTTATAATCTCTTGCTCTATTCTTTGAATTGCCCTGAACTATGTGGGACAGTCCCAGATTTTGACTTCCTGTCCTGCATTGTAAAGTGTCCCAAGAAATGTACTACTTATGTAGCTACAAGGTGGTTTGGTTACTTTGTTCTGTAAATAATTAAAACATGGATCATACACTTTTTGGTTACATTGCTAGGAAACTGCTGCTAGTGGAGCAGAGTGCAGTGGAGTGTGATGTTCGATGCCCAAATCTCTGTCAAAATTCATACGTTTTGATTTGTTTTATTCTTACAAGGAGAGGTTACGACCTTCGGGTCACGGATTTTGATGAAACGTGATCAGGCGATTCTATATCAAAAATAAGAAACCTGTCTCGGGGTTTTTGTGGATGGGCTATTGGGTTCGAGAAATCAGTGTCGAAAATATACAAAAACATCGTATGCAACTTAATAGGTTTCATTGTTGAATTCTTTATAAGGAATGGATTGGCTGAGGGGATAGCATGGCTAGATCCTATGGTGTGGGCCTGGGTTCAATTCCATATGCTTTTTTTTTCAATTTATCCAAGCGTTATTGGAAAAGTAACATTCTCTGGTAAAAATATGCTGTATAATTATTATTTGGAGGTAATGAATGCAGAAACATATAATAATAGGCAGTTTGAATTTATTATTAATGGCTTTCGTCTTTTTTTCACGTTAACATATGCAAAATATTCAAGGAAATTCACAATACTCATTATACAGTATATTTCTACCAGAGAATATTACTTTTCAAATAATGCTTGGATAATTAAAAAAAAAACGAAAACATTTGGGGTCAAACCCAGCCCCATGTCATTTCTTACCTACAATTTGACAATGAAACCTATTAAGTTGCATACGATGTTTTTGCATATTTTCGATGCTGATTTCTCGAACCCAAGAGCCCATTCACAAAAACCCCAAGACACAAGTCTCCTTATTTTCAATGTAGAAACGCCTGGTCGTGTTTCATCAAAATCTGTGACCCGAAGGTCATAGCCTCCACTTGTTTCTTTCTCATGTGGTGCAGTAATGTACAAGAAATGGAAGAAAACATAATTTTTTAATTATTTCCAGAAAATTTATATTTTTACACTCTTTGTAAACAGACTAATAAATTTTTCTTTACAAAGTTAATTTAATTCTGTAATGAGTAATCTGAAAGGGTTTTGTCCAGCATAGACTAAGCTGAAATCTGTTTTGTCCCACATTGGCTGGCTGGCTGGTCATTTTAAATTAGGATATACTTGTACACTTATGCCTATATAAATATTATGAAAATTATATTAAACTCCGTTTGACAGGTCGGAAGTTTTTGTTTTAAGTTAGCAGAAAAGAAAACCATAAGATTTGATTATACGATCAAGGTAAAAAATCAAATGAGAACAAAAACAATTTTCATTGCAAGATAATTGACAAACACTCTGTTAAAAATACCTATGACGTGATAAGTAAACTAAAAAACATAATATTAAAAGAGTCTGAGATTTTGGTCTCCTTTGACGTTAAAATCCTCTTCCCAAGTGTACCTCTGGAAGAAACATCCCAAATTTTAAAATCAAACAAAATTTTTCAGATGAAATTGTCCTCGAATATTTACAACTTACTAATTTATGCATGTCACAGAACGTTTTTCTATTAAAAAATGAAATTTACAAACAAACACAAGGCACTTCTATGGAAAACCCCCTATCTCCTTTTCTAGCCAACATTTTCATGTCCTCTTTTGAAAACGATTGCAAAGAAAAATTTCATTACTTTCCAGATATATGGTTGAGGTACGTGGATGACATATTCACAATCTTTGATTTAAAGAAACAAAATGTAGATGAATTTGTTAATCAGTTAAACAACATATATTCTTCAATTAAGTTCTCTTATGAACTTCAAGAAAACAACACCTTGCCATTTTTGGACTTGCTTATCATAAATAATAGGCAATACATCGAGTTTGACATTTTTAGAAAACCTACACATACTGATAACTTCATTCCTAACAACTCCTTTCACCCTATGAACCAAAAAATAGCTGTGTTTCAATTTTTAACACACAGATTATGTAACATCCCCCTCAATAAAATCAGATATGCAAAGGAACTCAAACACATAAAACAAATTGCCGCTAAACTTGGATACGATAATAATTTAATTAATAAATTAGTGAGAAAACATAACTTTAATAAAACCTTGTCCAATGCCACTTCCCTCAAATTAGACAACAAAAAAGAGGATAAATACGTAAAATTGCCTTATTTTCCACCATTAAACAGAGGCTTGAACAAAATTTTTAAACATAAGAATTATACCATAACATATACAAATCCTTTTAATTTGAAAAATTTACTGGGCAGTACAAAAGACA
This sequence comes from Tanypteryx hageni, assembly GCA_028673005.1. Taxonomy (NCBI): domain Eukaryota; kingdom Metazoa; phylum Arthropoda; class Insecta; order Odonata; family Petaluridae; genus Tanypteryx; species Tanypteryx hageni. Next base: position 75,434,214 of record CM054117.1, on the reverse strand, counting down.
CAACAGAATCTTTGAACAAGTCCGGTATTTATAAAATACAATGCTCACACTGCGACAAAAAGTACATAGGACAAACAAGAAGGAAACTAATAACACGCTTTAAGGAACACATGGCTCACTATAAATATAATCGTTTTGAAAAATCAAGCGTTGCCAACCACATTTTTGAAAGAGGTCATAGTATACACGTAAACGATTTAACATTGATAACTTCAGCCCATAACTCACTAAACTCGTTAGAAAACCTTCACATTTACAAAAACCGCGATACACTTATGAACACGGACACAGATTTCAACAAGACCCTATAGAAACTGACAGATTTAAACGACACACACGCCGAAAAATCTTTCCGCGCTTCACTTGTTTCTCGGTCGTCGTCTTAATACTTTCCGTTTCAAACCTTGCAGTTGGCTCCCAGTCACCCAGTCACTGTGTTGAAACAGGTTTTACCCCTGACGATGCCCACCTTGTGGGCGAAATGCATTGGGTTTTGTAGCCCTCAAGTTGTTTTGGCTAAAGGAGTATTTCACCTTTGTTATTGCAAGATAAAATTATACATTATGCAAATTTTGCATGAAAGCAATTCCATCCTCTCTGTTCCTAATTAAAACATATTGTCCATTTTCATTATTTTTATTATGACCTAATGCAAATGGAAAGTAATACATTTATTGCAAGAATAATTTTTACCAGTTATTATTTTCCTATTATTGGGTAATTTATTCATACGAAGACATGAATACAAATGAGTGTTCATGTAAATTCTATGCAAACAGCCGTATGCTATACAAGAATACATCCTGAAAATGTTTTGGCTCAAGGATAGAAGCAAAGAGTAAATGCAGCATTATTTTAAACAAAAAGTTTATTTAATCCATGTGGCTGTTGATATAATCTACATGCTAGACAATTAAAAAATTGGAAATTATACATTCCACTCCAGAGGATAAAGCAGTGGTTTACAACCTGGGTGCTGCAGCACACTGGGGCGACCGTGCTGATTTTTAGGGGTGTCGCAATAAAATTATTTTTGTAAATAAATCAACGATTTGGATGTTTACAGGTAACTAGGACGTGTGTTTCTCTAATAAATTCATTATAGTGTGATAGCAACAAATGCATATGTCTAAACATTGTAATACTCGTTTGTGAAAATATAAAAATCTTGTTTGAAGGTTGGGGTACTGCGAAATTGTTTATCTTTGAAAGGGTGCCGCACCTACGAAAAGGTTGGGTACCACTGGGATCGAGGGTTGTGTTGTCATTCTGCATAAATAATTAATTATAACCTTTTACCAATTTATAATACTGATAAAAAATAATAACAATTTAATAGAAGGATCTATTAGTTTTTAGCCTTTACCCTAAAAAAAAATAAAAGATGCAAAAAGCATAAGCTGTATGGTATGTGATATTTGGATAGTAGTCTTTGTTTGGGTTAGTATAGTCTTTGGGTATTGGTGTCAGCTGTGTTGTCGAGGGATGATTTTTACACTGATTTGACTATGAATGGAAGTTGATATTCATAGATAGTCTTATTTTGATTTCTTATTTGTTACTGATACCAAATTAATTAAATCGTTTATTTACCTCATTGTGAATGAAATTCACTATTTGATTTACCTGTTGGTTTTCTTTTCATAATGTTCACATATTGCCTCATTAACAAATATCATATGGTTCCCCGAAAAAAGCATCATATTGGACAAAATGCTCTTGAATTATTTTCCTGAAGTTTTAATGTTTGGTGTTAATTTATAGGACTCTTCAACTCGTAGATGTACCTTTCTATGGTCATTTTCCATAGGTCATATCTTTATTTATTATACACTGCCACTTGGATTTGATACACCGTCTTTTTCCAAGTTAAAATATGATCCATTAGTCACATGCGACTTGAGTTAAGTTAAAAAAAGTTGACTCGCATACATGGTGGTCCAGTAGTCGAATGGATCTTGACCTCTGTTTTAAACAGATATCTAAAGCATAAATTCGAATATGATCACATTAGGTATCTATGGTTGCAGTTATATAGTGTCATTCCAGATGAGACAATGGTTTCAAGCGAATACTTATATTAATTGCGTTTTACTCCAACTTTGTCATTGCATAATCCCATTCATACTCACAGATACGTTTTGTGTTCTCGCTTTATTGCCATATAGATATAGATATGGGAATGGTTTTTTCAGAATTTTCAGTGAATATTAAATAATCGCGTATTGTAAGGGGAATTTTTTTCTCCATTTGGAATTCAGGTGGCTTGTAAGTTTTTGGATGTGAGACTTGCATTGTGATGAATAGTAGTTTATCCATAATCTGCATTAATTTGGCATCTCAACGTCACAGTATATAAAAGAAAGTTTTTTTCTTTATTGTTTGTGGAAAATTAATTAAAATATTATATCATTCAAAAATAGTAGGCTACTTGAAAATTACAGAAGTTCATGGAAAAAACTTAATGACTTAAAGACTTAATGCATAAACAATTGTTGAGATATTAGGTTTGATTCCTCCAACCAGACATTATTTTGAGCAATGATCATTTTTAGAATTGACATTCAGTGGACAACCACCGAGGATTGTTTTGTCACTGATGTGAGATAGATATACAGTAGTTCCTCACCAACCATGGGGGTTACGTTTCTGAAAAACACTGTGGTTTGCAAAACTGCAATGGGAAATAGTGGGTTGGGGGAACCCACATCCAACATTAATATAGGGGAAGGTCAAGAAAGTGCGAAAGATTGTAAATGAATATCTGTGTACTCCCATTAATGTTATTATGAAGCTAAAATAAAAAGCACCTTGTAAACTAAATACAAATAAAATTTTCTCACTCATCTTCCCTAACAACACTGCCTGACCCACATAGTCCTGCTACCAATATCTTAAGGAGAAGAAAGGGAAAGATCGATAATGTTCTTGATAGTCAGAAATAGATTCTGTTTCTCAATTAACATGTTAACTAGAGATTTAACATTTTACCAACTTAATAAATCATATGTAAAAACATAAGCAACCAGCTGAACTAAATTTTCATGGTGATGGTAAGAGCGATGATGGTGTTGGAGAGGGGATGCCTCTCCTCATGTGAAGAGTGTGCCTGAGAAGAACTTGGAGAAGAGATGGTGGTAAGGGAGGATCTTGCCAGAAAACCTAGGATGGTAGACTGCTTCATATTTCTTCTCTGTAGAGAATCATTGGCTTCACCATGAAGTCTCCCAAAGCATTGCCACAGAGAAGGATACATCCTTGTGCAGCTCTCTCTTGCTTTGAAGGAAATGTTCTTGATGGCATCCTCTTTTTCTGCATTGAAGACCTGCTCTGGGCAATAACCTCTCTACACTATCAGCTTCTACAGCTCATGCGGGTAGCTGACAGCAGCAACATGATCAGCTGATGCATTGTAATCTTTTCTTGAAATTCTCAAACCAACCCTTGCTGACTTAGAAAATTTTAGGTTTAGAGCTGATGCTTCCTTCTCCTGCTGACTTCTCCACAAGATGTTAATCAATATTCTTGACCTTCTCACAGATAATTTGGCTACTTAGCAGCACTTTCTTTGGTTTGGTTCTCTATCAACAACACCAGTGTTTTCTATTATTTCTAGGTTAGAATAACAGGGCATGAAGATTACGTTTGCATTTTTAGGAGCACACTAACCACACTAGCCCTAATTATTTCCTCACATTTAATGGTCCTTACAGTGGACTCATTAACACCATAATGCCTTGTGAATGAAGCAGCACTTTCCCCATGTGCAAGACAATCTGGTCTAAGGATAACACATTTCTTGCCTGCTTGAAAATTACACCACCACCACTAAATTCATGCTTAGAACCAGGATTGGGTTTTTGACCAGTCAAGAAAGTTTTAGTCAATTGACCAGTCAAATATTGTCCAAAAATAAGTCAAAAAAGTCAAAAATAGTATTTCTTAATATTTTATTAAGTAACCACTGAATACTTTGGTATAACTTATAAGTATTTTACATGAACATTCAAAAACACTACCTTGAGTTTAGGCCAAAATAAAAATGAAGATGTAATGAAGTTGTAATACTATTCATTATACACCACCTTTAATGAACCATATTGGTTCATGTAAAATATAAAAAAAACAGGTAGATTGTAGTCTCCAACATCTGTTTCACTTTATTTTTCATTCAGGGTTCTCACTATGGTTATATTTTTTAAAGCAATTCACCTTCCATGTCCTCACTCTCTCTTTCCCCAGAATCTGATTCCATCTCTGAATATCTAAACAAAACTTCATCCTTTTCAGAAATATTTTTCATGAGTCTGAGACTATGATAAACTGTTGCCAACTCCCAGCTGTGTCTGTTTTTGGTGTAGTTTCTCCAAATTGACCAGTTTTGCTCAGCACAAACAGTAGAACTGGGAAATGTCAGCAGAATGTCAACAATTTCCACTAGTAAACTGGAAGGGCAGAGACCATTCCACCAGTTTGATGGTGTAATTTTACCTGCATTAACAGACTCAACTGCATTCCATATATAATTTTTCTGTTGAAAGTGTCACTTCTTGCTTTGAAATGAACTATATCAGCGTAAATAGAATTGTGTCAGGAAAATTTCTAAATTTGGCCAAATTTAGTATTAATTTACATACTAAATCAAACTTCATTTTCCAGCATAGCCTTGATATAAGGGATCTAAAAGATATGCTCCATAGTGCACATCAGTGATTACTTGGCACTTTCATTTCTCTATCCTTTCTTTTACCACTTTTTCCTCAGCTGCTGTGAGTGGTAATTCTTTGCATTCGTCATTTATGTGGCCCTGAATTTTCATGAACTCAGACTTAACATTTGCCATCTTCAACTATCTGTATTGCTTCAGAAATTGGTAGCAACATATCTAAACAAATTTCATTTTGTACCCAAAAGATATCATCATCTAATATATCACTTCTAATGTCTTGTGAACAGATGCTATAAATACTATCCTTGACTATAGCTGACTGCAAAGCTTTCTTACATAGTTGAAGTTCCTGCAAACACAGTACTACTGATGCCCAACATATAAGACCGGACAAGCTCAATGTCGAATTTATATTGTGCTGTTTATGGCATCAAAGAAGTACAGCAGCTGGAACATGTTTGTTTTTGAAGAATTTGACAATCTTCTTAACTTTTGAATTGTGGGATTGAAATGACTGAATACTTTCTAGATCATGAATAATGAGCTGCAATGTGTGAGCAGGGCAACTGTACAGCTGTATATGTGAATCTTTTTCTTCACAATGTTCCATGCAAATCTCATGTTTGCTGCATTATCAGTCACAGTGAAAATCTCTATTGGAGCCTAGTTATTCAATAACAGTTTCAAACTGTGATGTTACATACTCTGCTGTGTCGCAGTGTTCTTTTGTTTAAAAATTTACATAATAATGGTTGAGGAGCTGCTACCATGAAATTAATGTTATGTACCTTCATTTCGAACACTGTTCCAACCATCTGATACAATAGATATGAGATGCCTCGTCAATAATACTACCAATTTTTCGTTGTATTTCATCATAAGCCTCATCAATAAAATGTCCAGCAAAGTATTTTCTCCCTCGTAGAGTATAAATTGGGTGCAATTTACCAAATATTATATAATATAGGGGTTTTATATACTGTGAAATGGCAAATTACTTGCATACATAACTTTAGCAAGCACTCAGTCAATTTCAGTCTTCTCATGAACTCATTGTCCAAAAATCCTAATAATCCTGCTGCAGTGCTGAGAGGCCCATATCACTTGCCAAAGATGAATTTACAGGTATAAGTAGGGGAACATCTATAGTCTGAGCTACATTGTTAGCTTTTGTTGCTGTAAGCACACTATCTTCATCTGAGGATACTTTTCTGTTAACGCCACGTGTTTATTAGAGAGGTGATAGATGTGAGAGGTTGATGATGTCAGTCGCTTTGGTTCTGTTGATACACAGTATGAAACAGCACTTGTCTTGACTGCACATTGAAAGCAAAAAAGATAAAAAATTATACTAGAATGATATAATAGATAATTTTGTGGCAGATAAATTTAGAAATGCTCCACTCTTAACTACAGTTAACATTTCCATCGCTTTCTTGGAATTTTCTTAGTTTTTTGTTTCATTACTGTTTACAATTATAATTTATGTTGTTATATTTTTAACAGTACATTAACCCTTATCTGGGTAAGCGGGGTCCAATGGACACAGCGACTGATGCTTAGAGTTAAAAATACAAGAAATATGCAGGACATGTGGTTGAAATTTCAGGACTTTGTATACATTTGTATTATTTACAGGAAAGTGGAATGATTTGTGAACTTACTATTTGATTATCTAATTTTCAGTATTTATGACTTTATCTGGGCAACCAGGGTCCGTTAGACCCTCAGCCAAGTCTGCCTAGATTTTATACAAAGTATTCTCTTTCTTTGTCTATGGCAGCGCTCTTTGCAACAAATTGGTGGAAAGATAATCTATGATGGTATGTTCCAGCCCATTAGTGGCAGTGTACATTTTTGTATCAGCCTGTTCACTGCGGTAGTGATTTCCGACTGCGCTTTTCTCGAGTTTGAACTACAGAAACACTCGACGGCATCGAGACAAGAGGTAGCTTTCATTCATTTAGTGCACATTAGGTATAACTTTTTCAACATTTTAAGAATTGGAGTAGGTAGTAATAGGCCTTCTTTTTTCTCTCTTAGACCATGTCTCAACGTAAAATGTATCCAGATGCAATACAGAAATTGATAGATGCCGATGAAGTGAGCGGGGACGATTATGATTATCAGCTGGACGAAGAAGAAAACAACAGTGAATGTCACCAGGAAAGTGAATCATCGGAGGTTAGTGATAACTATTCAGAACCACATTCTGATGGTGAAATTCCCACTGAAGCAGGAAAATCTACTGTGTTCTTCAAAAAAGATGGCACCGCTTAGAATTCAAAGCCATATCCTATAGGTCAGGCTAGGGCACACAACATCATAAGAGGTTTCACAAATAAGGTTATTTTACCACCAGAAAAAATTCTAGAAGACCCTATTGATGCATTTAACCTTTTTGTAAATGATTCAGTAATGGCTGACATAGTTTGATTTATTAATCAAGAAGCCAAGTGAATATATATAGAAAAGCACATAACACAACATTGGAAGCCGTGTGATCAACTTGAAATGCAAGCATTTTTCGGTCTACTACTAACTGCAGATCATCTCAAAGCAAATAATTCAAATTATGATATTCTTTGGGGTAATTTGTATGGCCCTCCAATATGGGCCTAAAGTGGTCAAAATCATTACTTGCATTTATTCGCTTCGATGACAAAACAACGTTATCCATTCACTGCAAGAAAGACAAATTTGCCCCTATTAGGGAAAACTCAATTCAAACTTGACTAAGTACTATCTCCCGGGTCCTAATATAACAGTGAACAAAGAGCTTATTCCCTTACGGGGAAAATGCCCATTCAAGCAGTATATGCCTTCAAAAGCTGACAAATATGGTATGGTGGGCATGTGATTCTAAAACTTTTTATCCACTAAATTCCCAACCTTACTGGGGAAAAGGAGGAGGAGAAAAGGTGCTCCCAGGATTAGGTCATAGAGTTGTCAAAGGACTTACTGAGCCATATCAGAGAACAAACAGAAATATTACCTGTGATAACTATTTTACCGACGAGGAACTTGCTCAGAATCTTATGAGTAGTGGCCTTACATTGGTTGGAACAGTCCATAAAAATAAAAGATTCATCCATTCCGAATTCCTGGCAAGTAAGAATCACTCTGTGGTTTCCTCAATCTTTGGTTGAGGAATGAGGAATTCGACTTAAGTGTCATACATGCCAAAAGCAAGGTGGGCAGTAGTTCTTCTTTCTACAATGCACCACATGAACTATGTTATCGAAGACTGCAGTAATAAGCCAGAAATCATTGTGTATTATAATAATACAAAAGGCAGAGTTGACTCGTTAGATCAACTACTGCATGCTTACATGAGTAAAAGGGGTACAAATCGCTGGCCTTTTGCCTTTTGTATGAATGGTTTAGACGTTTGTAGTATAGCTGCATTTGTTATTTGGATGAACGTTCATCCATTGTGGAACATTAGCAAACATAATGTTAAGAGAATGTTCCAGGTATCTGTAGCTGAAAGTCTTGTGCAGCCTCACATTTTGAGGATGTCTTCTGTGGGACTGTAGAGGAAAATATTGACAGCAAAGGCATTTTTTGACGCTGAAGATAGTGGTCCTTCCCAAGAAACTCAATCGGAAGAAATAACAAAAAAGAGATTCCACATTTGTCCGTGGGCCAAAAGCCATAAACAGAAACAAAGGTGTGGTAGTTGTAAACAATCAGTGTGTAACATACAGTTAAGTGACTCATGTATGTAGGAAATGCAAACAAAATTGAAAAACCCTTTGATTGTAAGCAAAATTGTGTGAATTATTGCTAATGATAATAAACATATTGTAAAAGCATGTACTGTAATATTTTATGAAAAAACTTACTTATTATGTGGTTATGTACATTCATTGTGGAGTAGTGAAATAGCTTATCTTTAAATAAAAATATTCAATTCTACTGATTCACCAATGCTAGAATCTTTATTTTTTATCTAAGGATAAAATATATCACAAAGAGGGCATCACTCTCTGCAGCAAGGTTATGGGTTATAATATCTATATTACAGAATCAAGTTAAATATAACGCATTATATGTTTATTTTGTTTAATGTCCCTGAATCAATAGCCGTAAACCAAAGTGACAAAGAAGCTGAGGATGTGGATTTAACCGAGACGACTATTAAAAAAATTTCAGATGCCCCTTGAGACAACATCCATGTTTTTCATCTAGGCAGACCCTGTGAAGGTGTTACTTGGACCATAAAGGTTATTATGAACAGTGACAAAGATGCCAATACAATTCTCAGAAATAAGACTAGAGTGCAGGAAATAAAGAACTGGGGAATAAGTATCTCCCCAGATTTAATGCCTACTCAATGTATGTATATGAAAAACCTCCAAGTGTCCTTATAAGAGAGGAAGAAGAATGGTAAAAATAACCTGATTATAAAATATGTGAATGGTTCCCCTAAAATTGTTAATTCAAAACCAAAAAACTAGTTACGTCTGTAGATAAATCGAGTCTTAAGATTTATTATCAAAATGTCCGTGGTCTTCGTACAAAACTGGACAGTGTTAAGCATGTAGTTTCTGTTGCTGAATATTATTTAATTGTCCTGAGACTTGGTTGTCTGAACATATTGGAAACGCTGATCTCGGTATGACTGATTATAATATTTATATATGTGACAGAAGTTCAATAACGAGTGATAAAGATATTGGTGTTGGTGTGCCAATTGCAGTTTGAAAAGGAATTTCCTCCCAGTCCTTGTCTATAGCCAACAACAAGGAAGAGCAGCTTTTTGTGATTTTGAAGTTGGTTTTTGAATTAGTTGTTGGTTGTATTTATACTCCTCTATCTTCAACTGATATATACAATAGACATTTTGAAGATGTTACAAATATTGTCTCAATTTTCTCAAGCAGAATTACTTCTATTAGGTGACTACAATCTTTCAAATTTCTTTTCTTCTGATTTAGAATATTTTTCCTAAGAATGTGACCCTTCTACCCAAATAGTGAGAGATATGAGTGATTTTCACAATCTAGGTCAGGTAAATAGTATTCCTAATGCATTTGGCAAGACTCTTGACCTAGCTTTTTCTAGTATTAGAAGTATTATTGTTGTACAGGCTCATGACGCAATTGTATCCTGTGATAGGCATCACCCTGCCCTTTTGTATATGTTAAATTATACTCAGCATGGATATTTAGAAAGTAAGGTAAAACTCGTGTATATGATTTTAAGAAGGGAGATTATTATAATATGTCCCTATATTTCTCGAATTTTGACTGGGAATTGGCCTTGTCTTGTAAATCATTGTATATATCACTCCAGCATCTCTATGACATAGTTTGGCAATAGATAATTTTGTTCCTAAATATAAAACTATAAGTAAACATTATCCAATCTGGTTCAATTTGGAACTAATTACTCTACTCAGAACTAAAAAAGCCTTGCATGCAACACATAAATTTAGTGGCTCCCTAAAAGATAATTATGCTTTTTCCATTATTAGAGCTATATGTAAAAATTTGGTGCAGAAATACTATCGTAGTTATATACAAAATGTTGAATATTCATTATTTGATAATATTAAATCCTTCTGGAACTACATTAACTCCTTTAGAAAGGACAACAGTACTCCAAATAATATGTACCTTGATGGTACACACTGGCATTGTTGATTTGTTCAAAACTTTTTTTTCAAGTGTTTATGAAAAATTTAATGTGAAAGCACCAACAATACATTATGAACATGACATCAACCTCAGTCAAATTTCAATTTCTCCAGAGCAAAAATTGCTAAAATTAAGTAGCCTAGATTCCAATAAAGGTACGGGTCCTGATAAAATTCCACGTTGTGTGTGTTAGATAACTGAATTAGCTGTCTGTAATGATCCTCCTAGTTACTAAGAAAATGAGCCCTGTTGGACTCCATGAATAAAAGTGTGACTTAGGGCATTGGGGCAACTATGACCAGCTTGGCTGGTCCAAAGTCTCATGCCGTTCATGTCTTCATTCTTAATCTCCTCGAGGCTGTCTATTCCATTGACTGCTGTCTGTAATGATCCTCCTAGTTACTAAGAAAATTAGCCCTGTTTGACTCCATTAATAAAAGTTTAATGATATTAGCTCTGACATAAGTAAGTGTACATTAAGCATTAACTTTGCTGCTCTTTTTGTTAGCAAAATCACAGTCTACATATTTTAATTTTTGCAAATGCTCATTCTCAATTGAGGGTAGTGAAAGTGAAGATAATCATTTCTGGTCCAAGGTTGACCTAAAACAGTTCTTTATACATTTCAGCTTTGAAAAAGAGCACTCCTCTTTACAGTTTGTTCCAAAAATGGCAAGATACATTCTAAAAGCAATGCTAACATTTGGAAAACTTGTCATCAAATTGTCTGCTATTTGTGCACTGATCATTTATGACACATTTCTTGTCTGCATACATATATGAGAACAATAGAAATTAATCTGTGAATGCATGTTCAAGATCTGAGGGATATGTATCTATTAATACCCTTGTACTCTAGAGGCCACTTCATCACTGAATATAGATCTATCAACAAGAAAATTAAACCTTTCATTCAGTGTGGCATATGCTGCTCACTGTCTGCCCATCTCAATTATAATTTTATCCGTTATAGGATAGAAGGACTATGCAGAATTTTTTGCTGGCACTCAAACCCTAGTCCGTATTATCAATGCCAACGTCATCAAAAAAATCGAGTTCTCATTTGTTTGCATTGTCTAATCTCCTTGTAGTTCAGTGGTGTCAGTTCCTTTGCCATGGCCTCAAACACATGAAATTTATTGTGGGTATCATGAAGGTATGCTAAAAGACCATCATACAAATTCACGACAGTGCACAACTCAATGCCAGCCTCATGCAGAGCTTTATTTACATTATTAGTATTTTAAAGTATGTCATTCCAAATGATATATATTAACACTGTCTCAAATTGATCAAGCTTCTTAATTAGTGACTTTACCTCATGAGCAGCTGCTGGTGGTTGTCGGTCACTTTCAGCTATGTCAATCAAAGTTTGACAAATTTCAGAATAGTTCATATAAAGGGCTCTGGTAGCATCACTCCATGCTGACCATCTTGTATCTGATACTCTTTGTACAGCATAGGTATTTTTCCTCATGTTCCCTACCAACTTAGACCATCTCCGGGGTGAAGCTGAGAAGAATGTATAAAGTGACTGCAAAAATCCAAAAAAGCTGATTGCTACAGAGAAATTCTCCAAAATGCTTTGCCTTCTAGATTTCAGATATTATCTGTGCCATAACTTTGGAACCTAATATGTCAATAAATCCATCGCATATAGTTGAAGAGAGAGAGAAGCCATATTCCCTCTTCCTGGATTTCCATGTCTTTGAATGTGCTCTGTGAGAAACGGGTCAAATTCAGCTAAAAGATCACTGCAACCAAGGTAGTTTCCATTGTTAGAACAGCCATGTATTTCAGTGTCACCAGGGAAGGCTAATCCTTGTTCAGCAAGAAATTTTATTACAGCTCTCCTTTCATATCTTTTTTCATGAATTTTAGTGGAGAACTCTTCATCTGTTTTAAAGCCTTTTTCCTTTGTTCCCTTTTCTTTCATTTTTCCTATCCAGACTCATTTTCTCTCTCAAATCCGTCAGACATATTTCAATCAAAGATACCCTAAAAGAATTATATAAAAAACAAATACAAGGTATCATATTCATAGTATCATAGTCAAGGAAATATTGTATCATAGCATCGAAGTATGTATTATGGACAAAGTGTCATAGACAAAGTATTATAGACAAAATATCATAGTATCATCATACATTATATAGATGTATGATTCTATTCTGGGACCTACATTGTATACAATGCAAATATTTATCTATAGATCTATCTTGGGGGCCTACTGATTATGAGAGTGTCCAGGGCCTACAAAGACTTGTCAATCATTTCTTTTTTAGCAAAGTTGATTACACAATCTCAAAGCAAATGTAGCTATGCAGAGTATGGTAAACACAAGACAGCTATGGCTAGATTCTACTGAGAAATCATGATATACTAAAGGTTGTAAATTTTAATATTCAGTGCCTCAGAAACAAAATTGATGAGCTTGAACTATTTATAAATCAGCATCACCCAGATGTCATTTGTATCTCTGAGCATCGGTTACAGAGTAATGAATTGTGTAGTATATAGATAAATGGCTATTATTTAGCTGGTAGTTTTTGTAGAAAGTCTTTTAAGTGTGTAGTTGTTACCACTTTTGTTAGTGATATTCATGAGGCCAATAGTCTTAATCTTGCTAACTCTTCCTGCACAGAAAAGAACTTTGAATGTTGTGTTACTGATTTAAAACTTCATAATATTTATATTTTAACTGTGTGTAGATCACCCAGTGGTGATTTTTCAGAGTTCATTGAAGGACTGTCAAAGGTTCTTGCTTCCTGTGAGAGGAAGTGGGATTTATTCATTGTATGTGGTGACATCAACATTGACATTAATGTCCATAATGGCATGCAATCCCAACTGATATACTTGTTTAACTTGTACTATTTATCACCATCCACATTTGAGCCAGTCAGAGTAACTTATAATTCATCTTCTTGTATTGATAACATATTTTCTAATCTTGAAGTAATTAGCTGCTCAGTCATTAGTTCTGATATTTCGGACCATGAAATTCTACTTACCAATTTTAAAACTCCACCTATCAGCTCCACTTGCTGCCCCATAATGAGACAATACAACCAAAAACTCCTCTATACTAACACTGCCTGCACTAAGTTTCTCTCACTTTTAGAATCTGTTTACTTGTTTAATGCAGTTGATGATAAGCTTTACTGTTTCTTATCATTATTTTCCCATCACTTCAATGAGTGAAAAAGTGAAAAATACTATGGCACTCAGAAAAAGCAACCTCTGAGTCAATGATAATATTAAATGTGAATCTCTGAATCTTAAAGTGCTATTCCATAAAGCCAATGACAGTTTTGACAAACAACTTAATCTTGGGCATAAGGAAAAATTCCAAAAACTAGTTACTGAAACAAATAGAAATTATAATATTAACTTAATTAATAGCTCCAAAAATTGTACTAAGTCATTATGGCAAGTTATTAAAAATTGTATAGCTATCTCCAAAAACAATTCTCCTATTGAAACTATTCACATCAACGACAAGATTTTCTCTGACCCTTTGACAATAGGCAGTCATTTCAACAGTTACTACTTGGGACTGATAAATAGTCTATTAAAGACCAAACCATCTGGTGATCTTCATGATCTCTTTTTATTCCCATTTTCAAATAGTAAAACAATATTACTCGATCCTGGCTATGAGCAAGAAATAAAATCAATATTCAATAAAATTAGTACAAAGCACTTCTCTGGATGGGATGATATCCCATGCTCAATTTTCAGAGGGGATGTTAGCCAGTTCCTTGTCTCTCGTATTACCCATATTGCTACTGAATCTCTAAGCCATGGAACCTTCCCCTTGAATTTAAAATTATCTAAAGTTATTCCGTTACACAAGCATGGTGATCAACACTTATTGGATCATTTTTGATCCATATCTATTTTATCTGTTTTTTCTCAAGTATTTGAAAATATTATGTATAATAGATGTATCTTTCTTAGACAAACATAGTATTCTCTCAAAGCATCAATTTGGCTTCCGGAAAGGCCAATCAACTGAAATGGCAGTTGACAAATTTATGAACGCAGTACTAGAGGGACTTGATAATCACTAGTTTAGTTGGTGTCTTTTACGATCTGTCAAAGGCTTTCAATTCAGTAGATCATGCTGTCCAATCAGCAATTACTGCTTTGATAGCATCGTAGAAAATGGTGACAGTCTTCCAGGGATCCATAGAGGAGTGCGTCCCACGGCAGGAGAAAAAGGGAACGGTTTATGGCCTCCCAGTTGGCCTTCCCCCATATACACTCCATGGTAGGGGCGGTAGAGAGTGAAGCCTCCAATGACATATGGTCAGAGTAGAAAAAGTTCCTTCCTACCGAAACCTTGACCTCCTCAGCGGAAAGGAGAAAGTCCAAAATAGCCTCCTCACGGGTGACATTTAAATTGCTCTGTTTTAGCCCAAGAGCATGAAGGAAATGATCAATGAAAAAGATATCTACCAAATTGGAAGGCACTCCTTCAACCTTGTTCACCCAATTAATAGATAAGTTAAAGTCGCCTACAAGAAAAACCTTTTCCGCTCTGGAGATGGCGGTTAAAAATATACAATTTTTTTTCCAATTATTTTTAGTGTGTGAGTTATACCTTGATGATTTTAGATTGTTAAGGGGCCCTGCAAATGCTTATCCCCCTTGGACCCACACCCTCCCATATGTGGCACTGGAAAATACCTTCTCAATATTATTTATTTTTAATTCATTTAGAAATGTTCTGTGGAAATTTTAAATAATTATTATAAAGAGAAAATACCACCCTCGAATACAGTAAGAAACTAAGTTTCCACATTAAATTAGGTTTTCATTGGCTAGGAGAATTTTATGAAATACCAGTACTCAAATCAAGGATAGTCACAAGACAAACAGAGAAAGTGGGAGGCATCAAGAAGCTTAAAAGACTGATTGTTAATATGAATTTTTATGGTGTCTATTATTTTTGAACTACAATCCTATTATTGGGAATTTCTTTGTGTTTTGGAGCAAATTTAAAATGGGTGCACATCAATTAACCCTTGAGTGGGTGCACTGGCACATGCAGTGCACCAACACATTTTGAAATGCTGGCAATTTGTAAATTTTGCTTCCTATACATAGTTTTTTTATGTAATTATCAGTATTACCTGAGTAGTCAAACAAGATGTTTGCAGCCTTTTAGCTATTGTTCTTGAGGAACACACAAAGGTATGTGCGTCGCTTCTACTGTGCTATATACACATCATGATTTGTCTGTAAAAGTTTAGATATTTCAATGTTATTTATTTAATATTATTTCTTCTATTGTCACAACATTTAGCCTAAAATGGTGGTCCTTTTAATATTTTATTGTGATAAATTTTTAATACTATGTCTATATTTTCCTAAATATATCATGAAAATTTAGCTCATATATAATTAGAAAATACAAATGATAATTTTAACAATGAGAATTATAAATCATTAAATACATTAAAATTGGAATGAATTTATCTTTATTATTACTATTTAGTCATGTTTTCCACATAATTCAATGGTGCAATGTGCACCACGCATCCAGTTATGTAAAATTTTTAGATCTCCCCAGATAAGGGTTAAGAAAATTGTATTTCTTGCCAGTTACTGGGTCGAGTGAATAAATATTAAACTAATGCTTAAAGCAAATGCTAAAAGTATTTGCTACTTAAGTTTTAAGCAAATTCTTCAATTTTACAAAAGAAACCTCTTTGCAACTCTTCCCTCACTTTTTTGTATACATTTAAAGTTTTACATAGTTAAATTTCAAACTAAAAACATAAATATATTGGGTACCTAATATTTTAAAAAAGTTAATTAATAACTTTTTTTAACTATTTCTTTTATAACTGAATTCGATAATATCACAAATCACGGATGCATTTTTATTCAATTAGTTATAGTAATTTTATCCAGTCATTTGCCGTTATAGTGATGTTGGACACCACAAATTTTACTGTCTTGCATACAGTTGTGCATTGTACGTGGTGATCTTCCCCAACTCCTATTTGAAATCCGGGTTCACTTAAGAACCTTAAAAATATTTCTAGCTTCTGTTTGGAAGACAGTGCTCCACCACACCTCTCTTGATATTATCCGAGTAACAGATTTTAAATATACTTAACATTTTCTTCAGAAAAACGATATAAATTTTTATAACCGTTGGTTGTTGAAAATTTTCTCATATTATTTAACCTTTCGTGTCACCATAAACTGCAATATTTATATTTAGGATCAATTATCATGAAAATGGAGTACTTAGAAATATCTTAGCAAGCCCGTTACCTCACTTAAAAAAGAGTAAGCATATGCTTACTTCAATAGCCAGTTTATGAATTATAACAGTTGATAGAAGTTTCAGTGCATTTACATTTCTCTTTGTATTATAAAATTAAAGGCAGTAGATATTTTCATCATATGATTTTATTCAAATCCCATGTATACAAACAAAATTATCAGTGCAATCTAACATGAAAAAATATATTTAAATAAATGTAGGTGCGATGGTACAGCTACCATTTTTTTATTGTTTTAGGATGTTAGCTTAAATGATTTATGGTTAACAATCTTTGTTCATAATGAATCATCAATTTAATGGCTAAGGATAAAATTAAATATAACAACAATTAAAATTAATGATTGATTATTATTGCAGATGATATAAATTCAGTAAATAATTTAGTGAGTCATCCAAAGAGTTCAGTTTCCATGAAAGCCATTGTCTATTGCCCTTTGATACCTATTATTTTCCTCTATGCTGTTTCTTGCTTAACATCAGTTACATCAGAGACAGTAGATTTGTTATCAGAAGATTTTGTTTCCTGGCCAAATATGCATAGCCATGGTAATTTCTTCTGGATCTCACTCCTAAAAAGAAAGAATAGAAATATGTTTAATGAGGAAATGCTCATCACGGTAGTCAAAACATTTTTTAAATTATGATGTTTACTAAATGATTTACCGGAATCGTGGATGATTGATGGCATATATCCATGGATCAATGCATGCAACTGTTTTACAAGCAATTGCAGGAAACATGCTAAAGGTTGGTGTCATCAATGACCTGTTAAGAAATTGTAATGTCATTATATAAAGGAAAAAAGCAATTTTTGATAAGTTATGCTGTATTGTTTATATCTTTTACATGCTGGTATAGCTCTCAAGTAGGGCTCTAAATTACAAAATATTATAAAGGTGATAAATAGAAGAGGAGATTACGAAGAGTAAAACCATGAATTGAAGATTTGATTCCAACCATAAAAAAGGAATTTAGCGAAGAAGAACTGAGTGCAAAATACGTATTTTGAGAGCCAAGCTCTCATCGTCAGTAGCTAATGTCAAGTGGGAACTTGGCTCTCAAAATACATATTTAGCACTCAGTTCTTCTTCGCTAAATTCCTTTTTTTATGGTTGGAGTTGAATCTTCAATTCATATCATAAAGGTGTTTGCTTTATTATTATTATAAAAAATGAATTGCTGCCTCTCACCTGTCACCAAAGCAGCCAATGAGGGCAACCAGGGCATATGGAGTCCATCCACAGATGAAGAGGAAAACAATTGATATAGCCACCTTTGCTATACGAATCTCAGCAGATTTTTCATCACCTTGGGACAATGATTTTACATTCATCCTCTTGGCCTATATTTGAGAGAAAAGGTATACAATGTAAGATGTAGTATTTATCATTGATAGCTAAATGTGGGGTAGCAATGAATAGAGTGTAACCTCTGAAAGATAACAATATCAATTGTAGTTTACCTGTTCTCTCAACATCCTTTCATGTTCTCTCACATGAGATAAAATCTTTGTGTAAAACAAAGCAATCAGAAGAAGAGGTATAACATATGACCATGAAAAAATACTCATCATAAACAACTGTGTTGATTTTCCCTCAGTCATGTAATCAAAGGAACAGGTGGTGAGGTATCCCTCTGTGAAGAAATTCCATAAAACTATTAGTAGCAGCAAATGATAAATCAGATTAATTTAAAGGTCATGGAAACTTCAGTTTTTTTAATGAAACAAGGGAATAACTTTATAAAAAGTTCCACTTTAATTGTGAGAAACCAAGTTAAAAATTTATTTCCTTGTTTCATTTATGATGGGATTCTACCAAGTAAAACTTTTTCCATGGAATTCTTTTTTTGTCTAGATTCTTTTTCATTTATTGTATGACAATTCAAGATTATCAGAATTTCCAGAGGTAAAAAAGTTAGGAGAATTGTGCTTCATATCATAAATAGGTGCCTTTTGTATAATAAGACAATTTATGAAGTTTATGGACAAATATCAATAACAAACAACATTGACTAATTTGGATGACATACTGAAATGCAGGAGAATACTTATATGAAATGATTATTGCCAAAAGCATGAAAATACACTTATTCTGAATTTTTAAAAATTTCATCAAGCTTCAACCGAGAATATTTAAATGACCTCAGCGAGAAAAAGAAGCTGATCTCTTTGTTGGATTTACGACCAGATTCTCATATTACTCCTCTATTTAAAGCTCTTTCTAAATCCATTTTGAACATAAATAAGCTATACCACTGGCATTTCTGTGATAGAAACCTTACAAGTATGCAGTATTTTTTAAGAGTATGGTTAATACCTGGTGCAAATCTTGACCAGATTTCAAAAAATGGAAGAATTGAAAATGGCGTGGCCCAGACCCAGGTAAAGACAATAAGAATTATTGCTGCCTTCATTCCAAGTCTTCCATCCAGTGGAAATGCTATCGTCCTATTTGTGATAGCAAGAGTATCATTCAAGATGAAACAATTTCATAATAAAATATGTTAATTTCATTATTATTATTAATTTCATAAATGTGATCAATAAAATATTTACTTTTGAATCTAAGGAATGAGCGATCAATCATGGGTGCTACAGATGCATTTTTACCTGTATCTGTCAAATGCAATGGCTGCATTTGCAACTGCTGCACCAATCCCAGAGTATGATCCTATAAGTCCAAATATGTCGCAACCAATTTTTCCAAAAAGTTGGCCCTCTACTACAGAGTTCATCACAAAAAGTGGTAGTTTGGACATCATTAGGGTATCAAAGATGGCCAAGTTTGCAACAAAAGCATTTGAAGGTGACTGTAGACTTTTAGATCTGAAATTCAATTGCAGAATTTTACTTAGTATTTTTCAGAAATTTTGTTGAAATATCTTTAAATTATTATTTTTACTGATAATTAATAGTGATTTACGTGAAGAATGTCACAATGACAAGCATGTTTCCAAGCATTCCAACAACTAGAATGACTGCATATGCTAATCCTAGCAGGAAGTGCTGGTATGCTGCAGGGGCCTGGAATTGTCGCCAGTGAGGATGTACATAGTCCATATAATCACCATCAATTTTGGAACCCAAAAAATCATTTCCACTGTCAATCTGGGCTTGTAATACATCACTCCTGTAAGTAAAGGCCTTTTTAAAAGATGAAAATAAATAAGGGATGCAATAAAAAGTTTTTGTTTTATAGATTTTGATATGCGTAGATACAAATCTTACATACAAAAAGAATATTTAGTTGTTAAACATTACACAGGACAACTTTAGCTGACCAAAATTATTTTAACTTTCTGTAACATAATATAATGTGAATTAATATTTTTTAATTTTCAGTCCACATAAAATATTGTTTCATTAAATTAAAATTTATTAGTTTTATTCAGAGAAAGTGCAATATATTCCCCCTCAAAATAGCACCACAAATGGGCATTTATTCCTTAAATTATCATGTCAACCCTAAATAAACAAATTCTGATCCTCATTATATAAATTTCTGCCAAATTTCAATTTTCTATTTACATCCTTGATCGAGGTAATTGTGTTGTAATAGCAATACCTGCATATTAAGTTAGTGAAATTTGGGGTTTTCTGTGGCAGACAAAGATATTAAGCATTTTATATTGTTATATGTTTAAAAAAATTATGTGATAATATATGTAATGTTTTTGCTTTCTTGCTAGAGGTTTTAAAAGAAAATTTTATTAATGACCATGTTAAATATTACCTTTTAATATATACTTCAGAAATAAAAAGAAATACCACAAAATAGAATTCATAAAAGTTTTTTGTATTAAATTTATAAATCATAAAATGTAGCCAGTAATACATAAGATAACAATATTCATAAGAAAGACAGGATATTTGTCACACTATCTTCAGCCACTCATCCATTAATATGCATGAAAACTTTCCCTCTTTAGCACTGATATGGATTCTCTTTCTTTAAAGAGTTGATTAAATATTCAGATGGTGTAGGTTATCTGTTTTGGAACTGAAGCACTTGATTGAGTTTTCCAAGTTTTGCAGAGAGAAGAGAAAAAGACCCTCATCTCACCAAATCTAAGAAGCCTTTTTGGCCAACTGCTTTTATGTTCCATATCTTTTATTTTTTAACAAAAGTATTCAGAAAAGCAAATTTAAGTCCTTCAAGATTAGAGGAATTAGTGATCACTTATGCCCATAAATTAAATTAAATAATAAGACCTTTCACAGTTGAACTAGATCATTCCATCTTTCCATAATTCTATTTATACAAGCAAATAAAAATTGAAATTACTGCTCTCTTCTCTTTGCATTCAGAAGTAGACTTTTTCTTTTCCTCATTTCTCACTTGACACTTAAAATAGAGAAAAGGTACCAGCAAAACACAAGGCTCCGTGGGGCACCTATATCTTTTGCAAGGGGGCTTCCTAAACTAGTATATTGTTACACATTATTTGCAAGTAGATAAATGGTCGTATACCATGAATATCGATGAATGAGTTGGCCTCTCAATGACATTTATTTAATGTTTTAGTAACTATCATTTCTATATTTCCATTTTTTAAAGCAGAAATGAATAAATTATAATCTACATGTGAACATGATTTGAAATGAAGAAATGGATCCTTGCCTGGGGCACCAATATGCCTTTCTCTGGAACTGCTCATTGGTATGAAATAGAAATGTTTTCAACTTGAAAAAATTACTTTGCGCATTATGGATCAAAAATATACTTCATCCTAGTGAAGCAAACAGCAACTAAAATGTATCAAGAGGCGTACCAGTGACGCTGTAAGTATTTAAGGGTAAAAAAATTATATACTGACAGACTATTTCAGCACAAACCTCTACAGGTTCCTTGATTGGCTAATTGAAGGTGGGAAGTTTTCTCACATTATTATGCAGAAAATATACACCCTTCTCTATTTATCCACAATTCCAATATTATGTAGATATAGCTTGGAAGAACTAAAGCTTATTTAACTTCTAACGTGGATTAGAATGTTACTAAGAATTTTTTCAAATTTATCTATTTAAAGAGGGGACTATGTAGACTCCATTGACGGCACAGTTCGATGAAGTTCTCCATTAACAAACTTTGATGCGATTTTTACAGGAGAACTGAGGAAAAATTATCATTTTTAGTTCACTTACCGCAAAAAGTGAGCACTTGGATCGATGGAGCCGCTGACGTTCATCTCGGTAAAACTCTTCCTTGTCCACTACGTCAAAGAGCTGCTACTGCAAAGAAGGAAGCGACGTTAGCGGAGCTGGGAGGCACGAGAAGGTAATTTCTGTTGTAGTTCGTCGGTCAACAGTTTCGTCAGTTAGCTAGAGCAGAACGTCTGCACTCCTCCACCGACTTTTTCTGATGACCACCTCCTCACCTCTTGTGTGGCGTCTGGCGTCGTCATGGAACTTAGGATCTGCTTATATACCAACTTTTTGCACCCATTCTTCTTAACCCCCTCCCTTTCACCTCCTCCTCTCTTTTGCTCATCTGCAGTCAAATTTGATTTTGTTGCGGCCACCTGTTGGCGTGTCCAACGCGACCGCTGAAAGTCTTCCGCCTCCGAATACTTCTTCAACATCCCCTACTCGCAGCAAGCCATGCATATAAATCTACCTTGATTCGGATTATGGACATTATTTTGCACTGAAATGTCTAGTACACGAGTTAAAATGACTTGTGACCTGGAACTTCCGCTGTGACTTGTGTCCCGGGCATATCATTTTTTCGAAAAAATTAGAGGTATTTCTAATAATTTCCATGAGTTGATTGTTGCTATATATATATATATATATATATATATATATATATATATATATATATATATATATATATATATATATATGAACTCTTAGAAGATTGGTTTAAATTAAATGCGGCGCAATAGCCGGAGCCGGTTTTACACCTCATTGCGCACCTGTCCTGCGTACAGCTGACATTCGTGCTTTCTGCAAACAAACGAAAAGAAATATAAATGGCAATTTAAATATTTGTCAAATACAATGACAGAAAAAAAGATTGAAATGTAAAAATACGTATTAAGGGTAAAAAAGTTTCTCGCCGGTTTTGCATAACACTATAAACCCGCGCTTTCCGATGGCAGAGGCGCGTCGTGATTAGGGTGTCCAGATTCCGAGGAAGCAAACCGGGACATAAGGTGTTCTGAGAAAAAAAGACCGAGATATAACGGAAAATATGATATTTTTAGTCCTTTTGACGCTCATATGCAATATAAACAAATTTTACGCAGATTGGTTTTATTTTCGTTCAAGAGGGGGCAAATAATTTTACAGATTATACAGGGCCGGGTCCAGACACTTTGCCGCCTGAGGCGAGAAAAGATATAGCGCCCCTTGGATTTTAAATGATTACATTATCAAATACATTTTATTTTTCATGTAATTATTGATGAACATTTATTTATGCTTTATGCGCAAAAAGTGTTAAATAAATTAATTAAAATTCAACATGCATATATACATTTTTAAAAAACATGAACTATCCAACATTACTTATTCAAAAGAGAAATTTTAAAAATATACTCTGTGAGATTTTTACTCTGCAAAGGTGTCAATTACATCCAAATAATCTAAAGAATTTGCCACTTCAATTTCAATGGACAATAAGGCTACATCTACTAATCTTTCCTGGCTTGTTGTTGTCCTGAGATAATTTTTAATTAATTTCAATTTAGAGAAACACCTCTTACCACTTGCAATTGACACTGGCATAGTTAAGAATACCCTTAGACATACCGAGGTGGTTGGAAAAATAGCGACCAAATCATTTTAATCTATACAACGTCCGACGAAGTCATTCCAGGGGATAAAAATGTGGTACATGCTCTAATCCGTTTCTTAATTCCACCCCAGCGACGTTCATATTTTCCCCATCTGTTAGCGCAATTTGAATGCGTCTGCAGTTTTTCACGAGGACGTCCAAATCTTTCTTCTAAAAAATTAAACGTAACATCTAGCAAAAAAATTTTAAAATATCCTTTTTTGTCGGCTAGATTATTTTATGTTTGCGCCGCACTCTTAATCTAGCTTGTTTCAAATATGGCACCAATTTCTAATTGTTCAGCAATTTCCTTTACAGTGGCTAAAACATCTTCAAATAAATCCTGTCAAGCAATAATCTTTAAAAAAAATATGATTGTTTTATCAATGGCTTTAATACATTCACATAAATCCAGATGAGGGTTTTGAAGCAATTTTGAAACAATGTTTGCTTTAAATAGAGTATTATCCCAAATGGCAGTGCAGCAGATGAATTTGAAAGTGGAAATTTTGGTAGCCAAGCAATTTGCTTCATATTTTACGGAAGTATTATTATTTTGATCAGTAGAAATTTCGAGCAAAAGATTGTATACTTGAGGGAGTTGATATCGGAGTGGTTTCACCGCATCTATACGGCTTTCCCATCGAGTCGAACTTACTGGTTTAAGAGTGAGTGAAGTAATACGTTTTTTTAGTATGTCCCACCTGCTGGCGGATTCACTAAAGAACACGAACAAACTCGGATGTACTGAGAAGAATCCTAATATGTCACCCGAAGAAGAAGCAGCGTCATTAACAACTATATTTAAAGAATGACACGCACAAGGAACATATAATGTTCTAGGACTAATCCGAAGAATTCTACTTTGGAGTCCCGGAGTTCTGCCTCTCCATGTGTGCCCCATTGTCGTACCCTTGTCCCCTCATATCCTTCCAAGGCAGTCCTAACATGTCTAGCTCTTTCAAAACTATGTCTCTCAAACCAGCTCCTGCTAGATCTGCAGCTGGTGTAAAGCAAATCAACTGTTCACGAGGCTAGTTTTCTCGTCTATTGTTGCAGTTCTACTAACTGATAATAATTGCTCCACATGACTCTTATCAGGAGTACAATCAACAATTATCGAATAGTATAGTAATTCTTATTGAGGATGATAATTTTTTGTTTTATTTTTTTCCGCCATTGTTGCGATCAACTCGTTTTGTATTTTGTGGTTCATGTAATTGCCTTTCGAGGCATTAACGTTATTCATAACCCTTCGATAATGTTCACTCAAATTTGGGTCAAAATTTGCCATTAGTTCAATGAGTTTAAGGCAGTTACCGTTATCTTGTTGTCTGTACAGCCAAGCACTCTGAGGACAAAAACTTTAAGATAGCAACCAACCTCTCTAACACATTGCGCCAGTGTTTCGGTTCTTCTGAAAGTAATCTATGTGTTTCGGCATCTATCGTCTTATGGTTTTTTAATCTAATGTCTAGTTTTTTCTATTTTATAAACGCGTCAATATGGATTTTTGGAAGTTTCACGAGAAGATAAAGCTCGTGACAGATTTTTCCAATCACAGAAACCAAAAATAGGCCATTGTTTCTGTGATCCATTCTAAACAACTAGACAGCAAAAGCAATATACAGCATGAATGAAATACACTAACGAATTTCGTGTAATACATTCTCCATTTCTCAAACTGAAACTCACCTTTAGAAATTTACTTTGTGCGGTGATGACGAAGCGGTGATAAAACGACTGATCGCTAAAGTCGAAATCCAAGAATGGTTCATTTTCATCTTTTAAGTGTAATTTATAAGTTGGCTAATTTTTTTAATTTTAATTCTTACAGTCATTGTGAACCTGCCTTAAGGATGTCGCAACCCATGGCTATAAGTACATAGAAATGTTTTGCCCTTCAGAAATTGAATAAGTAAAAATTAAAGCAGGCACTTGAAGAACGACATCGAAATCAAGCTATATATTTAGATATGATAAGACAAATATGTCTGCAATATAATTTATTGATCTTCGATACGTGAAAACTTTTGAATTGTTGGATAATTGAAATTGAATTTCGGGATCGAGATATTTATTGGGATACTAATGTATTGCCCGTGATATGACGGGTGTTGGTTAATATATGGTTGAAAAACCCGTCGTAAGACTGATAATCCTACTGAAACCATGCATCTTAAGTAATCGAAACTCATTATTCTGGACAAACATAAAATTAGTTTATTTTTCTAGTGTAATTGCCAGTTGAAATTCAACGGGTAACTTAGAAATTAATAATAACCTATAATTATTGAGTAATACCCGGTATAAAATTTGCCATAATAGATATTCAGGAGAATTCCTCTCATTCTTGTTTTCTTCAATGATGAGCCCCTTGTAAAAAATGAAGTAATAATAATAAATAAATAATAATATTCCCTCCCTCTCGCCGTCCCTCTCTCCCTCCGTCTCCCTCCCTCTCTTTCCGTCCCTCTCTCCCTCCCTGTCTCTGCCTCTCTTTTCTCCCACCTTCCCCCTCTCTCTTTTAATTATTGAATTTGATCTTGTTCATAATTTTTTATAACAAGATTGGAAAGGTGTACTCCATGTCGGAGTACACAGAGTTTCCAAATGCGTTCTTTGAGATTTCACAATGTTCTCAATATTTTTTGCTCAGATGAGTATTTAACGAGAAGCTAGCGAGGTATGTTGCAAAATACGTGTAGGTCTTCATGTAAAGTAGTCGTAATCATTGTCCGATTTCAACCAAATTTGGAATCGATCGACCAATTTTAGCAATGCTGAGTTTCATCGAAAAACGTCCTGCGGCTCCCGAGTTGAAAAAAAGAACATTGTAAACTACAAATTCAAATTCAAATTCAAATTTATTGGTCCGGGGATCATACATTCAGATGATATAGGACAATATACAGTAAAATAACGCTAAAAGTAAAAAATGCAATAAAAAAAGATAATATAAAGTTAGCTGTCATACATAATTACAATGACCTATCATTTAAATATTCATTAACAGAATAGTACATATTTGCTTGTAAAAACCTTTTCACCTTTATCTTAAAGGAATCATAGTTTTGGATAAGTTTAAGTTGTCTTCTTAAGTCTTCGTGTTAAGTGGTCGTAATTGTTGTCCGATTTTAACAAAAATTTCAATTGATCGACCAATTTTACTAAAACTCCCCATTACCCAATGTCATCAAAATACGTCCAGTGGTTCCCGAGTTGAAACAGGAACATTGTAAACTACATGTATGTCTTTATGTAAAGTGGACGTAATTGTTCTCCGATTTTGACAAAAATTGGATTCGGTGGACAAATTTTACTAAAACTCCCCAATATCAAATTTCATCAAAATACGTTCAGCAATTCCCGAGTTGAAACGAACATTCTAAACTACATGTAGGTCTTCATGTAGAGTGGTCGTAATTGTTGTCCGATTTTAACCAAAATTGGAATCGGTCGACAAATTTTAGTTAAACTTCCCTATAACAAATTTCATCAAAATTCGTCCGGCGGTTCTCGCGTTGAAACAAAGAACCATTGTAGGTCTTCATGTAAAGTGATCGTCATTGCTGTCCGATTTTAATCAAAATTGGAACCAGTCTACCAATTTTACCAAAACTCCCCAATACCATATTTCATCAAAATACGTCCAACGGTTCCCGAGTTTTAGCATGCGGACGGACGGAAACGACCTCTATATGCGTTCACTTCGTGCAAAGAGCGCATAACAACAGGAACCCTTCTAGCTTAATTTTTAGGCTGGTTTCCAAAGGAAACATTGCCTTGTGAAATGGTCCTGTCTGTATGTGTGTTTGTTCCCTACTAATAAATTTTGCACCAATGAAACTTGGTACGAGGATCGTGCTGCCAGGGCCCACCTCCGGGCTATATTTTATTTGACGAGGATTGAAGTTCCGGGTTCGATTCCAGGAACGTTTTTTTCCCTATTTGTTTTACATAGGAAATCTCAAATCCATAGTGCAGAGATGTTTTCTTACATTTTCTTGCATTAAAATGTCTTAAAATTGTGATATCGGAGCGAGGTTTGTACTGTTCTAAGAGAAAAAGAATGTAAATTCTAATTCTTATCACCGAATTTTGATAATTGATTATATGTTCTTGAATTTATACTAAAACAGCGTTTTTGCGTTTTAAATCGCATTTTATCGAATTATTGCTATGAAGACGATTATTACCGAACTCGGCTTAAGCATAGACGAGTGAACAAATGGGTTATTTTCTTTTCCACTCGACTACCCTTCAGCAATGGACAGTTGATCCATACATATTAGCTAATAAACAGTAACATTTATTAAATTCGTTTATTTAAAAAAATACATGAAAAATATGTCAGAAAGAGATTTTGGCATTTCATTAAGTATTTTTAACCTGATAGTAATCTATTAATTTGTTTTCCAATTTTTCTCTACCATTGATAAACTTTATATTACAGATGGTATTTATCGTATGAGAATTCTTTGGAATGACTAACACATACTGAAACATTTCCTGTCATTATAAGTAAGGATTTCGGGACGTCAATTTTGGGAAACCAGCCCGCATTAGTCCTGATTTGGACTACTTGTTTAACAACCAAACGGGGTTCCGATCCAATTCGAGCACTGCTGTTACATAATGTTTCATATCGTTTATTTATCCCGCACCTTATACTATTCCAACAACATCCCTTTGCATTGTAATAGTTTTTGACAAGATTCGGAAAAATTGGGTTTGCAAAGTTGGCGGAGACTATGAACCTTGGATGGAGACTGTAAATACTCTCGCATGACAAGGACAAGGTCCAAGCGAAGTTTAAAGCGGCCGTCTCGTAAAATTACTTAATTTATTGAAAAGTGAGCCAAGATTTGATGTGGCTCCTCATCTATAACTCATAATTTAAGAAGTCAGTGCTTTCTGACATGATGTTAGTTACGGATAATACAGTGCACTTTACTAATACTTTACTTTACTATATAAAGTTTAATACGTACATACTTATTCATTCCTCACAAAGACAAAGGCATGGCATTAAAATGAGACAATGCTTTCGCGGCTATTTAATTGACGATACATGTCTTGAAATCCCCGCCTTTTGTTCCTCGCAGTCCACTTCTCAAATTTAATCTGCCCAGTCTTCGAGTTATGCGATAAGCTTCCTATTTTATTTTTTAAATTCTAAATTCCATGAGAATCGTTGAAGGGAGTTTTTTAAACAGATTTTTTATTCGCCTTACCTCCTTAAAAGTTATTTTTGGAATTATTTGTCAAACACGATCTAAAATTAATTATTGAATAGAATAAGACTGAATAAAGAAAAATATGACCAGACTATTTTATAATAGAAAACACGGTGGCCTTTTAGTCCTATCATCTCTGATGAGTCTTTCTTTCAATTATTACCTCCTGAATTATATACTCTCATTTATTTTGGTTGTTATTGTAGACAACTTTAATTGCAATGTGGAATTGTGCTTTATAGTAATACGTACAACGAGAAAACTATAAGATAAAAATTGACAAATCATTTTTTTCGCTTAAAAAGTGAATACATGTTTTGACTCTTAATAAGCATTGAAATAACAAACTGTTCGAAAATTATATTTTTAGAAAAATCCAGAGAGCGGCCAGATTAACTTATGAATAATGTTGTTCGATGGTCATTGTTAAGTAGTGATTGAATGCCAGAAGCTATAAAATGAGAACATTTTCTTGCAGTTGCGATATTTTTTTCTGTGAAGCTGAAGAGAACGGTTAGGCGTATTAGGTATGAAATTTAAAAAATACTATCTTTCTTAATATTATCAAGGACAATTTTAAATCTCCGAACTAAGTGATTTCTGATCCGATGATATTGAATTCAGATCTTGATTTTATGGTAGGATTTAGTTATCGTGAAAAAAACTTAACTATAAAAGAAATTGGTGGAATAATAGAAACTATGCAGAAAGGCATAAGCTGTAATTTTGGGAATAACTTTGAAACAGAATAGCAGAATTTTTTCTGTCTCAAAGTTATTCTTAAAATTAACTATAAAAAATTAGAATTTCTTACGCAAAAAATTTCATTGTATTTCATCTACGAGAACAGTTATTTTAGCTTTTTTATGGGTACATTTGCAAATCCAGGAGCCACCAAAATTTTGATATTAATCTCGAGGATAATTTCAGATCAGAATCACGTTTCATC
Organism: Tanypteryx hageni; assembly: GCA_028673005.1. Classification (NCBI taxonomy): domain Eukaryota; kingdom Metazoa; phylum Arthropoda; class Insecta; order Odonata; family Petaluridae; genus Tanypteryx; species Tanypteryx hageni. Next base: position 75,404,622 of record CM054117.1, on the reverse strand, counting down.
CAAAAGATACGATTTTCTAATGAAAGCATATTCATTACGTTTATCGTAAATAATTTTACATTATAAAAGTCGCTGAGACTGGGAACAAATTCAGTTGATCACTGCGACAGCAGTAGAACAACTTCTCACCTTTTACCCCAATTCTCAGAAATTTATATTCGAAACTAGGGTGTTTCAAGGATTCTTCATTGCTAGCAGAATCTGCATTTCCTGCGCTTATAATTATTCCTATGGCTTCCCGCCGATCCTTCTAAGTGGATTCAGATGCTGGAGTCCACGGTCAGTGCATTTTAAAAGCACATTTGCCTACCCTTTCTAGATGAAATCTTGCACATATGGAAATCTTATTTTATTCTGAGATTTTCCGCGTAAAGCTAGAGATTAAGCGTAAAATCGGCGGTTTCATTAATGACCACTAATTTTGTCACGCATCGATCTGTGTTAAGGGTGATTTTTTCAAAGAAGATGAAACTGCTGTTATCCTCAATATTTTTCGAACATCATTCAACTTGAAATACCCAACACAGAGTAAAAATCTGTTAGACATGGAATCTGTATTAGACAAAAATGTGTCAAAGCTGGAAATTTGCTTAAATGCATCCACATAGTACCGTTTTCCATAAGGACTTATCTCTGAAATAAGGAAAAAACGAGATGGAAAAGGAAATGTTTTTTTAGGAATTAATGTGAGATTTTGATTATTTATAACCTGTTAAAGAAAGAAAAAATCGATCTCTAATAAAACAGGTATATCATTATCACACAAAAATCCATTGGTAGGCATTTTTTATTTCTTTATACATTTTCGATGACATGTGCCGTTGATCACAGTGCGTCCAAGAAAAGTATGTCTAGTATATAAAATTGTTTTTATATAGTTAGCTTTAAAGAAATATGCAGTCGTAACGGCTTTGCAGAATTTTAATACTTGAAAGAAGACTTATATAAATATGAAGGTATAAAAATTAGTGCAGAAGTTTTCGTAAATATCGCTGAGAGCGTATTCACACACAGATTTTATCGAGTTTTAAATATGGTATAAACGCAGAATAGCAATTCTGTTTTTAACTTCACCTATGAAGTGAGAGGAGGAGATTGACTGATTGATGATTTATAGGGATCTCAGCATAATTTCAAACTATAGAAGTTCTTAAAACTAAACTATCACTAAGGGCGATATTATTATTATCAAAAAACATTTTTCTAGCGTCAGCACCTTAACATTCATGGTCTAAATGCGAAATTATTTGTGCTTACTTTTACGGATCACTTTTTCGTCATAGCTTGGTTTACCGTATGCGGCCCGCGGGATGTTGTTCGAAGACCTCTCCCTGCTTTAGGAAAAGTCTGGAGCGAATCCTATAAAAAATCGTAGTATGCGTAATACCTATCGGTGTTATACAGCAATAACGTATTTTTCTGAAACGGGGTTTTAAAATGTCATCTCCGAAGCACTTTTTTAAGGGTACGTTAAGGCGAATCGGGTCAATTTTAGAAATAGCGCCGGCGACAACCTTTTCAGCATGGCGAATCATATTCGTTCTTGTGAATGCTTCGCACGGCCGCACTGGAAGTAACGAAAACTTCGGCGGGTCGGATGAGCCAGGACTATCCCAGTAAGAGAGATTACATTGATTGCTAAAGTTTAGTTCAACGCAAGGCTTGCCACACCGACCTGGGGAACTGCAGAAAATATGATTGTGAGAATATGGTCTCCCAACAATTAAAAGCGCTGTAATTCCCCAGTCAATTCGCCTCTCTTACAGCACAAATGGGTATCTCAGAGGTAGTGCAATGAATAACCGGGGAAGGGAGGAGGGAAACCCGGTGCCGGCATTTGCCTGCTCTTACGAAGAACACCAGGGGGGCCAACAGCTTAACGTCCCTTCCGAAGGACGGAACAGCTGAATTTGCGCGGTCTCCTCAAACCACACAAACAGGGGGCCGGGCGACCTTGGAAAAATCCTACTTGCGCAGGATTCGTACCCGATGACTTTTTCAAGCATCAGGCGAGTAGCAGCCAGCGTCCTAACCACTACACCATCGGCACCCCCGACATCATTTCCATCCATTTATAAATGGGTATAAATTATAAAGTAATACCCGTAGGGGAACTAGTCGTTGGTTTAAATAAAATTTGTCGACCAATTCCAATTTTGGTTATAATAGGACAAAAATTACAACCTGTTGAGACGTAAACTACATGTAGATCTTTATATAAAGTGATAGTAATTATTGTCCGATTTTAACCAAAATTGGAATCATTAGACCAATTTTAGTTAAACTCCCTGATACCAAATTTAATCAAATTCCGTCCAGCGGTGTCAGAGTTGGAACGGACGTACGTTCTAAACTACATGTAGATCTTTATATAAAGTGGTCGTTATCATCGTCCGATTTGAACCAAAATTGAAATTGGTAAGTAAATTTTAGTAAAACATCCCAATACCAAATTCCATCAAAATACGTCCAGCGGTTCTCGAGTTAAAACATAGATACATTGTAAACTACATGTAGATCTTCATGTAAAGTGGTCCTAATTGCTGTCCGATTTTAACCAAAATTGGAATTGGTTGAACGATTTCACTAAAACTCTCCAATACCAAATTTCATCAAAATACGTCATGTGGTTCTCGAAACATTGTAAAGTACATGTAGGCCTTCATTTAAAGTGGTCCTAATTGTTGTCCGATTTTAACCAAAATTGGAATTCTTCGACCAATTTTACTTATACTCCCCAATACCGAATTTCATCAAAATACGTCCAGCAGTTTCCGAGTTTAAACATGCAGACCGATGGATGAAACAACTTCCCCTATATGTAGGGTGGCCACCTTATGAGTAGTTGATTCTGGGAGATTTCCTTCTCATGAGTAGCAAATTCTGGGAGAATTTTCTCTACATCGAAAAACAACTCAAGTGAGCAATGAAACTTGTTTTATTTACTTATTAGGAAACATATAATGATTATTTTATCTTTATTTTATTAAGTTAGAGTTGCCATCTTTACATATTACATATATACATATGTTATATTATAAATTATTATATATTATACATATATTATATTTATACATTAAGTATTGCTTCATTGGAATCAAAGGAAACGATTCTACCAAAATCTTCCCTTAATATAAGGTAAAAAGACTAGTAAAGCTGAAAATTACTTAATTACGAAGATTTTGGGCTCCTGGAAAAGTTCTACCAGACTCCATGAGAGATGTATCTAAGGTGGGTTATTCCAGAAGAAACCTGGAATTCCGGAAGAGGTGGCAAGCCTACCTATATGCGTTCACTTAATGCAGAGAATGGTTAAAAACCATTAACTCATGCTTTAGATATAGTGGAAATGATGCATTTTTTCGTTCAAAGGCGAATAGTGAAACAGTTAAAAGAGAATGGCTGATTTATATTTGTTGGAGTGGTTGTGTATATTGCTACATGTTTAAATTGTTTTCAAATAAGAGAAATCCTATTACGGAAGGAAACAATAACTGGAAAAGTTTTCACAAATGTTTGGGAAAGTTTCTGAAGAGCATATGTTATCAGTAGGCATTTTAGTTTCTAAGTCTTCAACTTTAGGTCGCAATGATTCAAATGTCGAAATACAATATCAAAATGAAAAGAATGAGTTATAGTTACGGTATGGATTTTTTGGGTTTAAAAGAAAAGTTCATTCAGAGGGTAAATATCGGGTTTTATTATTTTTCTTTTCATTCGGGTTAAAATCAGGTATAAGTAAGTTACAGATTTTTTTAAGTTTTAAAAAAGTTCAATCTTGGGTAATTTTGGGGTTTTATTAATTTCGGATTAAATGATTTTAAAATAAATATTTTGTTTAAAAATTTAAAACTTTTACCAACAATCAAAACTTTTTACTATACTATAAGTATGGTTGAGAGTGTGATATTTTGTGTTAAACACCTCCAGGTGGAGAGTAACACCTCGCAGGCTCCAGCAATATCTTGCTTCCCATTCAACTTCTTTTAAAAACACACCAGATATTAGTGTAATAATTTTTCTTTCGTAGCGTTTTCAGCTAACAGACACTAGGGCTCTTTTTTCCTTATCATATCTAACAACGACTAGCTAATAAGGTGCATCCTTGACTATTCATGGCGCGAGCAAACCAAGGAGATTAAGATTGTGTTACAAAGTGATTTTACGAATAAATTGTTTACAAAGAGAATAAACAGACTGACAATGAACATCTCAGACTGCACTCAAGTTCTGATGTGCCTACAAGTGCCAGAATTGAAATTCTGCGATCAAATCTAAAAAATTTGTGTTTAAAGAAAACTAACAATTTCGGGTCTTACCCGAAATTTAAAAAAGGCAATCAGAGGGTAAAAATCGGATTAGATCCAAAATATCCATACCCTAATTATAGTGACTGTAAAATATTAGGCTAAAAATGAATTGGATTTAGAGGAACTAATGAAACACTTTTTTACTTCTGGTAATGAAAATTATCTGAGGGCATTGGAGCACTTCAGCGAATTTGATGGGTTTTTAGCAAGTTGCTTAGAAAAATATGCCAAGAAAAGGTTCTGTCAGTTATTTATCATCCACCATATGCTATGAATTTACTGCAGTTAAGGATCATGTAAAATCAAAATTGATAAATGAAGTGAAAACAGCAAAAAAATTTTCTACCATTGATGGTTACACCCCTGATGTAAGCCATATAGATCAATTAGCTATTGTGTTGCAATATGCGTTACCCAGTGCTGAACCTGTAGAAAGGTTTTTTTGGTTTTCTTCCAATTGTTTCACATACTGGACAACAAATAGAAACTGTGCTGGTTAATGAATTGACCAAAATGAACATAGATATCAAGAATTATCAAGGACAGAGCTACAACAATACATATAATATGTCTGGGAAACAGTGGCGGCTCGTGTATAGGCACTGCGGAACTGCAGCACCCCCTATTTCCACTTGATATTATCGATAACATTTAATATAATGAATCCTTTTTTCTTTAATTCTTTCTTTATTTTTGTAATACAATATATATTCCTTAAGCCTAATGTCAGTACTTCAGTAGCCATCCCCCAGTTTATGAAAAAGATACAAAAATCTTTGTATGGAACTGTGCGCTTCACAGTGCCAGCGACGTGGTGTTTGACTGTTGTGCGCATGCGCACATAGGAGGGGGGGTGGGGAGGAAGGCGGGACTGCCAGGTAGAGAGAGCACTGTTGCTCTTGCAGTGCCGGCTCTGGCGTGATGGTGGAAGGAAGTTTTTTTTTTACTCAGCGTGTGTTGTGCTTAAAAACCGTGTACCATATTCTTGAATGTGATAATGTGTAGAAGAGTGTAGAATTAGATTATTAATCTGCTTCCAGCTATTCTATTTGATTCATTTTTTTTCGGTTCTTTTATTTAACAGAAAACTTTAACCATGGCCTTGCATCCCCAAGAAAAAAGTTCTGTGACTGTAAGTGAACTTAAACAGCTTAAGTTTTCCATGAGAAAGTTACAGTTAAGAAAAGAGGTCGTTCAACACCTGATATTCTAATATCTCAGCCAGGCAAAAGCAATATTCGTAGCTTTAATTCTGAATGGTACCAATGGAAAAGTTGGCTTTGCGGCTGTGAAGTAAAAAATGCACTGTTTTGCTTCCCGTGTTTGCTGTTTGGAGGTGATGTACCGTGGACAAAAGATGGTTTTAGAAATATAAACAAAATGAAAGAAAAAACTGAAAAGCATGAGAAGTCAAAGAAGCATGTTGATAATGTTGTTTCACTGTCACTTTTAGGAACCGTAAGTATTAAGGAGAAACTTAGTGAGGCATACAGACTTTCAATCAATGAGCATAATATAAAAGTTAAAAAGAACCGTGAAATTTTGTCCAAAATAATAGACTGCATTTACTTTTGTGGAAACTTTGAAACTCCCTTACGTGGACATGATGAAAAAGACGATCCAGTAAATCCAGGGGTATTTAGAGGATTAGTAAATTTTTGCATCTAAATTAGATTCAGATTTGAAGAATCACTTAGAAACCAGTGCAGTCTTCAAAGGTGTTTCTAAGACCATTCAGAATGAGATACTTGACTGCCTGCTACAAATATACCATGAGGAGATAAGGACAGAAATTAGAAAAGCTTCCTTTGTAACTGTCATGGCTGATGACACAACAGATGTTTCGGAACACACTCAAATGGTCCTTGTTCTACGGTACGTATTGAATGAAGAAATATTTGAGCGTTTTTGGGGATTCTTTATTCCAGAAAATCAAACTGCAGATGGCATATCAAAACGTTTTTAAAATACCTGAATGATGATAATTTCAAGTTTTGGTTAGAGCTTTTTCATCAGATTATACCTCATGTTGAAATAATTTACAACCAAATGCAATCTCGAGAAATTAGTGAGTTTAAAGTTAATGAATATATAACAAATTTCAAAACTGCTATTTTAGAATTGAGAAACTCAAAGTACTGTGAGAATCCTTCAAAGACACTCATGGCAGAAGCTAAGGAAGTGTGTGACTATATATGTGTTGATATAATGGACAGATATTCTTCCACTAAACACTTAGTAGCTGCTAAATTGTTCAACAAGAAATGCTTCACTAGATTTAAGAATGAACATCCCACAAAAGAGATAGTACTGACCACTGAAGCTTATCCCATGATTGACAAAGAAAAGCTTGAAACTGAACTAAAAGTATTCTATTGTAGGACTGATATTCATGAATATTGCAAATTAATTGAGCTGCTGAAATTTATCTTGGAAAATAATCTAGATGATGTTTTTAGTGAAATTACGAAACTGATAAAAATCCCCTTGCCAATTCCCATGACTACATCAGAGGCAGAGCGCTGCTTTTCAACATTGAAAAGAATAAAAACTTTTTTAAGAAGCACTATGAATTCGGAAAGACTAAATGCGCTTGCAGTACTTTCAATGGAGAAAAATTTCCTCAATTGTCATCCAGAGATCAAGGAGAAAATTATTGAACTTTTTGTGCAAATTAAAACAAGAAGAATGGATTTCATTTTTAAATGAATAGATCAAGCTTGAACTGTAACAATTTAAGTTAAAGTAAGTAAAAAATGTTTGGTTTTTTTTGTTAAGAATTTATCAAGTTCCTGAATCAATTTTCTTTTTATACATGTTTTTTTCCTTTTACACAATTTTAAAACAAAGGCTAAAAATTTTCTGGAGCAGCACCCCCACTAATTTTAGCTACGAGCTGCCACTGGGTAGAAAATATAATGGGTGAAAGAAAAAACCCTGGGTCACATCAGCCATGCTGCAAAAAATGGAAGAGAGGAGAAAGTGGAAGAACATAAATACTGAAGAAGGCCAAAGAAAGTACAAGGAGTTAAATAATGCTTTAAGAAGGGAAACAGATAAAGCCACAGAACAGTGGATAAATGAGAAATGCAAGGAAATTGTTGAGTCTGAAAGAATTTGTAGAACAGACTTCATGTATAGCAAATATGAAAGATAGGATGCAAGGGGATCATGAACAAAAGTGGTAAAATAGTCATGGAGCCAGAGATGTAAAGAGTGTCTGGAAAGAATACATTGAAGTGCTGTATCATGGGCATCTGCAGAAATTTCTCCAGGGGACAAGAATCTTTGAAAGAGCACCATTGCTATTTTTTTTAGATAATGGGCAAGGCTTCTTAGAATGCATTTAATCATATTTAGTGTTGTTTTTATTAACTGTATTTGCTACGAAAAATAGCAATTTTAGGCAAGATCTTTATTCAAAATTCACATTTCCAGATTTCCAGAGGGGGCTAGTGCCCCTGATGCCCATGTGCTATATGACAAATAAGGCAAGCCAGAAAATATTGAATTAGATGAAAAAGAGAATTTGGAAAAGACCAGCTTGGACCAAGTATTCTTGAGTCTGAAGTTAAGAGCAATTGATGACATGAAAAGAAGGAAGGCTCTTGGGAGTGATGATATACCAGTGGATGTTCTTAAGGTTTTGGGGTAGAAAGCAGTTAAGAAACTCACAAAATTCTTTAACCAAATATATGACACTGGCATATGGCCAGAAGATTTTTTTTATGTTGTTATGGTACCACTGGTGAAAAAGAATGGTGCAAGATGTTGTAAGGACTACAGAACTATTAGTTTAGTTTCTCGTACAGCTAAAGTTCTAACCAGAATAATAACCAAAAGAATTGAAGGTAAAATAGAAAAGGAGCTGCAAGATACCGTATTAGCCCGAATATAATGCGACCCCGAATATAGTGCGACCCCAATTATTTTGAAAGGAATTTTAGAAAAAGACGAAAAACATTTAATTTTCTCTATTTTGCACATTTAAATTACCTGTAAACTCATGAATTATGTACTAAAGGGGGGTAATGTGACGCCACGTTTAGACGGTCCTCGTTTTCTAACGTTGAGTGTCGCGACCCTGGGTAAAGTTGTGCCGGAGCTGTGGTTGCTGCAATTTGACCTTGATTTATTTTCTAGTCTCCTCTGACCACTACCGAGTACATTTGTACAATGTAGCATCGTAACATGAACGTCTAATTCACTTACAATGCAGCAATTATAAAAATATGCGCTGAAACACGCGTCATGAAACGCGCCGATACGCAGTTATTTTTTAATGATACAAGTATTCGAATATAGCACGAATGATCTCCTCAGACCCCTACCGAATATATTTGTACAATGTAGCATCGTAACATGAACGTCCAATTCACTTACAATGCAGCAATTATAAAAATATGCGCTAAAACACGCGTCATGAAACGCGCCGATACGCAGTTATTTTTTAAAGATACAAGTATTCGAATATAGTACGAATGCAACAAGTACTTGAATATAGTGTGAATGCGACTTTCAAAGGTACATATTGAGGAAAAAAACATCGCACTATATTCTGGTATTCAGTTTGGTTTCAAAAGAGGAAGAGGGACTAGAGATGCTATAGGATGTATGAGAATGATGTTAGAAAGTGCTAGAAGTCAATAAGGATATGTACTTTTGTTTTGTAGATTGGGAGAAAACTTTTGACCAAGTGAAACAGGATTAATTGTTGGATATTTTAAATAAAATAGGGATGGATCGGAAAAGTAAAATATTGCTTAAAAATCTTTATTCAGATGAAAAGATTAGAGTCTGAGTTGAAGGAAAAGAAATAAAAAGTACTTCAATAGGGAGGGGAGTGAGGCAGGGATGTCATATTTCACCAGTGATATTTAATATTTATGCAGAAACAATAACAGAAGAAGCGTTGATGGAAGAGAAAAGAATTAAAATAGAAGATACCATTAAGTATGCAGATGATCAGGGATTAATAGTAAAAGACAAGAAAGAACTTCAGAGAATGACAGACAGACTAGTGGAGATTGGCTAACAATATAGAATGAAGATCAAAGCCAGAAAAACAAAAGTCATGGTGGTTTCAAAGGAACATAATGAATTAAATATAATGGTAAATAGCCAAAAATTGGAACAAGTAACTAGTTTCAAATATCTTGGCAGTATCATAGCACAGGATGGAAATAGTACACAGGACATCAGAAGTAGTATTGCAATGGCAAAAGCAGCATTTAACAAGAAGAAGGAGCTTCTTACAAGCAAGAAAATAAATTTACAAACCAGAAAGAAATTAGCGAAATGCTACATATGGAGCAATGCTCTTTATGGTGCAGAGACGTGGATGGTAAGGAGAAAGGAGGGAAAATATTTAGAAAGTTTTGAGATGTGGGTATGGAAGAGGATGATGATGAAAGTGAAATGGAGAAAGAGGAAGAGAATCAAAGAAGTATTAGAAATGGTTGAAGAAGAAAGGATGCTAATAAAGAGAATTAGGAAAAGAAAAGCAAATTGGATGTTGAGAAGACAGTGTTTACAAAGGATGATCTTAGTAGGCAAAATTAGCAGAAGAAGAGGAAGAGGGAGAAAAGAATGTGAATATTAGATAATTTAAAGCAGGAATATAGTACTTATAGAGGTATAAAAGAGGCTATTGGGTAGAGAGAGAAATGGAGGCAGCGATTCAGCTGAAACCTGTCTTCAGACATCAGCATGATGGTGATGGTGATCAGCATTAACCCACTGTTGGAATGAATTAGAACACAACATTACAATTTCTCAATCTACCCATCTAACAGTGAAAAATATGCCCTACAATATGGTTAGCAGGAACTGATGCTGTAAAAGCTTTGAAAATGGGACATCATGAAATGACATTAAATGAAATCAGTTCAGATATCACACAGAAAAAATGCCCAATTAGAGGCAAAGGAATTGAGTAAAAAATTAATGTGTATCTGTGTGTATTTTTGGCTTTACAACCTCTTTGATTATTATAGTAAAAAATTAGATACACTGGAGTTTATTCTTCCATCAATAATATAGGACAGGATATTAAAAAGATTTAACACTACAATTAAATCACTTCAGAACCATAATGTATGTCTACAGCTTGTGGCAAACCTCTATGAAAGCCTTTGTAGTGTTCATACAAGGAATTAGAAGGGAATTTGAAGATATTGAACAAGAAGCAATTATTTGATTGAAAACTAAAATGTATGAAGATGACATCCAAAGAAATAAATACAGAGACATTTTTTGATGAGTCAGAAATGGATGCAGTTGTATTTAATGGACAGGAAATTTTTAAAATTAGTGTTTTTTATCCAATTTGCAATAACATAATTTTGGACTGTTATCCAGTAGCAGATTTAAAATATTTTTAGTTAATGTCACATGGTTAGATACTGAAAGTGTTGCTGAAACTACTAAAGATTTGAAAGAATTAAAAAAAATGATATTGATGTTGATGGTTTTGATGAAGAAGTTTATCAGTTATTCAGATAAGCTTATGAAAATGACATGAAGTCTCTGCTAGATTTTAACATATTTATAACTAAAACTATTTCATCAACTTTTCCAAATGTTGAAATTATTTTAAGAATTTGCCTAGCATTTCCAGTAAGTAATGCAATTGGTGAACACAGTTTTTCTGCTCTTAAATGGGTTAAGAACTATCTTTTCAGCACTTTGTCACAGGATAAATTAAATTCTTTAGCACTTTTATTCATTGAGGAAGAAATATTCAACTATTCAACAATAATGATTACGAAAAAATTATCAATACATTTGCTGAGATGAAGCCAAGAAAAGTACCTGTATAAAACTCTTCCTATGTTTCTTTGATTTGTGCCAGTTCTTTGTATCGTTTCATTATTTATCTAATGTAAAATTAAGGACATATACATAATGAAATGCAATACATATACAATTAGTCATAATTATTTTTATTGTTGATTTCTTTAATTCACTTTAAACACTATATTTATTTTGTAAAATGTCATTAGATAGTTTTAATGAAATTTAGTCAAACTATAAAATTATGAAGTTTTTTATGAGTAACAATAGCAATGAAATACTACTGAAATTTTTTGGAAATTACTTTTGAAGAAATGTATTTACTTAAAGCACATTCCAGGGAAAGCCCATAAATTTATGTTTGCCTAGGGCCCATGGAAGGTTTAATTTGGGCTTGCATTTATATTGTCTTCAAGTATCTTCCATCAACTACCTCGTAAGATAATGCTGTTAAACATTTTTCAATGTAGGAGTTTATGTGGTATGATGATCTACATATAATGGCATTCATTTCTTGGCTACCATGCCTTATAAAATTACTTAATTCATCGCCACTTTTATCGTTTCCATCTACATTTTTGTCAATCCAAAAATCAACATATTTTAATTATATTTAAATTAAACATTTGTAGTTAAATTTTATATTTTTAAATAAAAAGAATGGTCTCCAGCCAATGGACTTGGTTTGGTAACCAACATATAGTGAGTGATTGCATCATGCAATGAATCACTTAATGAGTTGCGGCTTGGTTTTATCTTTTCCATCTACATTTTTGACAGTCCCATAAATATTACATCCATACTCCCAATAGCATCAATAATAATTTAATCATTTTTAAATTTAACATTTATAGTTAAATTTTACATTTTTAAATGAAAGGAATTATTTCCAGCTAATGGCATGACCAAAGTATCATGAGTGATTGTGTCATGCAATGAATCACTGGAGAGTTTAGAATCAAGCAGCAGGAATAGAAAGGTTATTCATATTAGATTCTTTGAAGTTAGTCAACTTTCTGTTGGAAATTCTTTGTTATACAAGACTTCTATTACATGGTAATGAATTAACTTGCCATGTATATTAATTATAATTTATTCTGAGTTAGAGTGGTTTGTTTGGTGATCTATAATATCATTAATGTTTTCACTCCCATGCTGTAGAAAATTACTTAATGAGCTTCTGCTTGGTTTTATCTTTTCCATCTACATTTTTGACATTCCCATCAACATTGCATCCATATTCCCAATAACATCGGCAATAATTTAATTTTGTTTAAATTTAACATTTCTAGTTAAATTTTATATTTTTAAATGAAAGGAATTATTTTCAGCCAATGGCCTTCATTTAGTGACAAATGCATCATGAGTTTTCTGTTGTGCAATGAATCATGGGAGAGTTTAGAGGCAGTTGGTTTATCAAGCAGCGGGAATAGAAAGGTTATTCAGAGTGGATTCTTTTAAGTAAGTCATTTACATTGGAAATTCAAAGACTTTTATTGCACGGTAGTGGATTAATATGTCAAGTATATTGGTTGTAATTAATTTTGAGAACAATTCTTATGATAAATGTGAAGTTGAGCAGGTTATAGAATGCTGTGTTTCCATCTTATTTAGCCTAAATTTCTCATTAAATATGATATGCTTCTTAGTTTTCCTATTAATACTGATAATTAAAATGATATCTTTTTTAGTTTTATGAATTCCAATATTGACAAAGAACAATTTTTCATAAAGTGACCATTAATTCTAACATAAGCTGCCATATCTTATTGTATTGCAATAAGTATTTTATTTTCTACAATTGATAATTACAATGAAGGAGTGAATTGATAGTTATTATTATCACAATAAATAAATTTTTCAAGTTATTTTATGCTGTCCTCGTGAGGACATTAGGAGCTTATATGTGTAATTGGTTTTTCATTGTAGGCACAATATAAACTACCTATATAACAATTTACCATTGATAGAAGGGTTTTTTCTCAAGGAAAAACTTCGATGGACTGGAAGAGGCCGTTCTTGCTATAATGAATGAAGAATCCAGTGATTATGAAAATGCTGAAGAGTTTCAAGTCAGTATTATTCCAGCAAATTTAGATGAGGTGACAAACTGTGTGAGGAATTTGATGATGATGTTTTATGTGGAACTAATACATTTCCGCAAGATATTCCCAGTTCTATTGAAGTCTCGGTTCTGGATGCTATTACAGAGAAGATGATGCTACTAAGAAATTAGCCAAAGAGGATATAAAAGGGGATGAAGCTTCCGGTGTTTCAGATGGTGAATATTTTGACTTTGTGAAGCCAAGATGGTTACAAAAAAATCTTATATACTCTGCTTTTGGAACAAATTATAATATTTTAACTGAAGAATTTCATACTGTTATAAATAACCTGAAAGATTTATCTCTGAGAGATATATTTGAAAAGCATCTTAGTGATGAAATCATTCAATATGTTTGTGACCAAACTATTTTATATTCAAAACAGAAAAATCACCATGCCTTCAACATAAGTGTGAATGAAATGCAAACATTTTTTGCTTTTTTATTGCTGACAGGTTATAATTTTTTACCACAAGAGCGAATGTATTGGTCTCTCAATGAGGACCAGGGAGTTTCACTTATTTATGATAGCATCTCACAAGATTGATATTTAGAAATCAAAAGCGAAATATGGAAATCTCAAGATCAAAGGTTCAAAATTAGGCCACTTATAAATATGCATATAAAAAGTTTTTGCCAATGGGGTTTCTTCCACAAAGACTCATCAGTAAATGAATCCATGGTGAAGTATTTTGGACACAATCCAGCAAAACAATTTATCAAAGGAAAACCTGTAAGGTTTGGGTACAAAAACTGGCTGTTGAGCAGTTCTTCTGAGTATTGTTATGTCTTTGATGTTTACTGTGAAAAAAATCATAATCAAGCAGAACATTCCAAATCTTTACCTGTAGGTGCTAGAGTCATGATTGATTTGCTAAACCATGTACCAAATCCCTCAAATCACGTGGTTTTTTTCAATAATTATTTCACCACTTATGTGTTACTGGTGTATCTCAAAATGAAAACAGAGCAATGGGAACTGTAAGATACAATTGAGTTCATAACTGTCCTATTAGGCCTTCAGAGGATATGAAAAAAATGAACAAAGGAACCTATGATTAACATTTTGATAAGAATAATGCCATATTGTGTGTAAAGTGGAAGGACAACAATGTCTGCTCTATCCTAACAAACTATGATTTCGTTGAAGCGTCCCTGAACAAGTGCCAAAATTTGAGGCCCCCTTTGGATCTCCTCTTGTCTTCCATTTTTTTAGTCACATCACATTTTCCTTATTTTTGTTGGTGTTACATGCTCTATCCTCATATTATTGCTTTCCTTAGTAGGTACTTGGTCTCATAGCACAGGCAGTGGTCTTGAACTATCTTTTTCTCTTACCATGCTTTCACCTGAGTGTGTTACAACCACTACATTGATAGGTTATCCATATGCTTCACTCTGAATTGATGTCTCCAATGACCTCTTTATACCTTTTCAAAATTTGTTCTCTATAATCATGATGCATATCTTATTGGAGGACTTAATATCAGAGAATATCTGGATAGCTTTCGAAATATGATTGGTCAACAATCGACTTAGCAGCATTGCAACCAAAAAGATTGTCTACACAACATAAACATTTTCATGGCTTGCCTCTCCATTCAGTCAAAAGGCCAGTTTAAAAAAAATCCTTGAGCAAGAATGTCCCAGATGAATGAAATGAAGCATTTGGACTCTTTGGCAGTGAGAGAAAAACTTATAATAGTGAAAAAACAGATGATATAGGTGATATTGCTGCTGGAAGACAGTATAATGTAGATGAAGCATGCATTAGAGACTGGAGGAAGAAAAAAGAATTACTCATGCAAAGTATTAATGATGGTCGAGATTTTCATAGACAAAAGGCTAAATTTCCTGAAGTAGAAGAAAAACTTTCGAGGTTCATGAATGAGCGGCGGCATTGTAAATGGTATTTCGAGGAAAATACGCGAATTGCAAGTACTATAAAAATGGCGAAGGTACTTGGAATGCAACAATATTTCGAGGCAAGCAGAGGATTAATGCAAAAACATTTAAGGATAGCCGGTTTCTCCATAAGAGGTCGTATTAGAATTTCACAACGTGTTCTCTGCTGACTAAGATTTTATGTTTCCAGCGGTACATGGTAAGTTCATGAAAAGGGCAATTTCACATGCCGTGGCAAATTGGTAACGCTGATCAGATTCGGGTATATTTTGATATGCCGTTAGATACTACAATCACCATTAAGGTTGAAATACAGTGTCCATTAGAGCTGGCGACAACGAAGACGGTAATTTTGTGCATACTTGCCGATTGCATATCTGCAGTTTAAGGCTCATTCCCATTTATATCAACCTGCACAGTTGTGGTAAAGAAGACTAACTGGGGTGTCTTAGTCCTAGGTATCGCTGTTGTTCTCGTTGTGATAGACTGCTTAGTGTTATGTATGAGCTAGTTAAAAAGAGACTGTACTCCGTTTATGTCGAACGCACCTTCATAAGCTCGTTGTGTCATATGGTAGAAGAGGTATTTTTTTGGAGTTTTGTGTTGCCTGGAGGGAGAATATGGTTGTGGTTATTTATACATATGTATTGGATTGAACGGCTAGGGAGGCACGTTTTCCGAAACGGCCGTTCTAAGTGGAGGGGCATCTGAAAACTTTTCTCCCTAAAAGACATGCACGTCTGCGTGTCACGCGATGTCATCCTTGTTACTGCCGGAGAGGGCGCAGAGGGAGTCGGTTAAGGAATCAAAGATGTTCGGCCGCACATGCGCATCTCTCTCGTGTTATTGCTTTCCTCGTTCGTTTACCTTCCAGTCTTCTTTGCCGGGTGTCGTAAGTGATATTGGTGACACGAGAAAGAAGGAATGATGTGGTCGTTCTTTTGGAATTTTGGACGTCAGTTGTCTTTTTGCTGAACGAAATCGTTGTTGTAAATGATATTAGTGGTTGTCACCATTTATCGGTCTGCTGTTTTTTTATTGGTGC
Organism: Tanypteryx hageni; assembly: GCA_028673005.1. Taxonomy (NCBI): domain Eukaryota; kingdom Metazoa; phylum Arthropoda; class Insecta; order Odonata; family Petaluridae; genus Tanypteryx; species Tanypteryx hageni. Next base: position 75,388,462 of record CM054117.1, on the reverse strand, counting down.
GAATTTCCGCATAGTTGATAACTAGAAGAGAAGAGGATAATGCCTATAAAGGATTTTATCTTCATCTTGGAATGATTCAAATTGAGGGATAGTGATACGGTAATAGTTTCAAGTACTTCTTTCACTTATTTAAAAAGTGCACTTTTCTCTTTGTCTTTAGCTTGTCATCACTTCCAAAAATGAATGTCGAGTATAATTTCACGTCAAGCAATGACGTAAAGGTTAATATGATTGTTGAATGTATTATTTATAATTAAGTCAGCATTTTCAACATAACTAAAAATTAGGGTGGATATGTCGTAATTTTTCAAGTTATTTCTTTAATTTACATCTACAGTTACAAATGCTTTTGATTCATATATATATTTCTCTTACTCCGTCTGCAACAACTTCATTTATGACTGACTGTAATGCTATTTTTAACAAACTTTCCGAGGAGGTAGAAGATTGAAATTTGGTAGAAATGTTTGTCTCTTATAGTATAAGCCATTTACGAAACAAAAATCCCAAAAAAGACCAGGGTTCAACTCCAGTAGATACTTTCTAGTTCCCATAGGATAACACGTAAAAATCGATTTTTCGGCTTACAGGCTTTTACTCTTTTGCAAATTAAAATTAGAAAGAATTGACCCACAATCTTTGGACCTAAACCGTTTTAAAAAAAGTAAATTTCGTTTCTTAATCATATCGTCACATTTTGCCTACGATACAAAATTGCTCAAGTTCTACATTTAAATCATATTTATTGGAAATTTTTAACTTTTTAGCGACATGTTGGCTTGCCGACCGTGTCATTGTTAAATCTCGAGATTGTGTTGTCATCTTAATTCTCATACTATATGCGTAAGGAATGCATGCTTTGAATGCTTTAATACGAGAGAGAGAGAGGGAGAAAGAAAGAAGAGAGGGAGGGAGACAGAGAAGGACGGAGAGATTTATAAATAATGTTCCTTATTATGGCGAGATTGAGACTAAGAAGTCTATTTTTTCAGAGAAGGAGAGAGATAAAGGGAAAGAGAGAGTGAGAGGGGGGGAAACAGAGGAGGAGGGAAGGAGAGATAGATAATGTTCATTATTAGGGCAATATTGAGACTAGGAAGTCTATTTTTCCAGAGAAGGAGAGAGGAGGAGAGGGAGGGAGAATGGGATGGAGGATGGGAGAGAGGAAGAGAGAAAGGAGGAAGAATGAGAAGTGCCTTAAATTTAATACTTAATCCATGCATACTCGTCATATTTGACGGGCAACGTTATTTGCTTATATTTTTCTAATGGCATTAAACGTATTGACGTCAATAAAACTGCCCATTATTTCAAATTTTGTAATTACACCACTTCCGCGGTTTACGCGACTTCAGTTTACACAGTTTCACTTTATTTAAATTTATTCAAAAACAGAAAATGATGGTTCCAAAGTTTTGCGCTACTCGTTTCTGTTTACGCAAGGCCTTAAGGTCCGTCCACATCTGGATGCACTGATTGCAAATATTGTATAGATACATGTTTTCGGTGTATCCCAACTATGGACGTGTTTAAAACGTCCGATTAATCTTAATTTAAATTTATTTAAAAACAAAATTATTTGAAGTTTCATTTAATACATTTAACTATTATTAATAATACTCCATGTAGTTCAATTTTATGCCGTTCGAGGTCATTGACACCTATCGGTGTATAAGGGAAAATCTGTTTCGGTTTACGCGGTTTTGGTTTACACGACGGTTTTCAGGAACGCATTAATCGCGTAAACCGTGAGAGTGGTGTACCAGCAATAGCGGATTTGAAATAAGACCAATGTAGGCTATGGCCTAGTGGCGGTGAGATATCGAGAAGCGACAAAAATGGGATTTCAGGGCAGGTATAAAAAAGAATATTACGCAGTTTTTTATGAACAAAATTATTATGATTTGCAGACGGACGGATGGACAGACAGACCATATATATGAGCGATTCTTTTTTATTGCAAGGGAGCATTTTACCATATTGAAAACAATGAATGCCGTTTACAAGTCTCGTTCCAAAACAGTCCACGGTCGGGATTTGAATTTCTCATAAAATTTCTTATGCACTTTCGATGTAAAAGTATATTCGACCATCACTGAAGGCTTACATGAACATTCAATAGTTTTTTCTAAAAAATTTAATATTTTAACTTTTAATTTCTTTGTCATCTGGAGTTAGCTTTAAAATCACATTGAGTTGATGATGGACTGGAATTACTCTATAAATAAAAGGATCCTCCTGATTACTCGTGGTATCAGATAAATTAGTATTCGTCGTATCTTTTTGGCCGTTCGCTTTCGTTGTCCCGAGTGCTTGGGTACCGAAAATCAAATTTCTTCGGCGGACCAGGTGTTTCAACATTGGGTGTAAAGTGGATAGTTTGAGTTAGTGCAAATCGAGTAGAAATAATTTTAAGCCACTCCTATGAAGTTATCTATGTTAAATTTCACAGATCGCTTTATCATAGCAGCTTAGCGGGCTGCATAAAATGCACTCATGAGATAACATCTGAAATATCTATAATTAGATCTTGTGACACTTGCGTATTTAATAAACCGAAACTCATCGGATTCGAGTTTTGAATACGAATCCACAATCCCTTCTTGAAGTAACGTCACTCCGTTAAATCTTAAATTAAATTTACCGGCAGTTTGGACAACTTTTTCATGGTTTATTTGTTCTTTTTATCCTTCATTCTACAACTTTTCCTTCCGTCTTTGTTCTATAATGGGATCCTATTTTTCCCAAAAGGTGATATCTGAAATCATTTAAAAATTATTGGCATATCATAAACAAATAGCAACTTAAACTACTTTCGATATGAATTTTCATTTGCACTTATATAGCGTTATTACAGTTGCAACACTACTGTTATCATTCTATGTTATCCTTAGCTAATCACTTCGGCAAAGATCCTTTTCTGTGATTACTTCATCTAGCTCTTGCATGACAGCTGCGAGGCGTCTTCATTTGACTTGGTTGTCTATCACTTCATAGATTATTTCTTCATAATTTTCTACCTTAAGTGCATTTGGGTGCATGTGCGACGTTCTATATTAGATATACTGAAAAAATAAGGTATTCTATGGGGTATCTAATGTGTGCTACCATTTATACAAATCATGAAACACTTAACAGTGTTCTAAACCCTTTATTTTCCATGTTATTTTTCCGACCTCTGTAGTCAACATGGGCCATAATGTCTCCGATCAATCATTGTAAAATATTCAGGTATGCCAAGAAAGTGCAGAAATTTCTTTTTTTAAACTTAAGCTAATATTTTGAAAGAATTAAAGGAAAAATAATGTTTTTTTTTACTCAAAGAAACATTTTTTATTTTCACTTTAAGTGCTACAAAATCCAACTTTTTCTTAAAACTATATGTAGAAAAAGAACATTTTGTTTTTATTTAATTTATTATACAAAATTGTTATTTATCATTATAATAACGAAGAAAATATTCTGTTCATAATAATAAAAAGATGGAGCACGATTCATTCAGATATGTAGTCAGAGCAATTGTAAGAGGCGCACTCATTTCAAACAGGCTTTCCACTGTCAATGCACAAATGAAAAGTTTTCTGTCCTTCAGTGGGGCACAAGAAGAGCACCTTTTTATTTTTTCAGGCTTCTGAACACGATTGGGATTGTCCTCAAGTATTTATAAATAATTTCGTATCCGTGATTTTAGGCCTTTATGAATAGCAGGTGTCTCCACGCGGTGTTTCATTTGCGATACACCGAATGGCCTGATCTCTTCCTCGCCAGCACATCTAGGAATGAGAGGTAGTTGTCTTGTTCGATTTCCTTGGTGATGACGGGATGTACGTTGTTGAGCTCTTGGTGGAATTCTTCCAGATTTTCCTTCCCGTATGGCCAGATGACGAACGTATCGTCCACCTATCGGAACCAGTATGACGGACGTAGGCTGCAGGATGATAGCGCTTTTTCCTAGAATCTCTCCATATATATGTTGACAATGACAAGCGATAGGGTAGAGTCAATAGCCGCTCATTTAGTCGGTTAAGTTTTTCAGCCTCGATGATGTGGGCCGAAATTTTTGCGAGCGAGTCCGTTCGGCGCTACGAGCGAGGAATTGGGCAAAGCTATTGGCGAGAGAACCGGTGGTTCACATCAGTGGTACTTCCTCTTTATGGATCTTCGGCAACCCATGTACATTCGAGGGGTCCTGGAGGAAGATAGCAGCAACTTCTTCTGTTCTTCCGTAAGAACGGATTATCTCTTGATTTTCTCCTTGAATTGGGGTTCGATTTTAGACGCTGGGTTTTTCACTTTATTTACTCGCGTAATTACCTCATCCGAATTATGTAGAAATAAAATATTATTTTTTGCACCGCATAATTTCCTCTCTTTTACAAGATGCTTCTTTTGGCCGTACATGCTCCCGAATGCCGATTTTCTATCCCATTTTTAACAAACTTAGAAACGATAATCTCACTCTTACCATGCAGAAAGAGCATTTAAATCACCAGTTACGACCTTTCCCATCGTTTACTTTCACACGATGATAATCATTGTTTACGATATTGTCAAGTTTCGTTTAAGCATTCTTTTAAACCGATTTATGCATGCATGCAAGTAAATGTTTTGAATTGCATTATCGATGCACTTAATTCTGAAAATACCACTTCTTAGTAGATGGTGACGCGTAATTGCTTCACCCTTATTTTCGTGTTAAAAAAATCGTATCAAAAGTGGAGCAAATGCGCGAGTATTTAGCCTCGTGTAGTAGTGATGCCATTTTTCTTCCATAGTCTTTTTTATCGGTGACTACAGTGGCGTCTCCCTTATCGGCCAGAAGGATAAGGATGTCGTTGGATTTTAGGTCTTTGACGATCTGGCGCTCAACGGTGGAAATGCCGGGTATCGGTGATTTCGATGTTCAGAGGATTCGTACCGCTTCGTATCGTATCTCCCCCCGCTTGGTCCACCTGGAAGGTTCCGAACGGCGGCACCAACTCCAGTGATTATCTCCTCCTTGGGGATGCGTTCTGACGCCACCGCAAAGTTGAGTCCTATTTTCAGGGTTGAGCAGGCCGCTTCACTTAAAGTAATTTTGGTAAGGCTGTAAACCGCTTTTGGATGGCCGGACGAGCACTTGATCTCCATTTTTTCTCTTCAAGTCTCTAACTTCTTAATCTGTTTGAGCGCCGTCGAATGAGGCACGTTGGTGGATGAGGATGTTGTAATGCGATCTACCAGTTCTCAGTCTTCTCGCGTCATGGCTCACGATAGATCTAAGTGGATACCTTATAACTCATCTGCACAGTGGCGTACCGGACACCTCCGCGCGGTGGGGAGTTCATGGCCGAAGGGGGCCCAATATTTTTGTGAGGGCCTTACATTTTTTTCCAGAACTTATCTGTTTTTGCGGGGGCCTAAACATTTTCCGGTACGCTACTGCATCTGCGCATCGTAGGAATAGTGTGAATCGAATACATTCCCTCAGTAGACCCGACTTGCGCGGTGAAGTATCCTCTTGGCCTCGGTTGTCTTTATATGATTTTTGATCTTGTCATAGGTAGGAGTCGTGTCAGAATCTCGGCAGCGTTGCAGAAATACAAGCGGCGATAACAGATTGCACCTTTTCTTTCGATGGCATTCTAGTCTTCTCGTTTCCCTATTGGTGTCCTCGTTTAATCTTGTATTGTAGGTTTCCGCAGCGAACAGCGTTGTTAGAAGGCGCTTTCTGGAGAGGCTGCGTTGCAGGCCCAGACTTTGACCTTCTTAGGCTCTAAGCTATGTGAATTTCAAGAGGTCCCATAAAAGAGATTTTTTTATTCTCACTGAAGGGAGCATTGAAAAATAAACATGAAACTGAAAGCATTATATTTGCATATACTATATTCAAAGGTGACGGTGTAAAGGTAAAATTATAATTCAACTAAATTATGTATTTCAATATGCCTTTTTGCATTATAAATTGTTACAAATTAATATTTTTTTATTATTTCTTAATTGATAGATTGGAAAACTTTATATCTACAACATCAAAAAAATAATTATAGTTTATTAATGGAAACAAAACAACCTGCAGTATGTCTGTTTAATTTTAGCATTAAAACATTCTCTTTCGTGACTTTTGAAGAGCAAAGTCATTGATGATGCAGGTAACACTCGTTCAACGAACGTTCGTTGAACGAATGTTCGCTTAAACGAATTAATTGAATTTTTTAGCCTTACTTTTCGCCGAAAATTCTGTTCACTTTATCGAACTAAATAACATGTATCCAACTCAGATCGAAGAAACTCGGATGTTTACGAAAGCTCTTGGAGGTTACAAAGACCGTCTTGTTTACCCATAAATTCTTTGTGTCCACTATATCACGCATTTTTCCTATCGCCTGCATTTCTTTAGAGGCTTAATATGACGTCACCGAACGTGCTGTTTGTTACTCAAAATATATTTATAAATATCAACTTATAGATGAAGGATCTCCTGTCGCAAAAGTGACCTTTTTCCTGAGCAGTGTGTTACAATTGGACTAAAAAGAGCCGCAATATTGTTTCTACATTAAGGATTGCCAACTGAATCTTATCTTAGATGATGACTTCATAAAGTTCCTTGTGGTTTAAATGTCCTTTATCTATGTAATTTTCCTTAATATAGGCATGGAAGTGATTTGTTTCCCCATTGAGGTTAATATCAACATCCTCTGGGCAGTCTCTCATCAGGAGTCTTTTACCTCCATTAAACTGCTTTCCGGAGGCATCCAAATCAACAAAAAATGAAAAAGTCAGCGTTCCGTCCTTCGGAAGGGACGTTAAGCAGTGGTGGTGGCGCTCTTCGTTAAGAGTAGGCTAATGCCGGCACAGGGATACCCTCCTTCCTTGTGATTGTGTTCGGAGTGGGAGGAGTTATGGCTATAATAATCCAAGAGGTTGATTAGTAAAAAATACACACAAATGTCATATAAGTTATCTGATCATCCTGTAGGGCCTTGCTGGTTTTGTGGAATTGATTCAACAAACTATTCCAAAGTTCTAATATGAATAAAAACTCAAATTCCTATATTTTCTTCTGCATAATATCAGCTTCTCTCTTTGTATCAACTTTTTACTGTCATTGGTATGTAGATGATTAAGTTCATCAATAATTGAAATAAATATCTGCTATAGCTGAGGTAGCCTTTGCATGTGCTTCCCATCTGGTGTCAGAGAGACGTTTTGGAGCGGTGGAATCAGGACCCAAAACACGGCGATTTTTATCAGTATAAGTACATTAGTAGTGACATTGCATTTTTGTCATATTTGAACTAAAATGTCCATATTTATAGAGAACCTTCTTTTTTCCATGCCTCATTTATCAACCGATTTTGATAAAACTTGAAATGCAGTATTTTCTCCTTTTTGAGGCCCTAAGCTGTAGCTTATGTTAGATATGTTATGCTTAATTCCGGTACTGCTGCTTTGTGTCCATTTTTAATAGATGTTCACAGAGACCCCACGCGAACAATCATTTTTTACTGTTTAATACTCTATGTCGTACTTTTCTTAAAGGTTACGTTCAATTTCTTAGTCCTTTTTTACATTTTGTTCATTGCGCAATTCATTCTCACGTCTACAACTTATAAGAAATTGTATTTCGACCAAAAATTATTAATATTTAAACCATATATTTTACAAACGAGTTACCAATGTTTTAGAGCATCAGTACTTTCAGGAAAAATAATTAGGGCCGTAGAGGATTAATATTGACGTTTTCTGTGAAACTCGCTACATATGTCCTCGAAGTTAGTTTACATTTATTCTTATCAGCTCGCTTTACCAGTTATTGGAAAGAACAAGCCGTACATATACATTATTTGAATAGCTTCTGTTGATTAATTTCGATCCAAAAAAATTTCATATTTGTTCAAACATATAAGTCTTCAAATTATCGGGCGGTGAATTGGTGTCAATTAAAAAAAGTATTTTTCTCTAAGCACTCGCATAAATTCGCCTCACTTTTTTCCTCTAATAAGAAAGTATATAAATTCTCCTTGAGAAATATAAATTAAGCAAATTTTAATGTCTACGTACGTGGACTCATCACCATCCCCTTTCAAAGAGATTTTTTCACTCGGGGTAAGGGAATATAACAAGCGGTCGAAATGAAACGGGAGGAAAATTGGAAGCGGGGAGGGAATGACGGCAGTTCGTGCGCCGCTCTCCCACGTCGCGTGTTCCGAGCACAACCGAGATTCCCATCCCGCAACTAATGCGGAACCTGCCAGACAACTGCGACCAGTTCCGTCTTTCCCAAAAGACTCCGGAGTTCTCGCGGTTTACCCGCCCGTCAAATTTCGGATCTGCGCGTCGAAAATGATTTTCAGTGCAATTGAGAAATCTCGATCGGTGGGATTTTTGGCTCCGCGGAAACGGACGAATCGCACGACCACTTGCAATCGAATGTTATCGGTTGGTAAGAATTTCGATATAACAAGGGCGAAAAGCCCATTGAAGAGAAAAGAAGGTTCATTTACTGCGACTCACCTGAACGCCTAGAACAGCTGTTCCCAAAGTGGGCTCCCTGGACCCCCAGGTGTCTAAGGAGATATCTTCAGGGGTCCACGAGAAAATGTGTAGCGAGGTCGTAGGCCGAACGCAGCTTTGTACAGCATAAGAGCATGTATCTCAGCCAGTGGCGGATTCAAGGGGAGGGCGATGGGAGCGATCGCCCTCCCCTTGGACGACCTAACTGCCCTCCACTTGGTGCATTCTTAAATTCATTCCGCGCAACATTCATTGTTTCTACACCAAAGATTAAGTCTTTATGACAAGGAAAAGAAAGATTCTGATGGGGGTAGGGATTTTCCAAATGTATGGTCTTCGGCAGAGGCGGAATCAAGAGGGGAGAGGGGTCATTGGGATCGCCCTCCCCCCCTTTGGGAAGTTTCTGGATCCGCCCCTGATCTCAGTGCATAAAGAGTCGCCCAAAAGTGTTAGGAAACCACGTTATCACTCTGTATGCTCAGAAAAAGCAATTTCGCAATTCTCATTGATTGGCTATGCTGTTTCATTACCTTAATTGCATTATTTTTCTTCTAAATTGAAGAATCTATAGTAATATCTCTTTTGGGGTAACTGTAATTTTTCCTATGTGGTATTGATTTTTAATAAAACAATAAAAGACTTTGTCCATCTTCCCTCAATGTTGGCAAGTGTCCTACGCATTGTTTAATGAGATACTTAAGAGGGTGACTGACCATGTAAACTTTGGGAATCGCTGGTAGAGAACATTCGATCTAGTTGTAAACAGGCGAATCTTAGTCGTGAGCAGAACCTCTATGAAGTGCTTTGTTGCGAATCACATGGAGAGACTAACGAGCCTACTGCTTTTCATTCGTTTTTACTTAACGGATAAACGTCTCAGTATTTTAAAAATAAAAAATATGTTATTCCTTTCTCGTAACCGAATGAAATGATTATTTCAAAATAGCTCAATTTAAAAAAATTAAATCTCGGAAACCTAAAATTTTACGAGTGAGGAATCAAAACCTATACCAATCGTTGTAATCAAACAGGGATGATATATTATTTCATAGACTTCTTCTAGTACTTTTTTCCAAGTTGGACGTCGTGGTTGATCCATTACACTTCGCTTCTTATATATTTATAATTCCCAATATGATATTTCAATCGTTTTATTTTTGTTAACATGATTCTGTATGTCTGATTTGCAATATTATATAATATATACATATAATGTATAATATAACCTACCATTGTGATTGTCTGCGATTTGAATTTTAAAGAAGTATGTACAAATTTGCAATGAAAAATAAATAAAAACATAAATTTAGAAAATAGGCTGTTTTTCATTTTCGCGCCCTCCAATTTTTTTAGTTTAGGCCATCACCGCTCTGGTTCATCAGCACTCGTCTAAACTGTTGCGCCTCATATATTTCTTTCCACCCGTTTTCGATAGCATTTGAATTGTAATTTGTAGTCGTTTTCTACCGGAATATCAAGGAAAGTGTCCAAAACGTTCCTCTATACGTTAGATGTCTTGAAGAATAACAGAAAAGTATTAGTCGCTACAAACGTGACTTTTTGTCCTTGGTTGATGTCATTTTATATACAACACAATTAGTATTGTTTTGTTAATCTTCCTCTGGCTTTTTTCAGTCGTTAGTTTGATTGCTAAGAAAGGAATAGTGGTTTTTCTAGGATACAAACATCGATCTGATGTTACCATTTATTAGGCGTTCTTTACCAGCGAAGCGGTAATAGCGGAACGCCTTAGGGGCACGTGTGGTCCGTCCCTACGTCCGTCGTAACTTTCATCAGCTAAACCGCTAGACAGATTTTAATTAAATTGAGTATGAGTGACCGTTATTAAAATTTACCTCCCAATTGTGATTTTGAACTGAACCCGCCAATTAGAACTTCCACTTTACATAATTATTTTAATAAACTTATACACATATCTTGTTAAATGACATCCGTCATGCAACAATGAAATACCAAACTTTTTTCTCTCCCTAGCTCTCATATGATATGTAAGGTATAGATTAAAAAATATATTCGGATAGAGAACAACATTTGCTACAAGAAAGTTCACGAGACCACTTATAAGTTATAATTTCGGAGATAGAAATTCTAGAAAATCCCGCGAAAAACGTCGAATATTTCGTTTGCATAGATTTCGAAGGCGGTTCTCTCGGCAAACAACAATGAAAATCCACGTTTTTAGTGCTTTTCGTCATTGCTGAAAAGCACTATTATCTTCGTGATGTCCGTCCATCCGTCCGTACGCCTATATCAGGGAAGAATTGGCTGAACCGATTTCAACCAAATTTGGTACATAGAATCTTCACATAAATTAATGACCAAAATGAGATATTTGGACCGAATCGACTCAGCAGGGGTGCAATTGCAGTCTAACTTTTCGGTAATTATGAATTTGGAAGGAAATGGCAGAATCGATTTCAACAAAATTTTGTACAAAGTAGGCGTGCAACATAAAATAACTAAATCAAGATTTTTTGTATGGACATAGAAAGCAGGGCTGCCACAATACAAGGAATAAAAAAATTATTTTTACACGTATTTGTGTTGAACTGAAAGCATCAATTTTAATCACATTTACTACTTATAATATACACATATATAAAAAACCATAATAGCATCCTTAAACCGAATCAGCCAAACAGGGGTGCCACAATTACAAAATAAACTTTCAGTAATTAAGGATTCAAATGAAAATAGATGCAAGGATTTCGATTACATTTTGTATATAAGATTTGCAAACATACCATAGTTTAAAGATGTTTAAAGCGGATATAAAGAGAAGGGCTACCACAGTAAAAAGTAAAATGATATTTCTTTTATCTACACATTTTAGAGAGCTTCGTGTACTTTAATCACGTATAGCATATATAGTCTTCATATAAATAAATAACAGATATCATATTTGAACCGGGTAGACTAAACAGGGCTACCACAATATCAAGATTAAAAGTTTTCTCTGTTTATGAATTTGGAAGGTATTGGCTGAGCGGATATCAAATACATTTCGTTTGTAGGGCGAGTATAGAAAGGGAAAACGAAATGAATACGTTTAGAACGGATCAAAAAAGCAGAGCTACCACTATACAAGGAAAAATAACTTTCTTATTTCAAAGCAATACATTAGTATACGATTTTACTACGGCGAATTTGACGAAAATCGCTTCTGTACCACGGGAAACCAGTGTACACCCCTACTTGTTCTATCCCACGCCCTTGTATGATCTGTGATGTATAGTTTAAAAAATTTATTCGGATAGAGGACATCATTTGCTACAAGACAGTCTGCGAGACATTATAATTACGATTTATAATTTCGGAGATAAAATTCGAGAAAATCCCAAGCAAAACGTTGCATATTTTGTTTACATCGATCGCGAAGACGGTTCTCTCAGCAAACACCAATTTAAAATCCATATATTTCCCTCCCATTCTCTTATATTATCTTTGAGATATAGATCAAAAAATTTATTTGGATAGAGAACAACATTTACTACAAGATAGTTCCCGAGACCATATAATTACGACTTTTAGTTTCGGGGATAAAAATTCGAGAGTTGCTCGCTCAATCTTTCGATACCGGTTCATACATATTTCCCACTTAGAACGCCTTTGGAATCTCTGTGTATTCCATTTATGGAGAATACTTTTCCATCTTGTTTAATTTTGAAGTTATTCTTTTTCAAAACATGACACTTTCAGGAAATATCCGTCTCGTTTGCGATGGCCGTCTGCGTCTCTCAATTCTTTCTTTAGCTGTTTTCTGAAAATATCAGCCGCAACTATTTGCTCCACTCGTCATATTTTTTGGTAATTGGCACGAAAGGACGGGTTATTTGAGGGAGAGGAGAGAAAATATAAGGCTTCTCATGATTTTTTGTAGTTATGCGTTTTTGGGGGACAGGCGATTTTTTTACGGGGTGAGTGGCGTTCCGGCAGAGCGGGGAGAGAGGATATTAGGGAGAGAAATAGGGAGTTCGCGTTTGCGCATCGCGATATGACTGACGACCTTCTTTTGTTTTTCCCCGCCTCCTTCATTTTTTAAGTCTCGAAGGAAAGGTTAACCCGCGTGTTTCTACGGGGAGAGAAGGATATGTTTGCGTCACGAAACTACCTCCCCAAGTCGTGTCGTCATGGTGGTACGGCAGTGGACGGGTTGGTACTTTGGGGCGAAACCTTTCTATCCTTGTGATGCCGTTTTTCTTCGCGTACCTTGTTGCGACGGGCTGTCACAGTAGAATGGGAAAGATGAGAACAGAAAAGGTCATACTGTTTCGTTGCCTCCGTTACGAACCCTTACTATTTTCTCATGTACGTTGCTGATTACATCGGTTTCCTACTAAAGATGATGTTTGCAACATCTACCCATAAGATTATGCATTGTTTGTCTTTATAAGAAAAATCGCCTTTGTATATCTGTAAATTTGGATGTTTGATGAAAATATATCATAACATCTTACTGAATAATCAAACTACTTTAAGGTCGCTTTTGGTTCAATTTGATCAAGTTAGAAGATGCATTTTGAAGGAGGAAGTATTGGAATGTACGTATAATGTTGAAGAACAAAGTTTGTGAAATTAGTTGGATGGCTTGTTTTGAAGGAGGTTGTAGTGGACAGCTAATAACGGCCTCCTACGAATAGGTAATTTAAAATTAAAGAATCCCAAATAAAATATTTATAATTTTTCAATAGTAAGAACAGTAAATTCACGAAATACTTATACATTATTATGCGGTCTTTGCACGAAGTGAAGGCATATAAGAGAGGTCGTTCCCGCCCGTCCGTCCGCATGTTAAAACTCGGGAAACGCTGGACGTATTTTGATGAAATTTGGTATTGAGGATTTTGCTAAAAATTGGTCGAACAATGCCAGTTTCGGTTAAAATCGGTCAAAAATTACGACTCCTTCACATAAAGACCTGCAATGCTCCTGTTTCAACTCGGGAACCGCTGGACGTATTTTGATGAAATTTGGTAATGGAGAGTTTTGCTAAAATTAGTCGACCGATTCCAATGTTTGTTAAAATCGGGCAACAATTACGACCACTTTAAATGATCTACATGTAGTTTACAATGTTCCTTTGTTTCAAGTCGGGAACTGCTGTACTTAAATTGATGAAATTTTGTATTGGGGAGTTTTACTAAAATCGGTCGAAGGATTTCAATTTTGGTTAAAATCGGACAAAAATGACGACCACCTTGCATGAAGACCTACATGTAGATTACGTTCCTTTGTTTCAACTCGGGAACCACTTGACATATTTTGATGAAATTTGGTATTGGGGAGTTTTGTTAAAATTAATTTTCGCCAATTTTGGTTAAAATCGGACAACAATTACGACCACTTTACATTAAGACCTACATGTAGTTTACAATTTTCCTTTGTTTCAACTCGGGGACCGATGGACTTATTTTGATCAAATTTGGTATTAGAGAGTTTTGCTAAAATTGATCGACCGATTCGAATTTTGGTTAGAATCGGAAGACAATTTTGACCACTTTACATGAAGACCTGCATGTAGTTGACACTGTTCCTGTTTCAACTCGGGAACCGCTGGGCGAATTTTGATTAAATTTGGTATTGGGGAGTTTTAGTAAAACTTTCAAACTTTTTTAAAATCAAATAACAATTACGACCACTTTACATAAGGACTTAAATGTATTTTACAACGTACCTTACTAGCTTCTCGTTAAATACTCTTCTGAGCGAAAAATATTGAGAACATTGTGAAATCCCAAAGAAGGTATTTGGAAATTCTGTGTAATCCGACATGGAGTACACCTTTCCAATCTTGTTAGCGTACAAGCCGTCAAAATAGTAGGGATTTTCATTGTGTCATAACAACAATTTGATAATCGTATCTTTTGTCTCATTGCTCCTTGGATAAAGGATCTGAAGTTTCTTTTGTAATAGATATTTTAACATTTTCCTGTACTTATGAATACGAATACGAGTACGTTGATTATTTTTATATAAAAGAAAATATTCTCACTGACTTATTTTTCATAAAAAAAAGTTTTTTGGGTACAAGATTTTTGTGCTTCAGTATGGATTGCACAATTCTAAAACGAATGCCTCTTATTTGCTGAATTTTTATACTGGCCGGAGCTTCTATTCCACGTCTATAGCCTAGATAAAGTATCTATGGCTCCGTTTTGCCTTTAGTTTAGTGTCTTTGTCAACCTTCTACCCACCTCAGAATATTGGTGTTGCATGGGCAAAAATTCGCATTGCTCTTCTCACGGATCTAATGCCCAGCAAGGATTATAATGTCACAGATATTCAGTAGATATCCCTTCATTTGATCGTATTGATACTATTATGTGGCTGTTTGTAATTAACGGCAGCCTTTCACTGTCATCGAAAGCATTTGTGCTTCTTCCAAATTTGCACTTTTGGCGTCTCTTTTCTTTTACTTTCTCATATACGTAGTATATTGAGCAAGTATTGTAATCGTGAAAAAATTCGACTTCGAAATTTTGATGAAAATACACGTTTTAGGTGTCCCTTAGTCCGTAAAAGTGGTTTTCGCCATGCCGTCTGTCTGTCTGTCGGTCTCTTAGCCGATCTAGGGCCCAAACGCGGGCAATTAAGGGTAGTTTATTCTTGGCGATTTTTTGAAAACTTTTATTTACTAAAAAATGTCTCCAGAAAATTTGATTAAAATCATACCAATTGTATAGCCTGTTGTCACAAATAATACTACTTAAGCCATATGTGTCTTGAACACTCTATATGCCGTCCAGTGACATTACAATGTACGCTAAGCTACCTTACCTAAGTCTTATGACGTCACGCCTCCGCCGCGATCCATTCACTCTTACTACAGCCTTACGGTTAAACTAAATCGAATGATATCTCAAATTTATGGATAATATTATTCATAAAAGACATTCTAATGAGATAAATGATGTTGCGCAACAATTAAGGGTACTTTATTCTTGGATATTTTGAAACAAAATTCGATTTACTCAAAAATGGCATTAAGGAATTCGTTTAAAATGCATCCAAACGTACAGCCTGATGTCACAATACTAACTAAGCCATATGTCGCAAAAAAGTTACTATATATCGTCCAGTGTCATTATTTCTGTACAAGACGCTCAGCGCACGCGTCAGAGGGGAGAGTTAATTTCGGGGCAAAAAGTGTAGTGAAATCAAGCGTATATTCGTATATGAGAAAGTTTGTGCAATGTATATTGCGCCGTTTATTTTAATTCATATTCTCGTAAAAATCGTTGCAACATACGTTCCACTAACTTTCTCATATCTATACGCGTATAACGTATACATTAAGGTCGGTGGTCGCATTAATATTTATTTATGCGTGGAAAACATCTTCTTGCAGCAACAGTGTTGTTGCTGCTGGAGTGATGATAAATTTGCCGAAAACCTCTTTATAACTAGGCTTGGTAGGATTCGATTTAAATCGATAAATGTCGATAAGCATCAAATTTTTTTAAAATTAAATTCGACGAAAATGAACTGTCGTCGATAAGTGTCGATTTTCGCCATTGCATTTTCTACAAAATTTATGCGTCATGATTTTAAAAGTTGGTTATCCGCTCTCAAACTTAACATATTTTACCACCAAACATTCAAAACGGTTGAGACTCTCTATTTGTCACACCAAACGACCACACAACATTCGGAATTTGCTTTCTAATGTCGCTTATACCACTGTCTCAAGGGCACATATTGAGCAGCCGTGTGATTCAAAGATAAAGGACAAAATATTATGATCTGTTTATTGTGCTCTTTTATTATCCTCGGCCAGATCCGATAATCCATACGCGCTTTGGACTCCATTTACCGAAAAGTCGGGGGACGTGTATTGCGTCCTCTGCGCGACATTATCTGCCGACCTCCTCCAAGAGGCGAAATGAAATGCTTCCCCGTACTGAAAAATGAGTACCGATCGTCAGATGACCTTATGGTATTTCAAAATGCACCCTGTCATAAAATTTATATAATCCATCTGAGAGTGTCCCCCGTGCTTAGTTTCTTTTGCGTTGCCGTCCAAGGAGCATCGTCCCATGTACGCACTCGGGGCTTTTTTCCTCATTCATAGTCGTTTATTACTCAACAAGATG
Organism: Tanypteryx hageni; assembly: GCA_028673005.1. Lineage (NCBI taxonomy): Eukaryota > Metazoa > Arthropoda > Insecta > Odonata > Petaluridae > Tanypteryx > Tanypteryx hageni. The sequence continues at coordinate 75,371,852 of CM054117.1, read as the reverse complement.
AGATAAATTTTCATCAAAGTATTCATTCATACATTAGGTTGTGCATTATATTCACGTCACATTAATATCTCACTAATGATCACGATTTCGTGAATATGGGGCGCGAATTAACGAGTAGAATATACTTTCTGATTTATTGCGAAATATTAACTGTTCCAGGTTGGTGGTCGAAGTCAACAACACATTCGCCAAAATCGAAATAACAATAAACAAAGAAGCGTAAAAGAAGCCTTTTTATTTACACACTTTTAGTTAAACTTAATTAGAAGGAATTCAATTTATAACACTTTTCTAGATAAAAATCGATGAAATGTATTGAAATAAAATCGATAATAGATATCGCTTTTTAAGAAATATAAACGTCGATGTTTGTGTGTATTTCTGGTTAATCAACCTCTTGGATTATTATAGCCAAAATATAAACGTCTAAAACAACAATGCTCAATTAAATGTATAAAAATAAATGTTGATGTATGTCGTTGATTTTTAGGAAAAATAAACAATGGTAGTGGTCGCTTTTTAAGAAATATTAACGTCGAAAACTAACAAGCCTAGTAAAATGTATTAAAGTAAACGTCGATATAAATCGCCGATTTTTAGGAAAAATAAACTTCGATTTTTTTTAGAAAACTACAAGCCTATAATAGTAGTAATTTTAAGCGTCGATATTCGACGAAAAGCCTAATTATAACTAGTCAAAAATGACGGGTATACATAAATAAAGTATTAAAATTATGACGCTTCCCATTCCTTCTCCCTTTCTTTCTCACTCGTTTTTCTCCCTCCCTCCTTCTCCCTCCCTCATTCCTCCTCCCTCCCATTTTTCCTCCCATTCTTCCTCCCATTCTACCTCACTCTCTCCCTCCTATTATCCCTCTCTCTTACTCTGTACCATTCTCCATCCCCCTCTTCCTCCTATTCTCCTTACCCTCTCCCTCCCACCTCCTCTCTTTAAGGGTTAAATGTAAAAATGGAACTTATGGTCCAAATTTCGCCCGAATAAAGACTATTGTCTATCGATTTCCCATTCTCCTCCATTTCTCTCTACCATTCTCCTTCGCTATCGCCTTCTCATATATAATATAATATATAATATAATATAATATAATTTTCCCTCTCAGCGTGATATAAATAAAAACTCATGCAATATTTATTTGTTATACTTTACTCCAGATAGCTTTTATATGTCCATAACTATTTTAGCTTTCTGGAACACAATTTTATGAGAATTTTATATTTTTTACCTTTTAATGCATACAAAACGTTTTCGTTAAAATAAATTTATTAATTTCATTTTCCTACATTTTAATTCAGGCAGTCCTCGCTTTTGCGTCAGGTTACGTTCATGGAAACTGCGACGAAAAGCGGATGACTATTTTCCATAGACACAGTATACATATTTGAAAGGAGAGGTTTCGTTCCTCAACAGGGGCAATAGACTCAAAAATTCTCATAAATATCTATTTAAATGTTATAAGATAATCGTACAAATGAATAGACGAAACACGATTACCACAGGCGCAATAATTACTTCATATTTCAATACCGCGCATTCGGAAAGCATTGTTTTAAATAAAATCATTAATATAGATTGTCATCATAGTGCACTTTAATAAGACCTACAATAAAAACCTCTAATGTAAAGAATAAATTTTAACAAGAATCACCTCAGTTTACGATAAATTTAAAATCTTGACATAGTTTACTGGCGAAGAATTATTATATCAACACAAACACAAATTAATATTATGAAAAATCAAATGGTATTCGATAAACAATTAGACCATGAAGATAACTAAGCATCATCCAAAATGTCCAGAAAGTACCAATTTTCTCTTCATCTAAATTCCTGGCAGCTCCAACTTAACGGCCAATCTCAATAGTTGACAGGCTATCATCACAAAGTTTTATTATTTTGGATTTAATTTCAAAACACACAGGCTTTCTAGAGCGCTTTTTGGCTGAAGAAACACATACACTATCATTTTCATTTTTGTCTGCCATTACTAAAGGGTAGAAATGCAGGAAAGTTGTAAAATCACAGTACATATGTACTATACACACAAGTTCCCGGAACAGGTAGAAATGCGGACTGGTCTTGACGAATTAATTTGTTCACAAACATGAGTAACTTTGATAATGTGTATAATAAGCGGATCACGAGGACCGAAGAATTAAAAAATGTAGTCAATTGGGAACTTATGCATGAGGAGGACGACGAATAGCAAGGACTACCTGTATTATGATATTCAATGGCTTCGATGGAATCAAATTGATCAATTTACTCAGGTCAGTTTTGGCTTTTAATATATTGCCAATCAACAAAAAGTTATGGCTAAATATTAATTAAGTTGTTTACGATTCAACTCAAGAGTTTGTTTAAACAAAAAATTGCTTTGCTATAAATTTCCAATTTTGTTTACAATATTAGTTTAGGCAATATGAACTCCTCATTCTTAATCCAATGCAACCACAATAGCCAAACTGTTAGCAGCCCTCTCTCAGAGCGTGACACGTTACAGAATGAACTTTGTCTGTATGTATGTATGAATGAATTAGAATAGATGTCACCGCAGGCTATACGGGAAGGCCTCGATTTACGTTACGAGTCTTCGGTGCAAGCGCTTAAAAAAATCACCATACACTAAGATCTAAACTCGTAAATATTATATTTTCCATATGTTTACACAGGAGTTTCGATTTTTCAAGGTGCAAGGCTTATTTCCTTCATTCATTAAAATATGTAAATGAGGATCGAACTTCTCCGTTTTTACTTTATTCGACGACTAAAACTATAAAATATCTTATTCTTGCAATGTTTTGATGCAACACGGTATAATTTCCCAGAAACACGTATTTATTTTCGAAATTTTATGGCTTTTTCGTACTCTTTCCGGGTGTTGCCAAGGCGACCCTCATTGTTGCCTCCTATTCAATCAGCATCTATTAAGCCTTCAAATAGACAGAATAATTGCGTTATCAGTTGCGCGCTGTTTATGAAGCATCGAAATTATAGTTGTAGCAATGTCAAAGTTAATAGATTTCAACGTTAATAATTAAAGTTTATTATTATTCAGGAAACTGCGTCTGGGCTGTGGGCATTTTTAACGATTGACCAAAAAAATCTTTCTTTATCTCAGTACTGGAATGTGACCTTTTTCGTATGGGAGAGACAATTAAAATTGCACATATAAATTATAAAAACAAACATGACATTCAAAATATCAGTTGTCTAATTTTATAAGGAGAAATTGGCTATTATTACTTTTAAACAAGCAGATTCCTGACTGACTTCGCAAATTTTTTTGCGGGTACCACTAGTATTTATAATTTTCCGCGAAATTAAAACAACTATCCGTAATTTCCATACTCTATGGCAATCGGCTCGTTTCCAAGCTTTTTTATTTCAAGTTTCGTGACTTAGATGAACAATAAGAATAATCAGTTGGCACATAGACTTAATGATAATTAATGAAGATGTGTTCCTTAGTGATATTTGTTGGTTATAATTTACAAAATAATATTTAGTAAGCGCCAAAAGTCACTCCATTATAAATATAATAACTCAATACGACGATTCACACAACCTCTTTTATGGAATATTTGTCCTGTGTTTTCCAGTCATATTTCCCGGTCATAGCAGACTTTTTTCTCGTTTCAAAATTATTCCCAACTTTACAGCTTATGCCTGTCTGCATAGGATCTTCGGATCACTTTATTCCACTAACGTTAAAATTAATTAATTAATTTTAACGTCAATTTCAACGTAGTCCTTTACTTTACTTTACCTATTTATATTTAACATCCAAAGTTGGCTCGTGATTTTGCAGTCGCCTTACCCTCTGGCATCCTCTGAACCACAGACTGTGTCCTCGGCGACATGGCCGGTGTCGGAGATGCCGAGATCGTGGTCGATCAACGGTTGGACATGATCGGGGCTTATGTCCAGAAGACTCTCAAGTTAAAGCCGGAAAAATGGTCCCGTTTGGTGGGGCAGGAAGATTCCCGGACTGTCATCACTAACTTCTTGGACAAAGCTGGACCAGACGCGGAAAGGGTGAGAGATAACCCGCTTTTGTGGTCTCGTTTTAAGAAAAACAGGTTTCCATTTTTTTAAATATCCCTTTCGATTCGATGAAATTCCTAAAAAATATACATTGTAAGAGCAAATTGATTTTTATTATATTATTGTGATGAACTTCTTCAAAGAGAAACATCGTAGGAACAAATTGATTGTTATTATATTATAGGAACACAATATGCATTGTTACATTTTCCGATCCATGCATCATGGTTAGATATACACTCTGCAGGATCTTATATTCCTGAAGCATTCAATAATATGAATTTTATATTTACTTTTTTGTAATTTTAGTGGGTGGTTTTATTTAAAAAGTTATAATATTTCTTAAAACCGAAAACCCAAGGGACCAATTATTTTTCCACCTTTCAATGTTTTTCCGCTTTTTACAAGTTGCTTTTTTAAATAATTTAGGTTCAAGCAAAAGATATTCTTTTATTAATTATTACAGTATTTATTTATATATATGTAAAATTAAAATTACATACTTGTATATTCAAATACATATATGTTAATTGCATTCTTGTTTTCCTTAACTGGTATAATTCAATATTTCCAGAAAATATCCGCTTGTTTAAAAGCATCTTCTGATCTTTTCGTCGGTCTTCAACATTCAGATTTCTATTTCTTAATAACTCCTCTATTACCATAAAAGCCTCCATAGTTGACTGATGTCTTGTCAGTGATTCGCTCTGTCCTGCATGGCGCGCCCATAGGTTGCCGATCCCTGGGCTAGAAGTACGTTTCCATGTGCGCGGTGCGGGCGGAGAAAACGTCTCAGTAAACCCTGGCCTTCCTCCGCGGTGTTTTTAATGCGACACTATCACCTAATTAGGCCGACACACGGCACGGATACCTTTTGCAGCCTCCTCTGAGGTACAGACCCTGTGTGAACTTCTCTTATTCTGGTCTCTACTTAGCGACCTTACTGGCATAGGTGACCTTACCAGGAGCAAATGCTTCAACCAGTGTAGCTGTCAAGGCCTATGGAGCGCTTGAGTCCTTCTATCGAACAAAGGCTGCTGTCCAATGAAGAGGAATGGAAGACGTCTCATATGAATAATTCAAGGGTTATTTTGAAGATATTACAGAACTGAAGCTAGTTAACTGTTTCTATTGAGTAACGAACGGCCTCCCACATATTTAAAAAATTCTTCTGCAATTTTATATATTGTATTAAAGGTCATACAGGTAGTGAATAATAATTACATATTACATCACGCCCTTCAAATGAGGTATATCAAAATTTCATTTCCATGACTAATAGCGTACCAACTCACATAAAGATTAATTCCTTTGCCATGGAATTTTACACTATAATATTCTGTTGTCAATGCCTCGCCATTTAAATCAACCGTGTCATAACGCATTCTACTACTTTACGTTTTCAGAGGCTAGCAACATTTTAAAATTTGTCGAAATGTTGTTTCCTTAGCTGTGATTTTGTTGCAAAACAGAGCTCGTGCATCCATGCTACCGTCTGCCAAACAAGGGCCTTCATAAATTCACGCATGCGCAACATCGGGAATGATTATGTGTTAAAATATCTACATCCTACTTCGCAGCAGTTTCTGCCCCTGAATGCTCACAAATCATTTGCATTCTTCGCTGATTTTTTTTCAATTCTATGTCCATGTTTCAATAGCCACACTTTTGCCCTTGGTTAAAGCACGGCAAGCTTCATCCGATCGTCGATGCTTGGTCGGTGGCCTTTTAACGCGTCGGAATGCTCTGAATTGGTGGTTGCCTGAAAATCTCATACCATTTCCCTTGTTAGGTATTGGTGATCACGTTGAATGCTGGTGCCCAGCTGACATGTTCCACCGGCTTCCCTCTCGGTGGAGGTGCTGGGAGCGGAGGCGCCGGAGGTGGCGGTGGAGGAGGGGGCGGTGGTGCGGCTGGCGGGGGAGGCGGAGGAGGTGGAGGAGGCGGTGGTGGTGGGGGAGGTGGAGGGGCAGGGGGGACTAGAAGCAAAGCCGCTTATTTCGTGAGGAGCAATCAGAGTATGGCCGTAACAAAGGAAAACATTAGGAAAACTCTGGTTTTTGGAGACATGGCCACGAGACCCATAGAGGAACTGGCTTCCCTCGTCGATGAGGTCAGGTTGTTTACTGTCTCGAACTAAGAGTGTGTTTAATGCAGTGTTTTTTTTCTCGTAGTATGCCACGGTACGCAAAAAATAAAAATCCGTTATTAGGCGTTATTTACCAGCGAAGCGATAGTAGCAGAACGCCTCATGGTAGGGTCCCGGAAATTCCGGGACTGTCTCGGATTTTGACTTAAGGTCCCGTTGTCCCGATAAATTTCTTCGGGACGCCTATTTGTCCCTGACTTTTTGTTTCTGCCTTACAAAATCTTCTCCCCACAAAAATTTCATAAATGTGTTTAATCGGAATCACATTATATCGGAAAATGCAAAAATTGATTATTAAATCTTGTTACGATCGGTGGTCTTCGTTATACGTTGGGGCTAGGGACCACCAAATAACAACGTATATCGAAACCACTTATAAAGGGGACGTTTCCCCCATAAAAATAATGTAAAATATTCGGTAAGAACACAGACTTCACCTATGTAACTTAATGCTCAAATATTATCAATAACACTATCAGTGGATGGGAGATCGAACCCTAAAGCTTTTAGCGTTATTTTTTCTTCATTTGTTTACTGATCTCCGAACTGTGTCAGTTTGACTACGAATATTTTCATTGGTGAGAATCTTCATATATTTCTCCTGTAATTCTATTAATTTCTTCAACTTTTCCTTATATTTTTATCTTTATATATTTATATCCCGCCTTATTTATACAAATGGCACTGAAGCGTAATTTTGAGAGGGTGGAGAAAATTTTTACGAGGGGGCGGGGAATTTTAATGTAAACAACGTCGGTGCGGGGAAACGTATAACGGAGCAACGTATAATGGGGACCTCCCATTCCTATTTTTCTGAATTGAAATTAAAGAGCAGACCACAGAGATGAAGAAATTGTGTGGCTTTTGGCTTGTGTTTCAGGCACATAATGCACATGTAGAAAGAATATTTCGAAAATAATGTTTGTATGATCTGACAAACAAAACAGCCTTGACGTGAAAACAATCAATACCATTATATTATGTGTGTGTAAATTAAATATGAATTTTCAAGTTTTTTTCCGGTGACTAAAAATAATAAAAATTTGAATGAGACAGGCATGCGTAGTCTACAAATTGAATGAAAAATTATATAAATTTATATAAAATGAAATATTAGGCGATTAATTGGTTCCAATAAATCGCCGCGTAAAGTGAAATTGCGTAAAGTGAACTGATAATTATAATTGGCAAGGAATGCGTTCACCACAATCGACCGCATATAAAATTATTTTACTAATTGCTCCAATTCCATCAGTCGTGCAATTGCATTGTATGCAGTTTTTATTTTGATTTTTTTAAATCGCATTATGGCAAAAACGCGTAAAGTTAGATCGAGTATAACGAGGGATACCTGTGTTTAACTTTATTATTTGTTCTTAAAGTAATTTTTACCTATAAATCGTGATATATTGTGTTGTAAGATTTATTCATTAAATTGAAATTATTTGTTAATTCATTGAACAAAATTGTGCTCTGTATTTGCGAGGCTTATTTACGATTAATTTAAGTACATATGATTAGAAAGATACGAAAATTCAGGTTTTCCCGGATTTTCTCCGATTATGTCCCGGATTTTCCTCTTCAGATCGTCTCGGTTTTGCCTCCTAAGAATCTGGTCTCCCTATTTTTCTCTACCTAGCTCTTATACTATGATCTGTAAGTTATATATTTAAAATATTATTTGGATAGAGGACAACATTTGCCGCAAAACAATCCACGAGATCACATAATTACGACTTTAATTTCGGGTATATAATTTCAATCTTTCGATGCCGTTTTGTATGTATTTCCTATATAGAACGCCTTTAAAATATCTGTGTATTTCATTTATCGAGTATACTTTTCCATCTTATTAAAAAAATAAAATTGACACATTTCAGCTTTCTTGGAAAAGGCTCGCATATTGCTCGATAAAGTGATTGTTAGCGGTAAGGCTCGTATACGGCCATATATCATCCCATTCCCTCTCTTTTAAACTCTTTTTGCTTCAGGCGATATCTTAGGTCAGCACCCGGTGTGCGATTTATTTTTGTCGATTTTATATTTCAAACTTAATAAATCGTACAGATGTATGTTATTTCCATTGAAAACATTATTTATAATTTACGCCGACTCTCAACAATAATTCTCTGAAACGATATTTTACGCAACAAAGCAAAAATTTCGAAAAATAACTCACTAAAAAAGAAAATGAATCAAATTTGGAACCTCATGGAATTTCCTGTTGTGGTTTGTTCATTTTTATTGAATTCCTTTCTGCTGTCATTTTTCTGAAAATGGTCTCAAAAGAATTAAAAAATATATAAATTTGATATTTTTAAGTTTTTCAAAAAATTTTGCCTGAGTACAGGCACCTTTTTTTAAGATAAAAAATGCACTAGTTTTACGCATACAGGTCGTCAGTCTGTCATCACTTTTTACGGAGGTTTAAACGCATCTCTAACGTATGCATGCAGGTATTTTACGCCATGATATATTTTAATAGTATCAAGTGCCGCTAATGAGATCATTGTGCGGAATAATCTGTCTTTGGACTTCATAGAATGGCCTTTAAAATATGGAAGTCACTTCTCCCTAAGGAACACCAAACTTGTCCATTCATGCCGAATGTCTTCTTTCCTCATTCATCTATTGAAAAATTCTGTTGTAACCAACCGTTTGGGAACGTTTGTATTAGCATATTTCCCATTAAAGGTCCCAGAAGCAAACCCTTAATTGGCAGAGAAATGAATGTGGTATAAAACGTGTCGTCTATTATGGAAGACAAAGGCTTGATAAAATTTTCTACTTTAAATATAGGCCGAAAGGAGGGTGTTCGGGGGGTGAGCACGGGCAGGGCAGCAGGCGAATTCGCCTACGGAGCGAAGCACGGAATTGACGTGCGTAAGGGCTGAGCCCTAAGTAAATATATATTTCCATGGGCCTCGCTTTTTAATAACCGTCGAACATTCTTTCCGATTGGACTGTCCGACTGTCGTGTTCGTTCCGAGTATGTATATTGATGTTTGAATGAAATTATCCCTTGATGCCATTCGACTGCCATTCATTGTCTGCTAGGAGGCAATTTTCCTCTTATATTTTCTAAGCGGCTTCAGTCTTCGCGTGCGCACGGCGTTGCGCGTGTGAGAGGATGAAGGCGAGGCAAGTCGTGGGCGCAGCGGGTGTATTCTTTCTCACGGTGAATTTAAACTCACGGAACTGTGCCTTTAAAAGCTCACTTAAAAAGCATACCGTCGGTAGGTTTGTTTCTAACAAGAAAATGAGCCGCCGATTCTTTTCATCGTCAGTAACGTAGGTATTGAGGTTTACTTTTCCATCTGTAGACGATGGGTTCGAGTCACTGATATGAAAGTTTTATCAACTCGAACTTAGCCTTTTATTCCCGTTTCGTTCCTATTCTGTCTTATAGAGGGAATTGAAGTTCAAAGGAACCTTGATAAACACCTTCGCTTGTTAATGGGTAGGATTTCATCATTGCTTTTTTTTAATTGACATTTTGTTGTGCTGCTGATTTTTGATCCAGAAACTTTTAAGGGAGTGGGATAGGATTTTGGTCAGCCAATTCCAATTATTTTTCATTGAGCATTTATTCGTGAATTAGTAAAATTAAAGTATTTTTCAACCATGAAAGAAGAGAATTTCTTATTTGTTTAGTACTACATCATAATTTGGCACAATTTTTGCTCAACTAATAGAAAACTGAATTCAGTTCTTGAAGGAAAGGCTTAGGTCCACCGTTCTACTTCCCAATGCCTTCAACTGTTTATATTTTTCCTGCTATCAACGTCATAAATTTTCAGCAACATCAATTTGCACTTTCAAAAGATGGTAGCATTTCCAATGGCAGGACTTTGTACTACATGGTGGTACAGATGATATTTTTATTCGAATGGTGTCATGTTCCAATATTATAATATTACAATTTTGCTTATCGTTGGGTTAGTTAGTTTAGGGTTTTCATTTATTTAAGTCCTTTATACCTTGGGTATCTTGTATGCCAAAAGGTTAGTTTGTCAGTGGGTTGGGTCTGCTAGTGAGGTTAGGTATTTTGTTCATGTTCCAGGCCATTGTGCCTTTACTACCTTGGAATGTGTTGAGAGCAATTGTTTGTTTCTTCAATGTATTTTGCTGCCATGAGTTTAAAGTATGAGTTGTAACAGTTGCTTATTGATTTTGATACTTGTGATGCTGCAAAACCTTTCTTCTCAACATGATCACACATATTTTCAGATAAAATTTAGAATCCTTCTTACAAAAAGTTGAAACAAACGAAGTCTGCACCAAGACTATATATCTTTGACATCCTCAACCATTAAGCACTATATTGTTTTAAACAAAGATAGTCTACTTGGCTTTAGCCACATTACATTAATAATGGAATCATCTACTAGTGTACCTGAGGAGTCAGGATTGTTTGTCAATATACAATGAACAATAATGACATTTTCAAAAAAAGTGTTTTGAGATAATCTGGACTGAGGGCTTAATGGTATATAAGAGGTCACTTTAAGTTAACTCAACTTTATGTAATGTTACTAGGAGGGGTGAAGAATTCAAAACAAGCAAGAAAACCAGGATGTTGGGATGCTATCAAATAAAAGCACTGAAGGACCACATAATGCTATTTACTAGTTGGCAGTGTCTAGGTTTACCTACCCAAAAGTTTTCTAAGGTTTTGATTTAAATATATTGAATTGTAAGCATTTTTATATTTATAATATAACAAAATTGAAAGCCTGTGTTGGTAAATTATGTGTGCAAAATGAATGTTTCATTTTTTTAAGCTAAAAGTTGCATGGTACCTTGCAATGCATTTAGAGTTTGTCACAGTGATACATTATTGCAAATAAATAATCATTATGTTAAATTTTACTGTCGTATGGTACAAATGTTCTCCAGTTAAGATGGATTCATATTTTAGGTATTTGTTCCATTGTTATCCAACCCTGGAAATCATAAAGATTGGCCATCTGTGGTTGCTCGTGATGTTAAGAAGCATGTCCATAGCCTCAAAAGCACCGTTTATCAAGTTAAGGGCCAAGTCAGTGGACAAACTGTGCTTCCCTTACCAGTTGGTGTTGAGAAAGTTCATGCAGTTTATGACACTTTGCTTCAGAGGTTGGTTTTGTGTATTCTGTGAATGAATTAGCTTTTTGATCTCTATTTTACTGAGTTGTCTTAATTTTTTTAATACATGCATTTTAATTTTTTTTAATTGTCTTTTTCATAAAAGTTTACGTATACAAAATATAGTGTCAGGTGTCCTGCTTAAACCTTTTAGTGCCATGCCCTTGCATGAAAATTCTTGCTGAAATTGCCAGGTTATTTTAGGCAAAATCGAGAACAGATAGAAAAAATATTGTAGAAAATATGCTATGAATGGTAGATACATGATTTCCTGCATAATAAAGTAGAAACAATATTTTCTGTTATTAAATGCTCATTTAAAACAAAATGTTGCTTTTTCTAATTTTCAAAAATAAAAATATGTAAAAAACATTGATTAAGTTGGTAAGTAATTTTTCAATATTTTATGAATTAAAATTTAAAAAATTCTGAGAAAAATAACTTTAAAATTTGACACTATTTATAATTTCTGGCACTGGCCCACTGTTCTACATTTTGCAGCTATGCTGCTCTGCATACCTTGGTATGCATACCTTTTGAATAATTGACACCATATTTCTTGGTATAGGGTTTAACACACCCCAGTTTTTTAGAAGATTTTTCAGGAAAAAAGTATATTGGTTCACCAAGGCATTTTGGAAGGGCCATGTCCCTATTGTTTGAATCTATCAATCTACTTGTACTCCAAAATCACATCTGGTCTTTTGTTGCTTGGCATTTATTTGCAGAAGAATGTATTTCTGTTTCTCTGGCCCTTCCATATGTACTGAGTAACATACCTAATTTTTTAAATATTTTTGCTTGGAGCCCACAAACAACAATGGCAACAAATACATCTGCTAGCATCGATGTTGATATAAAATCATTGATACACATGAAGTTATTCCATACTATGGGACTATAAGATGACTCTTGGTTTTCCAATAGGAAAAAACCTCCTCTTATATTCAGTTATATCAGTGTATTATACAGTAAAACCTTGATTATCCAACCTATATGGAAGGAAAAACTGTTGGATGAACCAAAAAGTTGGACAATTTGTAAATAATGGAAACAAGGCTCATTTAGGAACATTATTATTTATTTAAGTGTTTCACATAGAGCTTAGGCCTTTTTACAGTGAAATTTAAAATAAAATTAATATATTAAAATATTATTAACAAAAATATTTAAATTAAATTAACAGTGATCTCCAAGTGATTCAACTGTCAGTAGGATTGCCACCTCATAAGAAGTTAATTCTAGGAGATTTTTTCTAGATTAAAAAAACCTTATGTGAACTATGAAACTTGTTTTATTTATTGATTAGAAGGAATTTAATGAATATTTAATCATAATTCTATTTACTAGATTAAATAATTAGCAGTAATGATCTCCTGCATTAACCATCTGTCGGTGCAATCCCTTGTGTGTAACAACTCCCAGGGATCTCATGCATGAACCGACTTTCAGTGGATGCAACGAACTTATGCTTTCTGACTATGGTTAGACAGCCCATCTACTTTTTGGTCAGTTAATCCAAAAGTCAGATAAATGAGGGTTGGATAATCAAAGTTTTACTATATATTGTAGCAGTTATATTTTGCAATTGTAGATACCTGCTAATTTTATGAATAATATGTTTCAAATTTTTTTGGCAATATAATCGAGCAAATGTGAGTTTGTCTACCTGGAATCTGATTGGCTGCTGAGAAGTGACAGCCTTACATATGGTGACAAGGAATTGAGCTATCTCATAATAATAATTTGAAAATAAAAATTTGTTGTATTTGTTTCTGAAATGAACCAATTTTTTTATGTATTTCTATGTCAGATTACTGTCTTGGAACATATCCTTACAATCCATCATCTTTGCAAAATCAAAGATAAAACGTACGATTGGAGGAAACGAATCAAATTCCCATTACTGAAGATTTCCACAGGCCATCTTATGAAAAACTAACCCTTAACAATATACAATATAAGAAAGCATGAATACTTATGGCAAATATTGTCATGTAACCACAGTTATATTCAGAATCAATTGCAACAATTATTTTCTTTAGATTAATTCAAATAAATATAAACATTTAACATTTTTGGGCCTATAAGATGCACTTTTTTCCAGAAAAATGGCCTCTAAAATCAGTCTGCGTCTTATACACCAAAGGTAAGATTATTACTGTTCTCAATACTGACACTAACGAGGACACATCAATTGGCGGTAATTCATCACAAAAACATTAAAATATACATTATTAATAATTAATAGTGAAAAATTTGTTAATATATACAGTAATACCTTGTGCAACATAAATTCCAAGGATGCATTTTCATTATTGTGCTTTAATACATGTCCGCTCATAGTGATTCCAGTTTTGGTACATTTGCAATGTTTTAGTTCCTAATGAGCCCATTGAATAGCATGATTAATGCCATGGAACAGTAGAATTCATGTAGATGTCATACATATTTTATACATATCTAGGATAGATGGCTACAGGAATAAAAATATATGCCTACGCTATTACGTATAAGCTTCAGGTGATTCAATACAAAAATGCACAAACCGAGCAGCAGCACATCATTTTGGTTAACCTCTCACAAAATAATGATCCGTGAATGGAGAAAATGAGGAAAAACTGAAACTGATGGGATAAGAAAAACATAGCCTTCGTAAGGTTGGTCTTAAATGGCCACAACCAGAAGAGGAAGTGACGGATAGTAGAACAGAGGAAGTTAGGTATCGCTGTATCGATCAAACTCATTATGTATGGGGCAGAAAGAGTTGCAGAACAAAAAGGACTAGTTGAGCATATGTATCGTTGTTACATATGCATTCCATTTATTATTTATCCCATTAAATTAAAATATCTTTTACTTAAATTTAAGTAAGTATTATTGGTAAAGGGTATGTGCAAGATGTGTGGTGCACTCCAACAGCTTAATTAATAGGACTGCCGAGTTCACGCAGGGCGCATTTAGCTATACAAGTCTTGAAGCAATTATTTATATTTTAGATCATCCCTATTTATTTTATGGCTTAAGTTTATCTAAAACATTATATTTAACTGTTATCACACTAATATTTTCTGTAAATGTTGCTGTATAAGGACTTAATCATGGCTGGAAATGATACATGACATGGCCCTTCGTAAATGCCTTGGTAAACCAGAATACTTTTTTTTCTGAGAAAACTTCTACAAAACCAAGGTGCCTCATATACCCTAGTGCATTTTAAATGCCGAAAATTATGTTAGTTTGGTTTGTCCTCCAGTTCCCTTGGTATCGACTGCTTGTTGGCCTTTTGTGATAATACCATTTGGTTATAAAATAGTATTCACCTCTACTTTTTTTTAAATTAGCCTCAAACAGGAAGTTTGTTTAAAAATCTATTGGACAAACACAAAATGTGCTTTTTCTCCCTAAGAATTTTTACCCCTCATAAAGTTTTTGGTATCTGATCGCCTGAGATGTCTTAACAGAGTTTTACTTTTATAAGATTGTTAAGTATTTATAGCCAATGTTTAATTCCTTAGTACTATAGTAGAAATGTATTTTCTCAAGATTGCCAAGCTATTATTTGATTGAGTATGGAACAAGTATTTTTTTAAATGAAAACAAGATTGTGAAAATAATTATTAATAGAACTCTTCTTGGAAATTTACTGAAGATTGACAATGTCTTCTTAAAAATGAAATTAGTAATTTTAGCATTATTAACATTTTTCTCATCAGCATAAAATATGATATTGATGTTTGGTTTTGGCAACCATCCACAGTGAAGGGGAAGAAGTGGATCTGTACTTCAAAAGTGCTATTGAGGGAGTGGTTATCAAATGGGCAACACAGATTAATGATGTTATTTCTGAAGACTCATCTCAAGCCTTCAATGGAGGTCAAAAGCCAACCCCTTATGCTGGTAATGAACTTGATCCATTATCATATATTTATTTTATATCTAATTTTTCAATGCTTACAGGATCATCACATTAGCTCTAGAAAAGTGTTTCTCAACCTTTTTGAGCAGTCCAGGTCCAAATCTGGCAGAGATAGGATTTTTCAACCTGGGATTGCTATGTACCCTACTTGTGTGGTTTTAGGAGAAAGAGCAAGTCGGTGCTCTCTCCTTTGGAAAGGATGTTAAGCAGCTGGCCCTCTTGATACTATTCGTAAAGAGTAGGCTAATGCCAGCACCAGGTTTCCCTCCTCTCTTCTCTGTAGAGTCGTGTAAGCAAAGTTATGGTGATAATAGCCCAAGAGACTGATTCACCAAAAAAACATACATGCACTCAACCTTTGACTAAAAGTAGCAGGTTATTTAAAGCAACTTATTAAAATTTTCATTAGTTGTCTTTTTACAAAATATAAAGTTTTTCCTTATATTTTTGCTCACCTGAGAAACACTGCTTTAGAATCAGTCTGCACTCATTATTGCATTAGAAAAAGAAAAGTACAGGTATCCCCCAATTCACGTGAGAGTTTTGTTCCTGGAAATCATCACGTAAAGCAAAAACGCATAAATAAAAAATATTTTTCCCATTGAAAATAATATAATAGGCATTGTTTACCTTCCTGAGCAGAGGTGTTCTACTTAGAAAGCCTTTAAATTTGATTTAATGAGCATTTTAACCCGTCAAACGTTAACGACGGCATATGGCATCTTGTGCAGCATCCTCTTTTACAATTCCTTAATTTTTTGTGCATTGAGTTTCTGCCATAAATAACAGATGTCTCGAAGCTGCTTCGATCAGTAAACCTTACACAAATATATTCTCCTAACCCAACTCAATGAATATTTTTGCAAGAGTTTTCCTCCTTACAGTTGTTGACTGCTAACAGGGTGTCACTTCCTTGAAGAAAACTCTTCAGGACAAAAAAGTGGGTTCAAGTATGTTGTTTGCTTAAATACTGGAATAAGAAAAGATACATACTATCACCTTAGGAACTCCCAGGAAACCCTAACATTTTGGTCTCAAAACATTTTCTGATGAATATTTAATGCTAGTAAATTAGTTAGATATCACTTTTACTAATGAGACCACAATATCTGGATAGCTTCGGATGTGAACACTCATCCGGCCTACTGAAGCTCTTGTGACTTTCAATGCGGCCCTCCAAAGCATTCACATTACGGATGTGACCCACCGTGCATCAAAATGCAATAAAATTCAATCCATATAAAAAATATCTGCAGATATTTCAATGATTTAATATCAACTACAGCTAACAGTGAATTAACATAGGAACAAAGCAATCTAATACAATTTCGTGAAAACGCTCATCAACAATGTATTAAAAATTCACTGGGATCATCAATCCTTGTGAGCCGAGTTGTGTAAATTTGGAATACTACTACAGGTATCCCTCCATTTACGTGTGTTTGGTTTATGCATTTTTGCGATTTTATTTTTACCACCATTTTTTGATATACGAGTTGTGTATTCCCATTAACGTAATTTTATTCTTACGACCATTTTTAAATATATGCCACATATTTGTATTAGCCTGATTTGTTATGTGTACAGTAAGTACCACTAATCATCATCATCATAGGTAGTCTGTCCGTAGACAGGTCCGTGATTATTCTTGGTTAAACCTGGTTCTCCATATACTCCTATTTTCCGCTGTCCTCTTTATATCTTGATAACTCTCTTTCCCTTTCAAATCGTCTATCAGCTGAAACCTTTTCCAAACCTCTTTCCCTTTTCCCACTAATATATTGTATTATTTATTAAATATTTCTTAGATTCTGGCCCATTAATTGTCCATGCAGTGATACAATTCATTGCATCATATGACTTACTGAAAAAATACAAAATTTTCTGTTTAACTGTACCAATCACTTTTTCATTATGGCTTCACAGGCCACTTAAAGCCTGTGGGCCATATTTTGCTGACCCCTGACATAGAGCAAGCATATACCTTGATTTACTGCCACCCCCTGCCTTAACGCCAATGTCAGTGATGGACAAAAGATGGCACTAAATCAGGGTTGGACATATTAGTACAGATGCGTTGACTAGTCATAGCAATGTGATTGGAATTTAATTCTGCTATCACAAATAGTCATGCCATATTTAGAGCAGTTTCAATATAGCACAATTGGTATCTTGGGAAAAATTTTTATTTTTTGAAAAAAATTAAACACATAAAGAAGTGAGAGAAAATTTGCAGAGCAAATTGAATTAGGCACTTTTCCTTGTTTTAGGATTATGACGTCATCATTAGATTACCTCTTTGGTTGAGATCAATAGTCTCATAATATAGTCTATAAATTCCCTTTAAAAGCAATGCTATGTAAGCTACTTAGTGTTCACTAAAAATGAAGCAAAATAACCATGGTGAATGACAATTGTACTTGTGGTGTCGAAACAGAAGATGACGATTGGCCAGCTAAATAGAAAACAAAACCTGTTCCATGCTTACAGTTCCACTCACACAAATCTCTGTTTTTCATGGATATCCATTTTCCTTCCCCCACATCTTATTGGCATAATCTTGTATTCTTTGCAGCCATTGCTAATTACACTGTGGTTATATTGGAAGTTTTTCTAAGTGATGTTTTTTCTGTAAGCCTTTACGTGCTATTGAATCTTGTCCTAGGTGCTGTGATGCAGCATTGATGTGGAATACTAATCTATGAATTTTTGAAATCTTGTTTACTCTATGAGGAAATCTTGCCGAGGACTCGTAAGGAAATGTTAATATTGTGGAAGAGAAGAAATAGATCAGATGGCCCTCAGTATTGGTTCTGTAGCATTCAGTTGAGTATTTGGCTCATACATGCATTCAGCAGGATTATTCACTTTAAAGATACTATTTTTATTGATAGAAGATAGTTCATGATAGGGTTCCATACATTTCCATGAAAGAATTGAAAAAACCATTGAGTGATGAGAAAGAAGACCTGAAGAAAATGTCCACTAAGCATGCCACTCTAAA
>CM054117.1:74588891-74753087 GCA_028673005.1 Tanypteryx hageni | reverse complement strand
TCTCCCTCCTCTCTCTCTCTCTCTCTCCTCTCTCTCTCCTCTCTCTCTCCTCTCTCTCTCCTCTCTCTCTCCTCTCTCTCTCCTCTCTCTTTCTCCCCTCTTTCTCCTCTTTCCCCTCTCTCTCTCTCCTCTCTCTCTCCTCTCTCCTCTCTCCCTCTCCACTTCCTCTCCCTCTCCACTTCCTCTCCCTCTCCACTTCCTCTCTCTCTCTCTCTCCTTTTTCTCTCTCTCCACTTTCTCTCTCTTTCCACTTTCTCTCCACTTCCTTTCAATCTCCTCAAACTATTTGCCTCCCCCACGCCTCAATTCCCTTCTTCTTAACTTTACTCTCACTCCTTTCATGTGATTTCTGTTCTTTCTCCTCTCGTCTCCGTATTTTATATAGCACTATTTGTTTGGCGTCATTTTGCAGAAATTGAGGCAACATTTAATGCAAGGATCTCAAACTCAAATAATGCGTGGGCAGCATTAAGGCATCGCACCAAATCCACGGGCCGCATTCCACGTTAAGGACATTTTTCTCCTTTCCAACTGCGTCGAGCGTTTTCATTGGGAATGGAATATAAGCTGCGGATAATTTGAAGTGTTGGTTTAATAGGTTTCTCAACTATATTAGTTTATTTAAAAATATTTTGTGAATACAGTTAGAGTTGGGCTGAATCTTAGCATAAAGTACCTTACTTTGTGGGCAGTGTGTTTGAGATCCCTGCTTTAATGCTTTCAATTCGTTGCGCGTTTAGATTAAATGATTTTGTCGCTTCCGTTTTTAACCCTGCGTATCCCATTGTAATTTAAAGGCACAATTTAATGCATCATTTTCCTTATTCTATTTCTTAATGGTTAATTTTTTCGACTACTACGATTTTGAAGAAACCACATTGTAACCTAAATAATTTGACTTATCCATTTCTTAAAAACTTCTTGCAACCTTTTAGAAAAATATTTGGTTCAAAGAGGGTTCATAACGTTTTGAGTGTCGTGGGTTCAGCGGATTTTCCCGATTTGCTCACATTAGTTAAATTCTGAAGTTTTCGAGAAAGATCCGTTTCTGTAAATTTTGGTGCTTTAATTTTAAATTCCAGTAGAATACTTTTCAAGTGTCTTTTTTGGTAAAACGAATTTTCAGCCTTTCATAAGAAGATGAATATGTATTTGGTGGGCATTCAAAAGGGCATATCTTTCAGTATTGGCTTCCCTCTATTTGAGAACATCGTCTGGTATCAAGGGCGCAAGTCGATCACGTTCACTTCTTAAGACATGGACATAGGCTTGAATGTCTTTTTACTGCTTTTCGTCATTGCTGAAAAGCACTATTATCTTCGTGATGTCCGTCCGTGCGCATATATCGGGGAAGAATCGGCTGAACCGATTTCAACCAAATTAGAATATTCACATAAATTAATGACCAAGATGATATATTTCGACCAGATCCATTCAGCAGGGGTGCCGCAATTGCAAATTTTAACTTTTCGGTAACTGTGAATTTGGAAGGAATTGGCCAAACCGATTTCAACGAAATTTTGTACGGAAGAGGTGTGCAACATACAAAAACAAAATCAATGTTTAGTGTAGATATGGAAATCAGTGCTGCCAAAATAAAAGTAATAAAAAAGTTCTTTTTACACCCGTTTGTGTTGAATTGTCCGAATAAATTTTAACGAAATTTAATATTTATAATGAAACATATATATATATATATATAACCAAAACAGCATATTTGGCCCGCATCAGCCAAACAGTGGTGCCACAATTACAAATTACTCTTTCAGTAATAATGAATTTGGAGAGAATTGGCTGGACGGATTTCAAATAAATTTTGTGTATAAGGTTTGTACAACATAGCATAATGAAATCAAGATGTTTAAAGCGGAGTTAAAGAGCAGGGCTACCACACTAAAAACTGAAATAATAATTTTTAATCGTATTTATAGAGAACTGTCCACATGGATTTTAACCAAAGATAGAATATATAATCATCAAATAAATAAAAAATCAAAATATTAATTATCAACCGGGTCGATTAAACAGGGCTACCACAATATCAAGGTTAGATTTTTTTCTGTAAATATGAATTTCGAAGGTGTTGGCGGAACGGATTTCAAAGAAATTTCGTTTGTAGGGCGAGTATAGACTGGAAAAAACGAAATGAACATGTTTAGAACGTATCTAAAAATCAGGGCTACTACAATATAAGGAATAATAATTTTCTTATTTCAAAGCAAATACATTAGTATACGATTATACTGCGGAGAATTTGACGAAAAGCACTTCTGTACCACGGGAAACCCGTGTGCATCCCTACCTGTTTTTGATTTGCAGAATTTTTTGCAAGCTCTCCTGAAATGTGAGTTTTTGACTTGCGATCTTTTTTACCGTCCATAAAGGATGAATTAAAATTCATAAAAATGCAAAGGTTCAAAGCAAAATCATTAATGGTGCACTTGTTTATAATTTTACATTTTGATCCAAGATATAAAATGTGCTTAACTGACAGTTTGTTGAATTGAAAATGTTTTCTTAAGTAAAAATGTTTCTTGGACATCATCAAATTTTATTCTGGAAAGACCTTAGTATCGGACTTATCCATGTAAAAAGCCTTCCGTACTTACTCAATTGCCCTTAATATACCTCTTTCTTTCTCCATCTCTTTTCTCTCCCCTCGAGCGCACAAAATCTTATTGTTTCAATTGGTTGGAATTAATTTTTTCTCCGGCTTATTTTTTTCTTTTTCGTTGCCAAGCAAATAAACTTCATATTAACCTACCTCGACTGTTTTCATTTTTATATTTATTTTACAACTCCTCCTAGTTGTGCTCCCACGAAGCTCTTTTGTGTTGGAGTTGAAACCATTTCGTGTCCATTGCATCCGCAGATAGTAGGAATTGTTATATTTTTAGCCGAAAAAACGCGGATTTATATGCTGCCATGTTCCCAGAGTGAATAAATTTGTCCATTTTTGCTCGGGAATGAGCAAGTCCCCGAATTGGACGACTTTGTTGTTGGGAGAAGTAGCGAACCGAAAAAAAGCCAAGCTTTTCGTTCGTTGTATAGTTTTGGCTATTCTCATCATGCGGTCATTTTTCTTGTCTGAAAGCGGAAGACTTTTTTAAACGATTCGCAATATACGTTGTTTCAGGTTCGCATTTGAAAACGGTTCGTGCATAGTAAGACGGTATTGTGGTCGCGGCTTTTCCATTCTTCTCGTGATATTTGTTTCTTTTTCGGCGTCTGTTAAGCTGGTTTCTTATCAACAAAATGGATATTTTTCCTATTCCTGACCCATATGGATTCTCAGGATTCAAGGAAGACAATCTGGGTAAATATTTGCTCCAAAGTTTGTAATGTGGTGCTTCGTTCCTCCGCGAGTGTATTCTGCTGGCTTGGTTAGAATCTGCAGTGAAGCAGTCCACTGTGAGATTTCAAGTTATCGTTCAATTGAACATCTTGTTATTCTGGTGAAATTTATTTTCTGGATTTGTATTCCATTTACAGATTGGGTGGCGCCAGTGTTGCATAAGTATCAGGATGTGTATTTAAACTGCCAATGGAGCATACCTCGCACTCCTGTTAATCAGAGATACGGACCTTTTTCCCTGTTAAAATGTTTATAAAAGCACTTAATTCGATAATTCAGACGATTTGTAATCGATGTATAGTACCATTTCGATTGATTTGAGCAACTTTGAGTAATATGAAGTTCACGAGGAACACGTCACAAAAAATGGCGTGATTTTTATTTTTTTTTAAGGACAGGTTTCGGTATTGGTTTTTCGATCACAGAGGATATTGCAAGAAAAGGATAGAGCACGCCAATAGTTGAAAAGGTCACTCTACACTTGACCTTAACATTGATTTTAGAATAATTTGGTCGAATGACGCGTGAGGACACGTGGTGACATTAAGGAGTGAAGAAGACTTCGAGCAAGATTGACGTCTTGGGCTTTTCGTCTGTCATCTTCCTCTCCCGTTCTCTCGTTGTCGACGTGGTCTAGCAGTGTGCGTCGATATTTAGCACTTAAGTCTCGTTACGACGACATCGAAAACGTTTCCATTTTCCTTTCTCCATCGCTCTCTTTCCCCCTCTACTCCATCTCTCTCTTTTTATTTATTTTTTCCAATTTTCCTGTTAGCCAAAATTTCTCTCTAACCCGGGAGTGGCGCTGTAGACGCCCCAGCTCTGTTTTATTGCAGGATTTCTTTACTTTTAGGTTTTATGATTCCTACCCTTTATTAGCTGGAATGGCACGTGCCTACAACCATTTTCGCCTAAAAAAACTAGTATCCTATGGCGATTCTTTGAGTTTGGTCGTTTTTTTCTTAGACGGTGCGACAGAACGTTGTGCGGAAATCTCCGTGTTTTTTGTTTTGCGAGTGGTTTGTTTTATTTTGAAATTATTTTTAGTATTTGCGTCGTTTTTTGTTGTCTATGATCTGGGATCGCGATTGAAAAGTTACTTAAAAATTTCATAAATGTAAGAACAAACGTATTTTTCACAATCTTTATTTTTCTCCCGGTTTTGTTAAATAATTGACAACAAAATAAATTTCAGCTAATCGAAAATCGAAATCGAAAATACATCACGAGACATCAGCGACACCCCACGCGACCTCTTACGTTACAAAAATGTGCGCGAGTACTGCCGGGTTAAATGTTTAAAATTAACAATTAAAGTTGCAACGTTCTCTATTGGTATGGGATTTAATTGTATTTTATGCGCTATGTCACCTCGATCCTCGAAACCAATGCAACCGCTATCTCTTCACCTGCCACTTAGACGAATGTTTTATTCCACTTATAAGTCTATTGTTTTTCTTCGCGGGACACGTCTTTCCCTTTCGTTCCTTCGCACTCATTCCTCCTTTCTTTTACCTCTGTCCCCACCACCCCTTTCTTCCCTCCCTAACCCTCTCCAATTTCTTCTCTCCCAAACCCCTCCAGTTTCTTCCCTCCAAAACCCCTCCAGTTTCTTCCTTCCCCCAAACCCCTCCAGTTTCTTCCCTTTCCTAACCCCTCCAGTTTCTTCCCTCTCCCATCTCCCTCCAATTTCTTCCCTCTCCCAACCCCCTCCAGTTCTTTCCCTCTCTCAACCCCTTCCAATTCTTTCCCTCTTTCAACCCCCTCCAATTTCTTCCCTCTCTCAACCCCTTCCAATTCTTTCCCTCTCTCAACCCCTTCCAATTCTTTCCCTCTCTCAACCCCTTCCAATTC
Source organism: Tanypteryx hageni (assembly GCA_028673005.1). Taxonomy (NCBI): domain Eukaryota; kingdom Metazoa; phylum Arthropoda; class Insecta; order Odonata; family Petaluridae; genus Tanypteryx; species Tanypteryx hageni. The sequence goes on along the minus strand of CM054117.1, from coordinate 74,747,878 downwards.
TTTCCCTCTCTCAACCCCTTCCAATTCTTTCCCTCTCTCAACCCCTTCCAATTCTTTCCCTCTCTCAACCTCCTCCAATTTCTTCTCTCCCATCTCCCTCCATTTTATTTTCTCTCCCAACCCCCTCCATCTTCTTTTCTCACCCAACTCGCTCCTTTTTATTTTCTCTCCCAACCCCCTCCAATTTCTCCCCTCTCCCAACCCCCTCCAATTTCTCCCATCTCCCAACCCCCACCAATTTCTCCCCTCTCCCAACCCCCACCAATTTCTCCCCTCTCCCAACCCCCTCCAATATCTTCTCTCCCCTCATCTTCCCTCATCCTCCCTCCACACTCCCTCCCCTTTCTTCTTTTCATGCCCCCTCTCCAATATTTCAGCCCCAACCCTACTTGAAGTATACCCTTTTCCCAGACCGCTCGGCGTCCCCACGCGCGCAGAACCATCGATTCGCTTTTGTCGTCCAGCTTATGGCGTCCCGTGCGAAAAGGAAGCGTATGTCGGAATTCAATTTTGAGGAGTGCACTTTTATATTCCAATCGCCTATCCATTTCGATAGCCTGGAAAGTTCGATATTTTTTCACTCAAGATAATTCGATAGTTTCAGATCGATTAAATTGTTTGTATCTTTCCTTCGTATAATCTAGAGCGGCTGGAATTATACTTATATTTATTGTAATGTGTAAAATTCGTGCGCAAATAAGCACGAGTTCGAACCTTGTTCAGACTAAAATCCAATACATAACATTTTATTTCCTATCCATTTCATGCACGTGTATGTAATATATTATCTCTGCAACAAGGACACGCGACTTCTTTCCATTTAAAAGCACAAAAGACTCCGCAGTCATAAAAAAGGAGGAAACGAAGTGTTCCTCTTCTCTGCCCTCGTCGTTCATGTAGCCTTTTATTCGCCTCCCCTTCGCTTGCCTTATCTGCATGCCGACACACTACTTGCCAGCACTCTACCTGCCAACACTACCCTCTAAAGTCACCCTCCAATTCACTTCATCAGAGACACGACAACAATTTTCACCCAACTCCAATCCATCCCTCTCCTCTCTCTCTCTCTCTCTCTCTCTCTTTCTTTCTCCTCCTCACTCAATCCAACCTTTTGCCTCCTTTGCCTCAATTAATTTCCTTGCCCAAAATTTGCTCCGCCCTAGCGCCCTCCATAGCGGTCAATGCCTCCATATCGATTGCACTTCCGCAAAATCGAGACGAATGTTATTGGCGTAGAATGGCTCTCGTGCAATTTCATAAACCGAAACGGCGAACTTGCCTTTATGGTTTTCGTATGACTGGATATACTTTTAAAATTCCTCTCGCCTTTCCAGTTTGGCTTGCGTCATGCTGTTTTTATCATCTTCGAAAAACAGCTCTCGTTAGTTTTATTTTTACCGCTCTTGTTATCCGTTTGCCCTTCGGAAAATAACCTGTAATTTTCATTTTTATCGTCACGGACGCTTTATACTCAGTTTCGTCGTGACTTCCAATTGCGGAACTTGAGTGACTCTTGCGATAAAGCCTATCGTTTTTTAAGGTTTTCCATTTATTTTTTGACCAAGCGATTGTTCCAGCGTCAAAGTTCTTAAAAAATTTGCGTAAGCTTGGTTTAGTCGTATATTTGTGGTAACATAGACGTAAAGGATTTAAAGTTGCTTCGGAGATAACTATAGAAGGTTATTTGTGCAGCTGATGATTGTTAATGAACTACCGTGGCATCGAGTGCTTCATAACTAAAGACAGCGGATCCAGCAGCCTCTTCTTCCGCCCTTCGCTTTCTTATTCATTCCCCGTTCTTCCCCGTTGGCCGAATGCGGTCGATTGGCCAGTAAAACTGACCAAATGTTCTAAGCAAAAAACAATTGAAAACTTGAACACTATATAAAACACCCTCTTGAAAATCCATTTTCACCCGCCTAGCTTCATTTTCACAGCTTTTTTTTACGATGTCTTCAGCCTTTCTTAAATCCCTCCTCCGTCTTCACTTCCTCGCTTCTCTCTCTCTCTCTCTTCTTTCCTATCTCCCTCTCTCCGCCCTATCCTGTCCGTCCCAAACCGCCCTCTCCTTTCCCACGCTCTTCCGTATTTACGCATTTCGCGATCGATACGGTAGTCTCGTAGCCCCCTCTCCTTCCATCCACCCCCTCCCCTTCCATCCACCCCTCCCCCTCTCACCCACGCCAATTCTCCCTATCGCCCCCTCCTCTCCCTCTCTTATCCCCCTTATCTACCATTCTCTCTCTCTCTCTCTCTTCGCCCATCCCCTCTTCCATTCTCTCTTCATCCATCTCACCCGTCTTTCTCTCTCTCTCTCACCCTTCCCCTCTTATCCACCCTCTCTTCCTCTAATCCTCTCTCTCTCTCTCCCTCTCATCCATCCTCGCTCCTCCTACCTCGCACCATCTTCCTCTCTCCTCACCCCGAGCGTGATCGGAACAGGAGGGGGACGTCGTGGGGTTGAATGGGGGTGGTGGTAGAGGGTGGGTGGAGTGGAGGAGACACGGTGGTGGTTTCGAAGGGGTGCGCGGGGAGATGTGTAGTGTAAGAGAGGGGTGCAGTTGTGAGGAAGAGTGGAAGTGTTTGTGTGTGTGAGAGAGAGAGAGGGTATTAGTTTGGGGTGCGGCTCTGCACCGGAGCTTGGAAGAGATGTTGGATGGTTTTAATTTTTTTTAAGGGAAATGGGGGATGATGACGAGGGTTTCGGTGACTGCTGCACCTCGATGCGAGGGCGCGTTTGATTTGCGGGATTTGCCTCTTTCGCAAAAGGTCCATTTATCTATAATGTGCGTGTATGAGTGTGTAAACGCAGTAGAATCTCATTAGATTGTACGTCTGCAACTTAAAGTTTCGATTATTCGTGGCAAATATTCGTTCATTTTGCTATTGATGTACGATGTATTGACGTTATACTAATGGAATCTTCTATGCGACGGATATATTTCCCTCTTGTTGTTCAAGTTGTCGAGGTTCGACTATAAGTACCGACTAAGCACTCAAACTACAAGAAACTTTTAACTGGAATGCTCCTCGGCTGATGTTTCTCGTTGCCGCCCCTTTTACCGTTCAGTTTTTTTCTCTTACTGCAACCCCACGGATTCCTTGATTAGAGAATTGGTATAAAAGTAATTATACCTACTACCCGTCATTCATCCATTGAAGTACTCTTTCGCCTTTCACGGATCAATGCCAATGTTCCAAACGAGAAAGTTGAGCATCCTTACATCCTCGTACTCGACTGAACCTACTGCACAATTGTTTAAGCTCGCATATGAGAGTTTTTTGGAAATCTGGCGCACTGCACCCCCTGCCACCTACCTTTCTAGTGAAACGCATCATGCCTATTGTAATTCCTGTAAACTAGCGGAAGGTTCGTAAACCAAGCGCACAAATTGCGGGCGTGCCACCGTGGATGTGAAGTAAATTTATGATTCGTCGTTCCAATTTCAGTTTTTTGTCCAAATTATTCCCAGGACTCGCGATTATGTGGAAAAAGTCTTTCATTTTCGCAATTCCGCAAATTTTTCGTCTTCTCGACCGTGAAATGGCCGGAGTATTTCTTCGAAACAAGACGTTTCCGATTGATTGCGGGGTAATCGGAGAACTGCTGGGGAAAATTAACGACCCAAATCATTCCTTCGGGAGATATTGGATTCGGGAGACTGATAATTAGCAATCCTTCGTCGTCCACGACCCGCCGAGCTCGCGTCGTTTTTTTTTCTATTCGCGAAATTTTTTGCCGCCGTCGTCGTCGTCGGCGGCAGTTTAGTACCACACGTGCGGAGCGAGGAAGTTTTTAAAGCGCGATATACTCTTCGGATTCCGCATCTTTTTTACTGCTCGAGAGAAGCCGTTTACCCCCTAGCTGACTCCGTCGCTCGTCGCGCAGACGGACGAGATAGTCATGCCAATTATATCGGGGACGGGATGAATCACGTGTCGCGACTTTTTGCCCCGTGAATCGTTCCTTTTAATCGATTTTTTCCCACGTTTGCTATAACATGCTCCTCTCGCGATCGCATATAAATTTCTCGTCACTCTTGGAAATGACCGCCAGAAAATCTTTCGACGCGAGTAAAAGATACTTCGAATTTCAGCAGGAATCGAACCCGTGATTCGATGTGGTAGAATCGGCAAGCGACGGTAGAAATCGAACGTCATTTTTTTCGAAGATCTCGAAGAATCCGCTCCAAATTAAACGACGATCGAATAATTTTTAAGAAGCGGGAAATCGATGTCATCTCGGTTAGCAACAGCGCGGAGACAGCGGCAATGTGAGAAGGGGAGAGAGGCGCGCTCGACGTTATTCCTTTTACCATAAACGAATCCCGGTTTCGACTCGTAATCTGCCTTCCGACCGTAAGAATTCCTCACTCCCGCTCCCTTTTTTTCCTTCTCTTGGCCTCGTTTTAACCTTGGCCTTGGTTGGGTCCAGTGTGAGTGGCCTTTCTCCTCTTCCTCCGCCGCATCTTCCACAATGACTACGCACGTGTCTTCTCGAATGCCATCTCTAGCGAGGGATGAGAGAGAGAAGGCACCGCCTCTTGGATGGATCCACAGTTCCGCCCACGCTCCATTCCAACGCGGGAGATATTTCTGGTACCCACGTGGAAGAGGTGGAAAAGGAGGGAGGGTGTGAAACGTTCGGTTTTTTTCCGAGCCCTTTATTTTAGTGGTTTTCTGGGAAGAGTGATCGTTTCCGCGTGTTGTGGTTTAAGGGTTAAGGAGAGCTTCGAGTGTGATTTTTATAAATTTTATTCCTTGTATTTTTGGGATCGGGATTAAAGAAAGAAACGAATCCTGTAGTCGAGGTTATTTATGACTGAAGGGCACCTAAAGAAAATTTGCTTTTTTCATATAAAAACTGATTTTTTGAGTGCTTCGCTAAAATGTTGTGTAAATAAGCGTAGGTTTTTTACGAGGAACCATTAGAATAGATCAGTTGGCCATGAATGTCGAGGGCGGCCAAATAAACTGGCTAGCCAATATGTAAATGATTTATATCAATAGGAATGACTTCATAGAGCTTTGGTAATATGTATTTGACAACATACATTCCATGATGTAGTGCTGGATTCACAAAATATTACAGAAAAATAGCACCTGTGATTTTGGACTAGTGAATTCATGTCAATCACATAACGACCGTAATACCGTAGAAATAAAAGAATTATTTTTAAAGATAAATAATGAAATGAATGGCATAATTACTTGGTTGGTTAAATAGTAATGAACCAATAGCAAATGTGATTATTTTTCATAAAAAGTCTAATCTTGCTGCTTATCGCCGAAATAAAACTTATCACCTCGTCCAAGGAACTCGCCTTTTTTAAAAAATTCGGAAAAATTAATAGAAAATTCATGACGCTCCTAATAGAAAGAAATTTTTTCCGGTGAGGAAGTTTGTTCGCATGGTTCTATCGCGAGTCGGAGGGAATTATCACGCCGACGAGCAATTCCTCCCGGTAATCCGAACCGGAAGCGAATTAACTGGTAACGAACGGAACCGATCCGTTGCCGAAATATTGGACTGCGCGACGCTCCAGTTCCCACCCCTTCCTTCTTTTCCTCCCTAATTCGCCAGATTATTTCGTTTCCGCCATCCATCCAATTAGGCGCTTAAGGCGCAGAGTTAGACGGTGGATCGCGAGTTCAGCCAAGGGACATGTGGGAGGCGAGGCTATCCTTCCTCGCAACCATAACACGATTCCCCGTTATGCGACGACCGGCGATCATTAATCATTTCTTTTTAAAGAAATCGAGCTTTGCTTTGTTACCCCCTCCATCTCTCTCTCTCTTTCTCTCTCTCTTTCTCTCTCTCTTTCTCTCTTTCTTCTTAGTTTTCGAACCTCTCTTCGTGCCATTCTTATCAGGATGTTATTTTGCAATGCCAATTTATATTCTCTCCATTTTCCTCTCCTCGTCCATACATGGTTTGATCATTTATTGCTTCCATTGTTATCTATACAGCGTTCTCTTTATCTAGAGTTCTTCTGCCACCTCTAGCGTCTCGCTCTCTTCCTTCCTCTCGGATTCCACCTCGATGACGTCACACGTTTATAACCTTTCTCGGACGTCTAAAAGTTGTTAAGTTATCGCCTCCGCCCAACCAAGGAAAGCGTTGGTCGCCTTGTCTCTGGAATTATTTTGAATGTAGATTCTCTTCCTGGTGGAACTGGCGAAAAAGTTATTTGAAAAGGGTGCGTCGCCGGTGACGTCAAATAACTCGCGTTCGGGAGTGTCTTAATTACGCAATTGTCTGCAATGACGACGGTTTTGTAACACATAATAAACTTCGCCGATTGTTCTGGTATTAGCCACAGCTAATGGATAAAAATTGATAAGAAATGGTAGCTGTGTGAAAGAAATGGACAAGCTTAATTGTTGATAAAATAAAATGTTATTCTATATTTCTATTCGCGACTTATTACCGCGAATGCTGCTCGAGAAGCAAGCGTTTCCGTCGTGAAACTCGACAGCGGCATAAGGGCTATCGAGCGAGAGTGGGCAATTGTCGAGTTGAGGACGATTCTTCCTTTGCCTACTTGGTTCTCTAGAAATGCTGCTCTCACCTCATAAGCAAAATCTTCTCCTAAAGCTGAGAAAATGAGGTTTTCCTTGCCTTCTACGTCTAATTCGGGATTTCTTCTCTCCTTTCTTTTGATCGAGCCGTTTACTCGGAAATATTATTTTTAAAGTTTTGCGTTTTCCATTTTTATGCTCGTTAAATCTTTCTTCACCCTCTTTCTCATTCGCTCAACACCTCTTCCTCTCTACCTTCCTTCCTTCCTCCCCATCCTCTCCATCCCTCTTCTCCTGTCCCTCCTCCCCTTCCCCCTCTTCCTTCTCCTTCCCTTTCCTCCTCCCCATCTCCCCTATTCCCTTCCCACTCCCCGTTCCTTCCTGACTTTTACCCCTCTCCATTTTCTCACGTTCCTTCCTCCATCTATCTCCTATTTCTCTCGACCGTCCCCGTTTCTTTAGTTCCTCCATCTTCCATCTTTCTCTATCCAATTACTCCATCCCCTCTTCTTTCTCTCCTATTCCTTTCCCTTAAGCGATTGTCTTCTCTCTCCCAACCTAAAAAAACTCTCATCCTCCACGTTCTCTCGATGCCTTTTAAAAGTCCTTTTGCGTGCTCATTAGTGCATACCCCCGCGGCAGCACACGCGACGTGACACCGTGTACGTAGATCTGACGTGAGCACGAACGGCCTAACCCAATCCTTTTAACCGACGTAATGCCGCCGATTGTGTGTGGTTTTTCCACCTTTTTTTTCCCATTTCTTAAGGTATATCCGACGAAAGAGATACGTCGAGTCGAAAAGAACGTGGACGTCTAAATTCAGACGTTTCGCAACGCTTTAACAACTGTTGAAGCGCCCGCGCGCATCGTTTTTTTCCGAGCCAAGTCGAAGAAAAAGTCGTCGCATTCCGCCTGAGGAAATGACGAAAATGCTTAGTGTTTTTTTTTTAATTTTCTTCAAAAAGAAAAACGAAAGAAGCATTTTTATAGCATTGTATTCTTTCGCGGCGGGCGTAACTTTAATTCTCGAAATGCCTGTCGTAAAATTTACGTTGAAACTGTTCAATGGATTTCGTAACTATTCTGTAATTTATATTTATACATTTCTGAATATCATTGTTCTTTTTCATCTTAAAGTTTTCAAAGACATCCTTCCGATTTATTTAACAACAGCCATAATTTAAGCTCGGTATTTATATTTTGAATTGGAAGCGATGGCAAATATTTCTTGCATTCTTCATTTCTTCTAAGTTATAATATTACGTTATTATGCGTTCTTTGCACGAAGTGAACGCATATAGGGGAGGTCGTGTCCGTCCGTCCGCATGTTAAAACTCGAAAAACGCTGGACGTATTATGATGAAATTTGATATTGGGGAGTTTTGCTAAAATCGGTCGACCTATTCCAATTTTGGTAAAAATCGGACAACAATTGCGACCATTTTACATGGCTTACAAATATGTAGTTGACAATGTTCCTTTGTTTCAACTCGGGAACCGCTTGATGTATTTTAATGAAATTTGGTATTGGGGAGTTTTGCTAAAATTGGTCGACCGATTCCAATTTTGGTTAAAATCGATCAACAATGGCCACTTTACATGAATACCTACATGTAGTTTACAATGTTCCTTTGTTTCAAATCGGGAACCGCTTGATGTATTGTGATGAAATTTGGTATTGGGGAGTTTTGTTAAAATTAATTGACAGATTCCAATTTTGGTTAAAATCGGACAATAATTAAGACTACTTTACATGAAGACCTACATGTATTTTACAACCTACCTCGCTTGCTTCTCCTTAAATTCTCATATTTGCGAAAAATATTGAGAACATTGTGAAATCTCAAAGAACTCATTTGGAAACTGTATTCTCTGACATGAAGTACACCTTTCCAATCTTGTATGTTATTGTAGAGAGAGCTTAATTTTAGCTGTTCTATGGCTTGTAATTTCCAAGTAATGTAAAACATTCGATGACTCGAATTGTAAAAAATTAACTTGATGCCTCAGTATAGGATTCTGGTTAATATGGATAATTTTTCTAAAGTGTTGAGGTTTTGTGTTGCTCTACCTATACTACCAGAGAGGCGTAATTGATTGAAAACTGAAAAACGGTGCAATTCTAGCAATTAAGCTTTTAAGGCCGGAAAACCTAAAAAGATTAACAATTTACGGGGAAAGTCTGGTATTAATGATACGGTTTTACAACTACTGTCATTAAAACGAATGTCATCTTTTAACAATTTGTTTTGCTAGCAATATCTGCAGCCGTATAATTCTAACGTTTTTGCAGCCATATAAAATTCTGCCCTTTTGTAAGAGTAATTTTTCTCTTTGTGTCGGTGGGCTTTGGAAAGTGCATCTACGATAAAAGCCGTTTAAGCCGTCGGCGGAATTTCCATTCCCTCGCTTCTGTAAATTTTAAAACTGCGCGAATCCCCCAACTATCCCTTACTTAAGTCAATGGAGTCTCATTTATCATCCGATTCCTCTTTCGCCCAACGCATTTCTCCCGTTCTAACCTTTTCCTACAACAAATAAGAAACGCCTGATCGCCTGGGGGGGGAGGGGGGGGGGTTATTAACTTTTACACGAGTCCCATTCCGTAACAATCGAGAGAGATAGAGAGAGGTAGGATAAGAGATTTAAAGGTGCACCGGCATATAAAATACGAGTCATTGATCTTCCGCCGCTGGAAGGCTCCAGAGGCCGTTAACCTATTAAGAGAACATACGTATCGCCTACGAGCAAGGTGAAAAACAACAAAACATCGCATCCATTCAAAAAATTTAGTCGAAGATTAGATTATTTTTAAAATCTTTCTAACGTGCAATAGTCGCGTCTATTGCGTGCAGCCCAATTTAAAAACAAATACAAGCAAAAACGCAGGTAAGACTATTAAAAGTACTTTTTAATACAGAGTGCATGGTTAAATTTTGTCTCACTACACAGAGTAACATTCTATATCTTTTCATTCGATTAAAAACTTATTAAATCATACTATCACACGAAATAATTAGCATTGATTGCTTTTCAAGGCTGAGTATCGCATATTAATACGTGTTAGACGAGCTGCATTAGTAAATAATGTGGCCTTATGTCTTTACATTTAGAAGGATAGAGGTATGACTTGCAAGCCTTGAACTAGAACGTTTGTTTGGTTTGAATTTAATTTTCATATTTATCATGGTCCAGTCTTTCATGGATGGAATTTGTCGTATTGTGTGCTCTTGCATTGCTGGGACATTTCTTTTTTAGCAATATTTTTAAAATAAGATGAGAATTAGACCCGTAAGAAAATGTTCGGTATCGTGTCATAGAATGGAAAGAGAGCAAGAAAAACAATCGTTTGGAATCTGAAGATGAACTAATGAACGAAAAATGGAGCTCTTTTCGTATTATCGCGAACGGGAATTTTACGAGTAAAAAATAAAGGGGAAAATCCGAGGGTCTTGCTGCGAGAGAATCGCATGCCACGGAACGTTCACGTGCGTGTGATTTATCTTTCAACGTCTCCAGTGCCCTCTGTGGCCATTGTTGCCCGCTTTGCGCTCTTCTTTTTTTTTTCATCTTCCCCTTTTTCTCCGCTCACCGACCTGCCGCGGCATGTCTTTCGAGCGTGGTCGAGACGAAACTGGCACTCGCGAAAACGACCCGTAATGGATTTCATTCCTTGGATAACTCGGAGAAATGTTTCGACGTGTCTGCGCAGCTTGCCCTATGAACAACGTTCCGTTTTTAGGAATGCGACTGTCTCAAAGAAGATGAATGCGCCGAGAATTTTAATTCGCGGCCTTCTTACGTTTTCCTCTTTCCTCGTCAAGGTGCAGTGTTTTGTCGCGTTCGGGTACGTGTTACTCATTCAGGTTCATCGACAAAGATCGCATCGGATGTATATCGTCTTACTATTTCCAAGTGGATGGATTTATTTCTATTATGAATGAATCATGTCGATATGAATTTCTAGAAAATTTGAATCTACTGATGAAAGTTTGGTCCTGCTCTACACCGCGGCAAATAACGTTTTTGGAAAAGTATTAGTTTAGGGGAATCGTCTTTGGATAAGGCAGTGGTTCCCAAACTGGATGATGTAGCTGATTCTTGGGGATGCCACGAAAGAGGTTAAATAAATAAACGAAAATTTTTGAAAAGTCGTTAAGGCAGTGGGGCTTTCTTGTATATATTGATAATGATATAATACCGACAAATGACTGCGTCCAAACGTTGCAACACATGTTACATTCTTTCAAGGTGAAGAGCCCACGTAATCCTGTTGATCTTTGGAAAGGGCCGCGCCGACAAAAGTGTTTGAATAAGGGGGATAAAACATTGCTCTTGTGGAGTCAGCCCTGAGAAAATTTTGTCATTAGATAGAGGTTGCCAAGAGAAGTTTCAATTTGAAGTAAAAACTCGACAATACGAAATAGGTTAATATAAAATGTTCAAGTTGAAGAGAAGTACTGCAGTCTCCTGCGAAAACACAGGTATATATTGCTTGGCATTGCAACCTCGTTAAGTAAAAAACTCGTTTTTACAAATCGTCTAAATTGAAGTACTAAGATGTTTTTACTAATGAGGCTATATTGTTTATCAAGTACCATCGTTTTTTGCCTTTAATGCCATATTCATTATAGTGGGTGAGTTTGTTTCTTTGATCTTGAAGCATTTGTTTTGGCCGTGATATTAGAGGATCTTCGCAGGTAATTTGCATTTTCATAATTTATCGATCTACTTCCAAACATATCACACCCTGGCCACTCCCTTGGTTGCCTGTGGGATAGATGTGCCGAAGCACCATCAATCGAGGTCAACTTTAGTTGATTAATAGCAATCGAACTGGTTTCTCGTGTTCTAGGTTCCGTCGATGATCTTAAAAACCTCTTTATCGCAACACTTCTTTATCGACCGATTTCTTTGCATCGACAGCCTATCCGTCTGACCCACATAAATCTAAATTCAAGTTTAGATGTTTAATTTTCTGCCTTTTAAGAGTTAGGGAACCTTCGTTGCATCGGGAGTCATTTGTCCGATGCGACAAGTGTATGACTCGGTACGTTTAATTACCAGAAAAAATCATTTAGGCCCATTTGTCAAACGTGTGAAGTAAGTAGTAAATGGTAGAAACGGCCAAGGTTTGATCTGTGGCGGCGCTTGCAAACGAATGATTGGACTTGATGCGGAGGCAAAACATCGTTTACTTAAAAAGTCTTGTTCCAACATTATTTTAATGATAACGTCTGTTTTGTTTGGTCATATATGAGAGAAATGTGGCATATTACTGAGTTTTTTCCTTGTTAACTTGTACTAGGAGGAATGGAATCTTTCTATTATGCAAGTTTGAGGAAATTGTTCCTTAAGTTACTTTTGTTGGGAACATTGAATTGTAAATGATAAGCTGAGAACCTTGCATAATTTCCGGCCGAATCGCTTTCACTGTATTGATATTCTTATAACATTTCTTTGTTCGATCTGGCTTCGAAGTTTAATTTTCATTTGAATGTCTCTTATAAAAACATATTGGCAGTAACCTCTGAAACAGCGGTTCTCAACCTCGGGTTTTGATCCATATCAGGGTCGCGGGGGGTCTTTAGTAGGGTCGGGAAGGGTCATCTAAAGAAAACTTTCTCAACAGTCAGTTTGTATCTATATATTATTGGAAAGCTACATAACCTTTATCAGTCATGGAGCATGCTTAACAGCCAATACATGATATCCTCGCCTTCGAAGCTTTTAGCACCTGTGTGCGAAAATGTATTGGGAAAAAGAGTACCAGAGCAACCGAATAATTTCCCTCAGGGAACATGGGTTTCACACTATCTATACTTTTCTCGAAAATGTTCATGAGAGAGACCGACCGAATTTGTGGTGAGTTATCGATACAATAGTAGTGTCCGCTGGCGTATTTAATGCTTTCTCTCCAGCCTTATCCATAATGTATCTTAGCTCGATTAGAAGTACGGATCGCGAGGTCTTATTGGTGTTCAGTTTAGGGTCGCAGCAAAAAGGTTGGGAATCGCTGCTCTAAAAAAAAATTAAAACGTCCTAGTCAAAATCAATTGCATCGGAATTACTCGATCGAGTTATCTGAAGAAGAGATAATCGATTTTACTTGAAACATGGTATAAGTATTTAGTTGAATTTTTTTTGTTGCAGCATAAAAAGTTAAAACTATGAAATTGTTTCATTATTTTAAGCTGTTTATTGATAAAAGCGATATTAGTTTTCCTGAAAAATCTAACTTCTTAAAAGTTTTCCAACTCGAAAGAATTTTTCAATTATCAAATATTTTATCATGTTAACCTTAATAGGGGTAAATTAGAGTTGGGCGGACTAATTATATTAATATACGTTTTTTCGGCGCTCTCCGTTAATAAAATTGGATCGATTAACTCGCCCTCTGTTTCCGTGCATGGGACGGGGCGTGGTCGCTCGAAAGTTTAGAATGAAATTTTCTGCGTGCCATAATAACACGTCTGGAGTTTCATATGTATTAGATAAAATAAAACTATCATGTGTAATCTTTTAATTCATGCATCCATATCCATTTCTGCGGGTTATCATGCTTGATGCTCATTTTATGAAGATGTCTCTAGTTGACTGAAAGAATGGTTATTAACTTGCGGGACCCTTCTCGTTTGATGATTTTTTTTAAACATGGGTGCGCAACCTTTACACGTGATGGGTCGTATTCGTAGATTCGAATGCTCTGGCCATATAAGAAGTTGCCAGTGATTCAGTAAGTCGGAGAAGAGTTCATATTTGAACAAACTCGAGATAAAATCGAAACTCGAGTTCAACCAACATTTTATCGTCATAACTACACCATAAAGATTATATGACAATAATTCTAATTAAAAATGAAAAATTACTCGCGTTAACTATCACATCTATTTTTATCCCAGGGCAGCATTAAATGGCTCTCGGGAGCCGTATGTTGCACACTCATGAAATATGACACATTCCAAACGGTTGCAGCGAAACAAGACATCTTTTCCGTTACTTAGTATTTCGCATCGATTATAGTAAAATTTTAGGAAACGCCTTAGTTATTTAGAATATATATTTCTCTGCGCTTTATTAAAGAATAGCATTCTTAATAAAAATAACTTTAAAAAAGTATTAAAGTAATGCTTGTTTTTGGGAAAAATGAACTTCCGGCATTTTTTGCAGGAACGTCAAGCAGCCCCAATGGCAAGTGCCATTCCTCCGTGGAAGATCTATTTCCATTTCTCGGTCTCGGCTCGGACCGTGATATCTGATTTCTTATCTCTTCGCGATCGAAATTGTAAATTAAGTGACCGTAAAACGACGGTAATAACAATTTAACGGTTATTTATGCCTCAAGAGGACGCGTCGGGTCAGACGCTGATTTATTCCAACGACGCGCTGTGTCATAACTTCGTGTTGATCTAATGACTACAATCAACTGTTGAATGAAGCGAAAGATAAAAATTGGTCGCTTCGGACCCGCGCTTTCCCATCGCGTAAAAGGGGAAGCTTGTGTGAACATACGAAGCGGCTGCCCTTTCGTCTTAGGGGTCAGTGAGGGGTGGGTAGAAAACGATAATAAACATCCGGATCTCCTAATCTTCAAAATGTCAAGACCCGAGAGACTATAAACATTTCGATCGTAAATCGGTATGCGAGGCTCGAAAAAATATTGTAATTGAGTCGACAAATGATGGATATTCATCGGATTAATAGACAAATTATTATTGTAGACTTCGCCCGCTAGATGGCTCGAGGGTCTTTGCGGCTTAAGATTGACGAATTCTTGGTCCAATATAGCATTTGAACCCGTTCATACCCACTCGGTTCGCGCAGTGATGACGTAATTATTAGCGTCTCTCCAAGAGAGGAAAAACTAAAATTACTACCTATGGATTTTCGCTGTTAATATTTAGTCGAAGTCGCTTAACTGGAAACTTTCATCGGTGTTTCCCGTGTGCTTTAGATATCGGCGGGATGTTTATTTTCAGTGTAATAATAAAATTAATCTCCTTACGAGCTATGTGGTGATCCGACAAGCGTGTGTTGTCTCGCAAATCCTTTGGTTCGGCGGCAGATCCCCACGGAACGTAGCCCCTCAATGGCGCACTATTTCTCCATCTGGTAAAAATTCCGAAATGACTCACTGCTTCTCAGAGGAGGAACTTTTAGCGCATCCTTCCCTCCCGACAAGACCTCTATTCATCTCGGTTGCCGTTTTCATCGAGCAATTTATCCCAGCGGCGTCACGTCCGGTTTTACTTTCGTCCAAGATTTTTTTAGTCTCCAAATAGGTTTAAGTTGGAGATTTTTTGAAGTATGCATTAACGTTCTGCGTTATCAATTTAGGCTCTAATTTGATGAAGTTTGATAGCATCATTTTTAAACTTCGCCACGCTATTTATACCTTATACCCTTACAAGATAGGCTACAAGCTAATGACACCGATTACCAAATTTCCCAAACCGTTGGCCATTTTGAGAATTGAAGGCGAATCTCCTTTGATTCAGGCATTCAACTTTTAACAATTGAAGAAGCTTCTTTGAGTCGTATCTGATTTGTACTTGTTAATACTCAGCAATTATTTTTCATATAAGATAGATACAGAAATGGATGCCGCCGAGGAAACTACGATTAAAAAATAACTTGAAGCTGAAAATAATTTCATAAAATATTTGTATGCATCGTATTTACCGACATAACTTTTCTTCCTATTCTTGTTAGATGGCAATTTAGGAAAATATTTTATTTGCATAAATTTCCCGAGTCAATTTAAGCACAAGTCGTGATTGAAAAACCAATCGGAGTAAGCTAAATCTCGCCAAAAACTCTTTCCGCGACGACTTATTAATTTGTTAACAACCATTTCAGTCCTGAAGTAAGTTTGGAATAAGTTGGAATCTGTTGTTCGATGAAACTTTTTCCTTTTTTGTGTATTTTCAAATTACAGTAAAGAAACAGGTTATTATTCTTTCACAAAACCAAATTTACTTATTTCATGCATCACACATCCATTTTTTTACATATAAAAAAACTTGACTTGGTATCAAAACAGTATAGGAAAATAGTGTTTACCTTCCTGTAGAGAGTTTCTTACAAACTTTTTTATAATGATTGCAGGGCTGTCTTCAAGTTTGATGGAAACCGCATCATTGTTTCTGGAACGGGAACGGATTTTGAAGAGTTCAAGTCACAATTTGGGGAAGATGACAGAGCATTCGGTTACATCCGAATTCAGGTAATTTTTCCATAAAATATGTACAATTAATTATGCAGTGAAATCCCGATTCAAGGTTAATTTTTTGTTCTCGACAAATATCTATCTACATAAGATTGCAATCCCACACAAATCTACATGCGAATTTTCGGCTACACCGAAAATATGAGTTTGCCTGTGTGGGATCTGCCTCTTCTTTCTAGTCATGTAATTAACATTCTTTCGAGGCTGTTCATCTTTCATAAACAAATTTTTAACAACACGATAGAACTTAAAAGTTTGTAAAAATATTTGTAAAATTTTCTTAAATTTTTGAATTCTTTACTTCTTAGAATGAAATATAGAGTAGCTTCAAAGTCGAGATCACTGGACTGCTGGCATGAGTTCAGTATCTGGTGTCGCCATATTTTGTTTATATGGTTGGTTTTTTAGTATTTAAAATTGAATTATAGGTGCAGATAAAGGTTGATCTTGGTTATTTTCATTCCTCAAATAAACAATGAATTGTACTTCAGATCTTTATAAAATGTAGTTCTAATGAAGAGTTATAAACAGACTGAAATTAAGTCTTACTTAGTCTCCAAATAGAGCAGCATAAATTTTGTATTGTATACATTTCAGATGGGTGATGAGATGAGCAAGAGGAAGAAGTTTCTCTTTTTAACCTGGGTTGGACCATCCGTTGGTGTCATTAAGAGGGCAAAGATGAGCACTGACAAAGCCATGGTGAAGGAAGTGATTGCTGTGAGTATTTTGTAATCAATTCAAATATCAAATTGGTCACCATGTTAGTAACCAAAATAATACAACAAACTTTCTTTAATTTACTTACAAAAGACGGTAATATAATCACAAGAAAAATAATGTTTCAGTTGATGGCTGTGACTGTGATGATTTGTAAAAACAACTAAAATTTAACATGAATGAGACTGCATGGACTTGGAGAGAACATATGATGAGGTGTAAAATGTAAATGCTTTCATAACTGACAATTTTGGCTAACGACTGTCATTTCATGTCAACAACAGCCAGTCTGCAAAATTATAATAATAATATCAAAAGATTTCTGTGTATGCTAAATATTACTTCTCATACTTAATGTTATGATTAAAAAACAGTTGTTCAAGCAGGGTTCTTCTACCTTTTTTGCTGATGTACCCTTTTGAGCATTTTTTAAATGGCCTTGTACCCCAAAGTGATAATGATGTTAATTACACTTATGTTAAAATAGATAACTTGTATTTATAACACTATAATTCATAGTTTTTGGCATTATTTCTGTTTTGTAATGTTATTCTTATTCCTAACATCTTTGATTATGAAGTCATGTTTGATAGTTGACGTAAAACAAAAAATTATCTTTAATAATTTCAAGTACCCCTTTGGGCATGCCCTCCAGTTGAAAACCCCTGCATTAAAGTGCAAGTTAGTTACAGGTTATGCAGTAACTCATTAAAAGTTTTGAATCTGTAATGCTGAATGGTCGGCAGTAAAGTTTTGAAGTTTGTAAGTGCAGAATATCATAGACGGCCAAGTCACTTCAGAAATTTGCACTACTGTTTCAATTACAAGAAACTATTTCATCATGGTTGATTCAAATATCTTTCCACAGAACTTTGCAGTAGAGCTGCAGATAGAGAGTTTGGCAGAGTTTGACGCAACGTACTTCAAGGAGCAACTCATGCGAGCTGGAGGTGCTAACTATGGTACTGGAGTAAGAGACCTGTAGGTCGGAAGAGTTGGCGATTCTTTTTTTACCAGCCAGCATTTTTGATTCATTGCCCCTGTACTGGTGCTCCATTTTGTATGGGAACACATGATGCACTCCCCAGGGTAGTAAATAACAGATGTGTGAATGACAGGGACACACAGAACAGGTTGACCAAATAGGTAATTTTAACAAAGTCAATCATTTCCTAAAAGGTACCCATTTTTCTTGTGTCCCTACCAGTATGTTTGAGTTATGCAAAAATTCTAAGTGAACTGCTCACTAAAGTGTAAAGTTATAATAATTAAATGATGATATATATTATATATTACTCAATTTTGTAAAAAAAAATAATTTTTAATATTCCTTCTTTTGAATGTTTTTTTTTAAAAGCTGCAGTAATTAATGTTATCAGAGAGTCATAAAAAAGGGGTGGGGGAACTTGTTCCTAATTGGAAATATAGTATTTAAAGATGAACCTGTTTTGTAAATTGTGCCTGCTTTTATCTATTAAAATTTATACCACAGATGAATTTAAAAGAAATTTTAAAGATTCTCTTACTGAAAGATTTTGTACTAAACTTTTGTAGACTTGAATGAGCATTTCTATCATAGTTGCATGTTTGTGTGTATTGCAAAGAAATGATCATACATGTTTATACATACAGAATTTAATAAATGGTAATACAATTAAGCTTTTTCTCCTCTATGACCCTTCCTATACAAATTTTAAGATTTGAGATTCTTGATGAGAATGCAACTACAGCACATCTCATTTTCATCTAGCCAAGAAAGCCATTCTCTGCAATGGCCTAATTAAAGAGGTAATGATAATGTATGAAATGGTGGTAGTTTTTGGCTATACTGACAAATTTATACCAGGGAAACATAGAAGATATTCAACACAAGAGATATTCAACTGTAATTGAAAAAAATCACATCACTAGTAGGTCTACTTATTCTTTGCCAAATTCTTAGATTTCATCAGTGGCCTAACAATAAGTTGGTCAGATGCCATTGGCCTTGTAGCCCCTCAAATTTTCCATATATAGAAAAAATAGATTTTTAATTTTTCATATAGGTAGTATATAGAGGAAGCACATATTGTAATCATGAAAAATTCTACCTTGAGATTTTGATGGAAATACATATTTTAGGTGTCCCTGAGTCCATAAGTGTTGATAGGTATGTTTTTCGGTTCTAGGGCCCAAACACACATAAAGTCAAATTATATCTTATATTTATGCAATATATCATCTTTTACAGGCCCATTTTTGATAAAAATGTTATTGCACAAAAATAAAGGATAGTTTATGGTGATTGGTGTGATTTTTAGCATACCTATTCTTTTTAATCCTGATTTTTTTCTGATTGACTTTCTAATTAATCATTATTTTTGGACAGTAATTTTAAAAGCCTAACCTTGATGCTCCTGTAATTACTTAATAAGTGCAACTTGGTAGGTTTTACAATGGGTTTAATTTTTAATTGAATGTATGGGAGGAGGGAGAGAGAGGGTTCATCAATAATTGTATTTTGCTGCGGGCCCTTCTGCTCATAGTTAGGACACTGGATTTCATAATTTTCATCTTTTGGCATGAACATGCTATATTTTTATACTCATTATCTTAGTGTAGTCACCTCAAATGAAATTGTGGAAGTTAAGTCCAAGTTGGAAATGACATTGAGTTCTGTGGACAAACAGTCACACATACTATTATATATACAAGATATGTTGCATATAATCAGGGCTGGTGAAAGGCAAGATGACCCCAAGGCCCCAAGTTAGTGGCTTAACTATAAATGTATATTTTTTCGCATTCATTCTTATCTGCACTTGCAATTCTAATTTTATGGGCTGATACTGTGCTGCCACAGGGTCCAAAGGGATGTAAGACAATTACTGTATTAGTTCGAATATAGTCCCCCCTATTTATGAAGCCACAGTTTTGGAAAAAGTTTGAACCCCATTACAGACCTCACTTTTTAGCCTACTTTCCAGAATGGAAATAGGCTTATAGTTTTGTCGTGTCTGTCTATCCCCCCCTATTAACTTTTGAACCAATAGACCGATTTTCATGAAACATGGTGGAAATCTCTTCCTACATGGGTCGAGCTCCTGAGGATAGTTTTTGTTGCTAAGATTGAAGTCCCGGGTTCGATTCCAGGAACTATCCTTCCCATTTGATTTCATGAAATCTGAAATCCATTGTGCAAGATTAATTTCTCTTGCACATTAAAATTCCTTATAATTGTAATATTGGTGCAGGATTTGTACCATTCTCAGAGGAAAGAAGATTCTAATTTGTATAGTAGAATTTTGTTTGATTGTATTCCTTAGAATTTTGCATAAATACTGGCAATTTTGCAGTTTGTATCACTCATTACGAGAGTGCTGCCATAGCAACAACTATTGTTGGGCTCAAGATTCGGTATATTCTAATACGTACACACATTATTTTTGCCACACAAATGCACGTGATCAATTTAATATTCCATTCGAATGTATTTGTAGTATTTTATAACGCTCAATTATGAAATTTGCGAACACAGAGCTATCCACGATGGCTTTAAACCTATTAAAGCCAATATTAGTATTAAATAAATGATTAAATGAAAAGTAGGCATCATAAGTTCTGTTTGGATCATCTTGTAATATTCTAAATAACGAGTTTTAATATGTACGAGCAATTTAGTTACAGCTATCAATTTACAATGAAACAGTGACATCACGTTTTGTGTCAAGTCTCCTTATAGATCCCAGCTGGTGATTGTATTGTCAATAAAACCATCCTAAAACACCGTATTAGCCAGAATATAATGCAACCCCGAATATAGTGCGACCCCAAGTATTTTGAAAGGAATTTCAAAAAAAGACGAAAAAATATCTAATTTTCTCTATTTTACGTATTTAAATTATCTGTCAACTTGTGCATTATGCACTAAAGGGGGGGTAATGTGACGTCACGTTTAGATGGTCCTCGTTTTCTAATGTTGAGTGTCGCGACCCTGCCTGAAGTTGTGCCAGTACTGTGGTTGCTGCAATTTGACCTTGATCTATTTTCAAGTCTCCTTGGACCCCTACCGAATATATTTGTAAAATGTAGCATCCTAACATGAACGCCCAATTCACTTACAATGTAGCAATTATAAAGAGACATGCTAAAACACGCGTCATGAAACACGCCAATATGCAGTTATTTTTTTAAATCTACAAGTACTCGAATATAGTGTGAATGAGACTTTTAAAGGTACATATTGAGGAAAAAAACATCGCACTATATTCGGGTCAATGCATACTTTCTTCATAAATGCTGATGATTCTCAAGAAATGCAACCAACTTAGAAAAAGCAAGGAAAGTTGCTGAAGAAGGCAGCAAATGACATTTTTTTTAAATGTTAATACAGAATGTTAAAATGTATGTATAGTAGTAAGATTAGTCTGAAATAATTATAACCGAGTATTGAATCAGTTGACAAGAAAATTGTCTCGAGCTGATTTTATGTAGGAGGCATGTACAAACTGAACAGATTTTTTGAAAAACTTCTCAAAATGACTTATTGGAGGGATAGATGGCCATAGGGGGATTCTCTCATCATCAATAACAGAACTTAGAAATCTAATATTTTTGCATTGTCATTTCGGTTACACTTTTGATTGTTTAGGGCTTGCACATATTCCCCGGAGAAACGTTGATCCTATGAAGTTTTTTTTTTACTTCACACTATTTTTTCTATAAAATGCTTTTTATTTTCATGTTTTGCCCTTTATAGTTTTCAAATAATGTGTACTAATTTGAAGTTGGAGCAAGAGCAAAATTCAGGTCATTTAAATCTGGCCACTGCATGTTACCTTGGGATTTAGATGCAGAACATTAAGACAACACCAGTGATGATGGTGGATGTTGTTGCCAATTTGATTAGAATATTTGTCATAGGCTTGTTTTTTTATTAAGCTATTTTTTGGGAGGTCAACACTAAATGTTTTTGAAGGTTCAGCTTTCTGGTCAACCCTTAAATAAAACACACAATGAATGTTCAAGAGCAATATGTAATCATTATAAAATATTGAGCTGAAAAGTATCATATACATTCAATCAAGAAATATTTAAAATAGCATCTTAATACATGTTAAATTGTTTACACAAATTACAAAAAACATTTGGTACAACATGAATGATTAAATCATACTGATGGTAAAAATGTCAGTCTTATAAACTATTCATCCCCACCAGTTTTAACTTTGAGGTTGGTTGCACTTATGTTAGGTGCAAGCATCTTTATCTGGGGATCCTTGGAGAACTGCCCAAATAAAGTTACCAACAGAGCCACTCCATAACCTGTAGCTCGTTCCCCCTGTAAAGATAATCGAGTTTACTCTTAATTTTCAAAGAATAAAAATAAAAGAACAAGGATCAATTGAATTTGATCTACTGGAATGAAAATTAAAAATATTTCTAAACGATTCCAAGACATAAGTAATTTACAGTTCCTTCATAAAATCTTATTTCAGAATTACTTCTTCACTTAGAATATGCCACATATTTCCATAGCAGCAAAAAGAAAGTGAATATTTAGGCTAAATTGTCACTTACGCAATAAGCCGGAGATGCCATATCAATATGGATCCAAACACCTGGGAAGTCAAACCCAAGGTTAGCACCAACGAAAAGACCAGCACAAGAACACAAGGCATTTGTTCGATCCTGAAAAAACATTGATTGTAGAATAGGCATACAAGGTAATTGTGTTATTTTTTAAATTAGTTTAATTATATTTTAATCCACTGTTACATGTCTATATATGCAAGAAATTTCAACAGCTATAAAAAATCCAAAATCAAAATTTTAGTTAAATAAATGAACTTACAGCAACAGAGTTCTTCATATCTGCCACCACTGATGTAAATTCACTAAAGTGAAGCTCAGGGCAATACACTATAGGGAAGAGCAAGTCTCCAGAACTGCGTCCTGCAGCAACCCCAGCCTTTTCCCAAGATTCGTTGTTTGTCATGATTGCTCCATGGTACTTGCCTGTGCTCACCCCCTGTGAAAATAACAAATTTAAAACTTCTCTCTCTCTCTTCTCTCAAAATCAGCCCCTTTTCAAACCAACAATCAGAGATAGAACAAACATCAAGTTACCAAAATTTATCAGTACAGTAAAACCCTGTATTTACATTATCGGAATGTACATTTTCCCACTATTTACAACATTTTATATGGGTCCCATCAATTTTCCTATGATTCCAATGTAAGTAAAGTCCTGTATTTGTTATTTCATTTTAAGTTTTCCTGCTATTTGCATCATTTTGTTAGAATTTCCAATTTTTTTTACAATTTAGCATATGATTCCCAACAGATTTGAATGTTTTTTGATGTAGCTTTGCAAAAATATCAGAATTCTTCTGGGCGAAGATTTTGAAGACGGCGGCAGAGTAGGAACAGCGCCCCTAGAGGCAGAAATATGAACTATTTCTTTTCAAAACAGTACTCAGGGCACTCGCTTTAAAAGATACTACTCAGGAACAGTGTACTTAGAGACAGAAATAGGTATGAACTCTTTTGGGCGAAAACCTCATACATAAATCACACTAGCAGAGCATAAACAGCGCACCTAGATATGGAAATACTATTTACTCTCTGAACCAAGTATGAATGCTATTGAAAAGATGTTCAAGTTTGGTGCTATCATGTTTTAACCCTTTCCACTCTCCTGGCTCCCACAGTTTGTAATTAAATTTAAGTTAATTTCCGATTTGCTGACATTTAAATTACCGTATTGTCTCAAATATATCGCGATGTTTTTTCAAAGAATGAAATTTTAAAAGTAGTCCCACGTTATATTCGAGTACTTAGTGATTTTAAAAGATTGTAAAATTGTCTTTAGAAAAATCACCATATATTCCACACGTCTGTTAATTGATACAAGATACTCGTTACATTGTAGACACATCAGGCGTACATGTTGCAATGTACTTGAAAAGCGCCTGAGGTGAGAATAGATAGAGTTCAGTCGGCGGCTGAACCCCTCATTAGTCAAAGAATTGAAGCTATCAGTGCATCAGCATATTCTTTCCGCCTACATTAGTGAGTTTTTACTCATCCATTATTTTAACAATGGGTGACAAAAAGGATGCTGATCATGTTGAGAAAAAAAGGTTCTTCCAAATCCCAGGTTAACAGAGGAATCTGACGAAGTTATGATATGAATTTTAAAATAGTCATAGCTCAAGAGGTGGAAAAAATGAACAATATTCAAGTTTCAAAAAAGTATTGTTCCTGAAGTAAATATACCTACGTCTATGTACTATTTCCAGACAAATGTAATTTGGGGAATGCAATGGAAACCCAAGCACACTATACATACTAGCATTTTAATTCGGCACATTTTAATATTATTATTGATAAAGTGTGCTAGTACTCCTTATAAACTTAGCTCTTTTAACACTGATTTTATTGTTAGTCTTACTGTAACAAATGAGAGAGTTTAAAAGTAAAATCAGTAGTTATTTTTCCTTTTCCCTCAATTTGCATTTTCCAGCAATTGACACTTTTCTCAGGTCCCTAGAAAACTGGAAATAAGGGGTTTTACTGTATACGCCAACGAATAAAAAGTCATCAATTTAAGTGACAGTGAATTGGTCAATCATTTGTTCAAAAATTGCTAGAAAAGATTTATTAATGGATAATATCTTTTGGCTACTTTTTGAGGAAATGTTTCACTTTTTTGGAATTGCTTCAAAAATGGAAACCAGTACCTGAGCACTTGTCAGAGTTGCCATGTCAAGGATTATATCAGCCTTGAGATCCTTGCGAGCGTAAGCTACTCCATCAGAAAGAACAAGTCGTCCTTCAGCATCTGTGTTATTGATCTCAACAGTCCTGGAAAAATATATTAAAAAGCAACAATGTTAATCCTTTAAATAGGTGTGTAATTTTTAAAAGCATTAGATTTTCCTTGACAGAGTTATTTTCTTGTATTGCTAATTGTTTTCACAAATTTCTTTCAAGAATACCAACACTTCAAAACATTCTCTTGGAATGATCAAACAATATTTTTTGATAAGTTGAGCAGTAAGCGGCAGTAATTATTTTCATTGACATGACTATACTGCTAGTAATTCAAAAAATATGTACCCATTTATTTTCCAGTATATTCAATGACAGTGGTGGTACACTTTGCCAAAGTAAAGTATAGTGAACTAGGGCCTGTAATTGTAAAAATCTTTTTAGGAAAGATCATCTTATTACCTGTCAACTTATAAAATTCTGGTGATTAATGATTTAAAATTGTTGAGTGTACCATATTAACATACGTGAAAATGGGGTGGCGTCACTCTAATATATACATAGGATTTGACCAGAAACTAAGTAAGACAAACCTTCCAGAGTACAGTACATGTATGTCATCTGGTCTGGTTGCCTCAGAGCTGACAGAATTCTCAGCAAGACAAAATATAGCATGAAGATTTTCAGAAAAGCCAAGACTGACAGCCGCAGAAAATGCTCCAAGAATGGCAGCTGCTCCTCCACAATCCCTCTTCATGCCAGGCATGGCTGTCTATATAAAATTGAATCAATTTTTCCAGTGTTGTTTACTTAATGCAATTAAAATTTAATTAATGTAATTAAACTGGTAGTCATGCAAAGAGATTTGACAAATGTGATAATTTCTTAAAATATAGACATTAGATGGCAGAATTTGAAATTAAAAAATGTATTCCAAATCAAATCAATTCCAAATCTTCACAGGTAAGGCTAGCCTAGGTGAAAATCTGTTAGTCCAGATACCAGTGTATCAATATAGTAACATTTACCTAAAGCCAAATTACCTGAAGAACATCAATCTATTATAAAATTGTTTGTATCAGTCATATTTAACACTGAACTGCTCAGGAAACAATGAGATGGTGCTAGACACAAGTTTGTGCAATTTATTTATTAGCACATAAGGTCTCAACACAATATTTGGTTTAATATTTAACATGTAAATAAATTTTAAAAATAAGGCTAAACTGAAGTATTAATGAAAATTTTCCCAGCATTAATATTTTAAAAATCAACTTAAATTATGGCAAATAAACCACCATGCACATACTAATAATTTTCTTATACAATGAGTGGGATTAATATTAAAGACAGGGCAAACAAACTTCAAGAGAGATTTGAAGAAAAACATATTGAAAGGAATTTTAGTTTTTAAAATTCATAAGCTGCCATCTTTTTACATTTTTCACCAAATTAAATCTAACGACAAAAACATAATATCACAATGTTTTGACAACTTTTGAGAATACCCCAAAAATTGAGGAGGAATCTTTATCGATTCATTATGAATGTGAAAATTTGTCGATATTGCAACATATAGAATCACTGCAAACAGTTTCATATCTTTCAAAAACTAAATTTTGGCACAAAGAACCAATAAATTCATTGGTTTTAAATAAAACAACCCATAGACCCAAGTTTATAAAGCACCACTGGTCACATGTGATTTAAAACAAGATAGTGTTCAACTGAATTTTGCTATTCACCTTTCCCTTAATGCTCAGGCCACCAGTGTCGTACACAATACCCTTTCCAACCCAGGCAACAGTACGAGTAGCACCTGGGTTGGTGTAGCTCAAAATGGCTAGGGCAGGCCCAACAGATGATGCCTTTCCAACACCCCACACGCCTCCAAAGCCATTCTCACGCAGTTCATTATCACGTACAACAGAGAGGGATGCGCCTACTTGGGCACCGACTTTCTCAATTTCCTGTAATCAATCAATCAATGATTTTGAGATAAAAACAGAAATTTAAATATTTTAGATTAAATGTAGCCATGCCTTAAAATACCGAATGCTAACATTCAACCAAGTTAATGAATTTTAACAAGGATTTTTTACACTAAAAAATGGTTATCAAGATGTAATGACATACAAATTATGAAAAAACTACAAAGGATACTCAGCAAATATCACTATTCATGATCTTTTGATGTGAGATTGAACACCTCCGATAAAAAATAACTAGCAGAATAGAAGAAAAATTATCTGACCTTGAGAAAATGATCCACATTCATTTCAGAGCAAGGAGTATCCACAATCCTGGCAGCTAGCCTAACTGCTTCAATGGATGAATGCAATGCAGCAGCTTCCTCTTTACTAAGACCGAGGAATTGTTGCCTTCCCTCAGTTTTTGCCTTTGAATCATTTACTATTAAGAATTCCAATGTAACTTCAGCTGGTTTCATCTTAGGAGGAGAAGTCTTCCTGGAGAAATATGGGTAGGCTCTGGCAACAGCACATGCTGATGCATACACATCCGAGCGTTCACAAACAATCTACAAATAAGCATCGAACCAAGAATCTCAATTCATGAATAATTAAAGAGTTTAGTCACAAAAATTTATTTATTAGATGATATTCTTAACTAACTTTAATATTCATACACCAAAACTGTTCCAGCAAGTGCAAAATAACCTAATTGAAATGTTACAGTAAACAACTAACTCTCGTGAAAGACAATTTGTTAAATGATCCTTTAAAATAAAAGTTATATCATATCTTACCATAACGGTTTCACTGACACCCACTGAAGCACCACGCACAATTTTAGTGACCGAGTGTGCTTGAGATGGGGTGTTATGACGGCTGCAAGTAGAGGGTAAAGCAGCAATAGTTGCAAAATGCACATATAGCGAACAGGTATCAGTTGGAGAGGGATGTAAATTGGCTAACCCTGTCCACAACACCTGTCAATACGGAATAGACATTATAACAAAAATAAAGTCTTAAAATGAAGGCGAAAAACACTAATTAAAACTTACAGCTTCGGGGACCTCTGGCTCAAGCCTATGACGAACATCGTCAAATACTAATTTTTTCAGGTTTTTTAACTGCCCAATTATCACAACTGGGTGAACCGCAGGGGTAGTTCTTTCAGGCTGAGAAATTACTCGGATAGATGTTAACGCCATAGCTGTACGAGATCTAGAATGCTGCAATCTTAAATAAGTACCACATTAATAATCAAAGAACACGGCGATTTTAAGATTTGCAAATGTGTCATAAGTGTATACATGTTTTAGTGCACAAGAGTATATTTCGCTACTACCTGCGTGTACTTACCATGAAAAAGTACTTTCGAGAATAAGATACTGATTTTGGATATTTCTTATACGTGTCTTAACTACATTAAATAGTTCAGATTTAATCTTTTCCTTAATAACCCGATATCTAACAGACTTAGCGCTATCGTCTGATAACAGCTGAAGAATTTCGCCGGAGTTTTGCGGCGGCACCTGGCGAAAGAATTACTGGAGACCAAAATTGCTTGTTAATGGAATGACGTATTTTTACCGGCAGCTTTTGAATAGTTCTTGCGGGGCTGCGAGGTATTTGGTTTCTATTAAATGCTTTTTATCTAAAATAAAAACTCAATCCCTAAATGTATTAGTCGAGTCATAAATGATACATGTACCAGTATTTAACATCTCTATACTTCGTATAGAGAAAGTATTGTTTTCGTGAAAAAAAATCGAATTCGAGATTTCAACGGAAATACACGTTTTAAGGTATGGGGAGTATGTTTTCACCATTTTCTCAAAGATGTGTGCCTGTGTGACAGGAATTTTCTGGGCACTCTAACTCAATAACTTATAATATAAAACTTTATATTTAAGATTTTTATTAGTATTTCATAGGTCTAACAAGTTACATCACCAGTAGGAGAACTCGTGGGCTTTTTCTTGTTGGTCTGAACAATGCAAAATTCGTTTCTTGACTCAAAGGAACATTATAATTTACTGAAGAACTTTATGAATAAGAGCAAAATTAAAATCGGTCCTTGTTAGAAGAAATAAATAAATGCAGGTAAATCTTAAAAATGATATCTAAATAGTCAAGTTGGTTTCCTACTAATGTTTGAGGATATTATATGGATATATATATATGATGTTATATGCTAAAGGAGGGCCATTCTGCCAAAAGTAGACTTGCTAGAAACTGAACTGGTAATCATTCTTTATATCTTTTATCCTGAAATAAGCTACCATTGGGTATTTGTGACAATGGAAATATTTTTGCTTGAGAGTTTAAAGCCATTTTTAATTCGGTTTTGTAGCAAAAAAAGAAGTAGTAACTACTGCCTACCAGCTGGTCAATGCTTATTCTATCAAATACTGTAAAATGCAAAATAATACATTTTGGTGATGAGCAGCTGCGTGCTGAACTCCAAAAAAATTCATATGTGCTATTGTGTTATTGTGAAAGGTCGTTGTAAATGCAAGTCGGTGTCGCGTTTTCGTCTGGTTGTGTTATCATTCAAGGTAACTAAGAACTTTTTATTGCAAATGTGCTGTAATTATAAAATATTAATTATTTTTATAAATATTTATTTTCATATTACGCATTTATATCAGCTTATATTCTTCATGTTTGAAATATGTAAGAGTTTTTCAAAGAATTTTGGTTATGGGTAGATGCGTGTTGAACTACGAAAGAATGAACTTATGTGAATGCATGTTACAGTGCAAGACTGTTGTAAATACAAGTCGGCTTCATGTTCTCCTCTGGTTGTGCTCAGCACTGGTGGGGTAACTGAATTACCTCCCTTGGGAGGAGTAAGTTGTAAAATACCTTGGTAGAGCAAGGGTTAAGGAAACCAATAGAGTGGGAAAAAGTGGTAGAATCAATGAAATTTGTGATTCAAGTGTCTCATAAAGATTTATGACAATACACTGTTTGATGAGGTTCGGAGGCTAAATGAGTACTGCTCAGCTAAGAAGTCTTAATGGTTTGAAAATAAAATAGAAGTTGACAAAAGATGGGTGGAAGTGTTTCAGTTTTTTTAAACTGAATATCTTCCTTTTATTAATTTAAAGATATTGGTTGAAATGGCTTTATGTTTACCTGGGACAAATGCAAGTGTAGAGCGCGTATTCTCATTAATTAATGATGTGTGGGGCAGTATAAAGAGCAGTCTTTCTTTGGAAACATTGACCTCAATCATAATGATAAAAGTTAACATGGATTATAGCTGCGATCAATTCTCAGAAATGTTAAATAAAAATGACGATCTTTTGAAAAAGATCCACAAATATTTCAATACAAAACCATCATAAGTCATTATTAGAATAAAAATAATTCATTTTTAAAAACATACTACATATTTCAGCCTCTTGAAAAAAGATGTTTCAATAAATATATATTTTGAATAAATATATTTTCAATTAATATTAGCTCATATAAAATAATTTTCAAGCAATCGGGAGATAATATAGAATAAATAACAATTTGTAGGATTGAATCTATTATTTTCAATTTTAATTGCTTTTGAACTTTGTTTAAACTTTTCCGTGCTGGGGTTTATTTTTCTCGAATGTGTAGAACACATATAATTACTCAGCATGCGTTTAAAATTTGTGCAATTCACCTTTGAGCTTCTGAAATTGACATTCCTGCAATGCGATTTGTCATTATGTAATTTGAGTGTTTTACTGTGAAAAATGGTCTCTAAAATTATGTAGAGGCACTAGTTATTTTTCTTGAAAGCTCACAGCATTTTTTTTTTTTAAATAAAAAATTTCGTATGTCATGAGACTTGTAATGTATGTTCTTTCACAGCCTTTATTTTGTTTGAAAAATATTAAATAAAGCATATAAACAGTTTTTTGTCATGAAATGTGTCCTTCCTTTGTCCTTCCCTTTTATAAAAAATCAGGATCTGTCCTCCCTTTTGGGAAAAAATATCGGGTCACCTTACATATTGAGACCCTAGGAAGGTTGTTTCTTCTTCAATTTCCATTTCCATTTCCTTATTTCCTCCAACTGTATAGCCAATTTCAATGAGAACCAAATTTTTTCCCCATATTTGCATTTTTAGGAAAATGTTTTATTTAGTGCAATATCTTTGTCAAAGAAATTATAGTTGTTAATATTTATAAAAAAATAAATAAATTTAGTGGTGAAAGTGAGTTGGAATGGTTCAGAACTAGGTTCCTGTAAATCAGTTTGAGCTGCTAAAAAGAATAATGGTTATTATTCACTCATTGAATATCAACACTGCCGTTCGTTCTAGCTAATAGGTATTGCTGTGTCCTTCTCCAACTATGAATTCATATGATTAGTCACATAATGTATCTCAGTTTTTGTTTTAAATACCAAATATTTGATGCAGAAACTCTTTATTGAAGTAATAATTTAAAAGCTTATAAATTAGATATTTGTCATAATTAACTTTTTTAAATTACATATTAGAGGAAATATGACATATAATCTTTGGTAATGGAATCAGAAAATATAGAAGATAACAAATTTTGGTCCTCTTCTCATGCTTTCATTCGGCTTGTAATTTGTGGTCAGCAATCATGCAACACAGTACTCTTCATCTGAAATAAAAGATGAAAAAATTTTAATTTGGATCATTTAATTTATATTTCTATGAAAAGTAAAACCAACATAAACATTTAATTAACCTTGTAGTTTTCACAACCACATTTTTAAACTTAAAACATTTATTGACTCTGCATATAAGTACACTACTCCCCCGTTATCTGCGATCTGAGTATCCGCGAATTCACGTATCTGCGAGTTGGTTTTGTCTCCCATTAACCAGTATTCGCGAGCAAGGTCTCGCATATCCGCGAATCTCTCCAACACATTATTTTACGTAACCTCTTTAAGGACTGAGTTTTTTATAAACATTTTGTTTAGTAGTGATTAATAAGTAAAAATTGATCGTTCAAGATTATTTATTGTACACATAAGAAATGTTAAAATAAAAATTGGAGAAATAATGTTGACTTTTCCTATTAAAATCATTATTTTTAAGTTTAGTTTTCCATTTTATTTTGATTGGCTGTTCGCTTTCACTATCATTATTTCAGACATTAGAAGGAGTAGAATCGCTTTTAGTAGTAAGAAAATTGCTACACCATTCTTCTAAATCATATTCACTTCGACTGTAACAGCTTAATTTTTATACATAAATTCAAGAATTTCATAATCTTGCCATGTCCGACTTTTATTCAAATGGCCCATGCTATTTACTACATATGCCGTGACTTGGCAATAAATATGTATTAGGAAACCTTTTTACTTTTGATAGCAGTATCTCTCAGATTAGCGGTATATACTTATAGTATCTGAGTCATATTCTTTTGCAGTATATAATATAGTATTTAATATTTTAGTTTTCCTTTTAGAACTATGAACATAGGTAACAGTTCGTAGTTCTCAAAGGAAAGGTAAAAATAACGCAGATACGCAAGGCTATTATTTCTTTTATCCCTAGTAAAACACGATGCTAATAGTAATTTACTCAATGTAAAAAATGGACAAATTCAATTATTTTTCTTTAATTACTGTATGAGGATCCCCAACCTTACCTGAGACAAACCGGAACAATTGTAACTGATGAAATATTCTTCAAATTCATATAGGTGATATTATCTAGTACTATTACCAGTAAAAATAAGCCTAAATAGCATGTAAAATTTGTTGAGATTACTTATTTTGTATGGTGACCCTATCCTAAGATATAATGTAAACATAAGGCCCAGTATCAGCGAATTCGGTATACACGATGTTTTTGCAGAACGCATCCCTCGCGGACATCGGGGGGTAGAGTAAATCAAATTACTCACTTGTAGTCAAAACAATCCAGTCTAAATAAGATGTTACTCTTGTGTTGACACCAGGTGCTTCACTGGCACAAGACACACCATAACTTATAACACCTAGAAGCTGAATTCTTCCAGTGCTTCGATCAAGCCAAATTATTGGACCTCCAGAATCACTCTGTAAATAAAATTATTTAATTCCATTTAGCTTTTTATGAAATTAAATAAAAACATTTTTTATAAAAGCAACACTGACTTGCATAATTAGATGTCAAGCAATTGAAAGAGAAATTCATATGAAATACCATCTGATAAATTTTAAAAAGACACTAAATTTTCAAGTAGGTTTCACAAATGCAGTATGTATTATCAAACCAAAAACTAGTCATTGAAATTTTTGGATCTAACTAGAACCATGGAATATATTAATACCAATCATTCTCTTAATGTTATAAAAGATATAATTTTTGCAAGATGAGCATTTTACCTGGCAAGCATCACTTCCCTTTTCAAATGTGCAAATCTGTCTGTAACCAATTTGGCCATTGTATGCATCACTGCATTTCTGAATAGACACAACTGATAAGAATGCTTCCATAAGTACATTGGATTGCTCACCTCCAAATGAAGTTGTTCCCCATCCTAGTGAGTTTGAAAACATAAACAATGCTGGTACACATTTATTTTATATAGGAATTTCAAGTAAAGAAAATATATATATATATGACAAAAAGCATGTCTTTTGAAATACTTCTTCAATTAACACATTATTATTATTGTGGGATAAGAGTGTATTTTAGAGATAAAGAAAATTTGAAGGTTATAATTTCCAACATATTTACCTAGTGCATTGACTCTCTCACCAGCAAAACTGTCCATGATGTAGCGGAATGGAAGACAAACTGGTCCAACATTTCTTTCAAAAGAAATGCCATCATCATCGCTTTGGCCTTTGAAATAAAAATATAGCATAATGGTATGTTAAGGTCAAAGTCAAAGTGAAAACTAATCAGCTAATTAGATCAAAAGATATTTGAATAGTAAATTGGATCATCATCAACATCATAAGTTGTCTGTTTGTAGACAGATCCATGCTTACACCTGGTTCTCCCTATACTCATGTTTTCTTTTATCTTCATAATTTCTTGATAACTCCCTTTACTCTTCAATTCATCTAGGATCTAATGTATTTTTCTTCCTCTCTCTCTCTTTTTCCTTCCAGTTTTCCTTCTAACATGTCAAACTTTTGAACTGCTGTGGACACATTTACGTGTTAAATGTTTTCGTGTCTTCAGTGTTACATCAAAATGCATTTTTTTAACAAGTTTGGATGTACACTAGTTTCCCATTGGCTGAAATTGGTACAGCAAGTTCTATTCAAATCCATGCATAAAGAAAAGTTATTTTTTCTTGTATTGTGATAGTCCTGCTTTTTAGATCCCTTCTAAACATGTTTACTTCATTTTTCCATGGTATACTTGCCATACACATAAAATTATATTTGGTTTAAATCCATGAGGTCAGTTGTCTAGAAATACATGTAACAGAAATATTATTTTACCTTTTACTGTGGTAGCCCTGCTCTTTAGCTCCACTTTAAACATCTTGATTTGATTATGGTATGTTGTACAAATCTTATATACCAAATTTAATTGAAATCCATTCAGCCAAATCCATAATTACTGAAAGTTTAATTTGTAATTGTGGCACCCCTGTTTGTCTGATCAGATCCAAAGATTGCTATCTTGGTTTTATATATATAAATGTGTACATTATAAATATTAAATTGGGTTAAAATTGATGCGGACAGTTCAACACAAAGACGTGTAAAAAGAAATTTTATTATTCCTGGTATTGTGGCAGCCCTGTTTTCTGTATCTGTACTAAACATCTTGATTTTGTTTTTTTATGTTGCATACATTCTTCATTCAAAATTTCATTGAAATCGGTTCAGCCAGTTCCTTCCTAATTCATAATTTCCCAAATATTTTATATTGCATTTGTGGCACCCCTGCTGAGTCAATCCGTTCCATGTATGTCATTTTGGCCATTGATTTATGTGAAGATTCTATGTACCAAATTTGGTTGAAGTCGATTCAGTCAAATCTTCCCTGATATATACGTATGGACGGACATCATAAAGATGATAGTGCTTTTCAGCAATGACGAATAGCACTAAAAATGATCAACAAAGAAAAATATACTATTTTGTATGAAATACAAGTTTCCCTCTCTTTATGCAGAGGTTGCGTTCTAGGAAAGTAATGCATAAAGAGAATTTGTATAAACAGAACCCATATTTACATGTAAAAGATAGGGATACGTTCCACAAGCAACCATAACCCTCCTCCAAGATGCTCTTCTTTCACTCCATAATAACTTCTGATAGGCTAATTATAAACTTAAAACTATTAACACTGTAAATTACACTCGCCAATACAAGGAAGCAGGCAAGCACAAGTGGTGGCTGTTGTGAGTGACATAATACTGGAGGTGAAAAGTGCTGGAGGTTTGTCTTGGCCCAACGCAAGCTCTACAGACAAGGAGACAAAACTTCTCAAGTGTGCTCAAACAGTATCACACAAAATCTCCGTCTCATCTCCACTATACAATACCCTCTCCACTCTCATCTCTTTCACTGTAGTACTAATACGCACAACATAAGAGATAATGAGAGACCTTGTGGTGAAGTAGAAAACTTGCTTTCATTTGTATTGCACTGGCTGCATAACCTCATAAGAGCGAATCAAAGATGCATAAAAAGAAATTCTGGTAGCAATAAGTTTGTTGCATAATTGTGAATTCGCATAAAGCAAACCTGCATAAAGAGAGGGAAACCTGTAAAATTAAATACATTGTTAAAATGTAATATTATTAAATGTAGATTTTCCATAAAAAACTCAGCATATCCCCAATTCACCCATTTCCTAAACTTAGCAGTTATGGGTTAATCACTGGTGCATTTTGCATCTTTTGCGTTGATGTTTCCAAGATATTTGTAGTCTGAAGCATGTTCTAATGGCTTTCTACCAATCATTGGATTTTTTTGTATTTATTTCTATTCCATATTTTAGCCGTTGTTACCAGTCTGTTTATCATTACCTGGAGTTCCTTTTCCTCTCTTGCTTGATCATCAGCATATTTACCATTACATTTTATTGGCTATTCATGCAAGCATTCACTTGAGAATAACATAAATATATTGATATAAATCTAAATTTTTCATTTGCAAATGCATCTAATCCAAGAGTTTTCAATAAATTTCAACCATGTATTTTAGGGATCTTCAGAAGAAACTGCAAAATGAACCATTGGGTAAGAAAGTAGACAGGAATCTGTGACGTAATTAGGAGAGTAAAGGTACTAAAGTGGCAGTTGGTGGGTCATGTTGCAAGAAGGAATTATCAGCGTTGAATGCCTAGCATGATTAAATGGATCCAAAGAAACATCAAGAGACCAAAAAGAAGACCAAACGATAGATGGTACAAAGAGATTATGAAGTTCTTAGGATCAACTTGGAGGAGGGAGGTAGGTGAGGGGAAACTGGAGGAGTCTGGTGAAGGTCTTCATCCATCAACGGATTGAAAACGGTTGATGATATTGATATACATGCACGTGTGTATATAAGCACCTGTAGTATTGTTTTTTTATAGTAAAATGTTACCGGTACTCAGATTTAATGGTGGGAGAAAATTGGAAACAATTTAAAATATTGAATTTATTAATTTTTTAATTGGTTTTCAAAACATTTTTAGGAGGCCGACAATAGAAATGAATATAATAAAAGTAAACATGCTGCATCTGCAAATTTTATTAGAAGTTCCAAATTTAGGTTGTATTTCCATTCAATTTTTTAGTGACATATTTTTGGAAAATTTGACTTAAGTAAAATATCAGGAGCGGGAGAATTATTGTCAAGAGGCAGCACAAATCAAAAATACTGTTTTCAATGAAAATAGCATATATTTAGATGATTTATTAAACTTAGGATAAAAAAACGAGGAGAGGGAGTGAGATGCTCTATAACAGAGGTCAGCAACCTTCTCTGCATGGCTTGCCACATTTGTCGTTTCGAATGCTTTGAAGGGCCGCATTGAAAGCCACGAGAGCTTCGGCGGGCCTGATGAATGTTTACTTCAGAAGTTACCTAGAGATTTTGTGGTCTCACATTAGCAAAAATCAAGTCTAAATAATTTACTAGGGTTAAAACTTCACCAGAAAAGGTTTTTGAGAGTATAATTTTGCTGCAAAATTTTAAAATTATCTATGTATTAAATTTCTCTGACAATTTTTCACCATAGCTTCATAGGCCGCATTAAGCACAATCGGAGGACACATATGGCCTGCAGGCTGTCGGTTGCCGACCTCTGCTCTATACCAATATTTCTCAACCTTATTAGAGCCACGGACCCCCTGCCAAGTCCCACAATTTCTGCAGATTCCCTCCCTATGAAAAATTCATATATTTTTCATTCATTGTCTCATATTTTCACTTTAAAACATTAATCAGAGCTCTGTGCTGGATCAAACATGTTACAGACAAAAATAAACATCATGTCCTACTCAACTCTCAAACTCCAGAGAAATAACATGCAGACACCTATGGGTCTGGGGTGCCCACTATTTTTGGGTATAAGATCTACCTTTCTTATGGTTACTCAGTCAAGATCTACTTTTCCTACTATTACCCAGCCGAGATCTATTTTTCCACAAATGTAATATATGATATACACACAAAAACTTTTAATAAACATTAATTAAACAAATAAATTGACATTTTTAATGGCATACCATAATAATTTGTACAAAATATTCATTTTTTGAACTTTCAGCAGTTAGATCATTTGTCGAGTTGGATGCGCGCACCTGGATGGTGTGGCCCTGCTCTAAGAGCACAGGGCTAATTGTGGTCAAACTACACTTCGCCTATTTTTTTGTTTGTCACTCGCCTCAAGCCGGCCCTGGAGGCTCGGAATCTTTATTATTAGTTTTTACAATGGAAGATTTTAAAGTTTAACTTATATATGTTTTTTAAATATTTCTTACTAGAAATTTCACATACTTTTTTATTTTTAGATAGTAAACAAATTATTTATTATTTCGCTTGAGATTGACTAAAAATGACTTGGCGATTGATCAGTTGATCACGATCGACATTATGGGCACCCCTGCTCTATACTGTGTTATGTACTTCTTACTACAAACATTCACTTTATCAATGCGACTGTTTTCCAAGAATGCTGAAATAGATTATTTTATTTTTTATGGCAGATTTTTTATTTTTTGAATAAGGTGCCAGAACTTTGCATTGCTGCATATCGCCTGAAAAAAATTGTGCAAATAAATAAATATATATATTTATTATCAAGCAAAAAACCTGAGGCACAGAAAAAGTAATTTAGATGGACATTTCCTTATACAACAAAAGCCAGAACTCCACTGATTAATAAAAATGCTTGAAAATTTGATCATATGTCAAGAATCAGTGAGCAACCAAAAGGAATGGAGGACATCCAATCATAAGTCATGCATCAGAATATATTGAAAGGATGACTTATGTTATTGCATAACCTCACTAAAAATCAACCAGAGAGATATTAGTGGTGGCTGCAATGTAGAGAACATTGCACTCTTACATAAAGTATTTATTAAATTTTATTGAATTCTTTAGTCAGCTACCACAATTTAACACAAGTACCTCAAGTGAGTGGTGATTTTCACCTTCCAACTTACCTACTTTCACCAAGGCTATGTCGTTTCCTTTCTTTTCATTTACATAGTCGGGATGGATGATTGTCTCAGTGATTTTGTAAAGTCTCGAGGATGCAGTGTCGGATCCTGTGCTGACGTCATGGTCACCAACCAAGAGACCAATACCCATCGGGTCAGAGTCCCTATCAGCGAGGCAGTGCGCTGCAGTAACTGCATATTTCTTAGAGATGATGGTTGCTCCACAGAAAACGCGACGTTCAACTGGATCCACAAGGCCAGCCATCATGGGAAACTCATTCACCCCCGTCTCGATACCTCCGACAATTCGCATCTATTTTTTCATCAACGTGAATCATTATCTGTAGTGAAACCCTTTACAAAGACTTAAGCTAACTATAAATTATATTTCAAAAATATAAACTACGTTTTAGATAAAAGTTGTTTTGATACAAGATGAAGAACAAGCAATTACTTATGTGTACAAAACTACAAATTCATGGATGGAATGAACTTGCTCAAATTCGATGAGTTATCATTAACACTTTCAGTGACTTTGTGCAAATTACCATTCTTTTTACTGATAAGTAAGATGCCCAAAAAGGGGCTCGTAGTACATACTTTTCTTTCCTTTATAGGTCAGATGTTGTTGTGGTTTATCCTCATTGCCACATTTTGTAGAAATTTCTATTTAATCCAGGCCTCATCAAGTAACTCACCTTTTTAGAGTTATAACAAAAATGGATTTAGACCCATTTAAAATATAGGTAACAGTAATAATATCACTGAAAGGGTGAATTCATTGCATTTTCATATACATTATAGCAATCATTCTACTTATAAAAGTTTAGGCAGTAAAATGTTGCCAAAATACTCTATAACAGCTGTCTCCAATATTTTCATGGCTAGGGGAATCTTCAAGACCTAAATCAACTATGAGCAGCTCTGTAGTCGCAAAAAATGCAGAGGGTATACCGTATATGGAAATAAAACTTTGAAGGAGGGTCTTACCCAGTTTTTTTTTAAAGCAGAGGATATACCCTATACATTCGAAAAAAGCAGAGGGTATACAGCGTATACCCTCCACTACACCCCTGACTATGAGAGTTGCTGATGAAAAATTGACTTAAGTATGGAAAATGCTTTATTAGTGCATTATAATTAGTAAAGGTTACATTGAATGTAACACTTTGGGCTGCATATTTTCAGTGTGATACTTGAAGCCTAAAATATACTCAGGAAAGCCAATAGTGATCTATTTTTTCAAATGCTTATCAGCTGGGACTGATTCAGAAACTTCCCAAGAGTGGATGGCAGATGGTACAATTGCCACCATCCCTTCCTCATTGATTCTGCCAATGACCAACAACCCTTCATTTTGAATATCCCTTTCATTGTCAGGGATTTTCCTACCATTACACGAAAGACCTAATTTGCGGTAACAAATCGATGAATTTAGTATGGAATACTAAAACATTTAAGGGAGGCGATATAGGCATCCAATCTTCTCCATCACTCCTACCACATTTATCCAATACTGCTTATCAGAGATAGGATATAGAAAATCTCATAGGAGATGCTTAAAATTGGATAGGAGATCATTGCACTATGAGATGCCGAAGTCAGTCGCCGATTTTCCCCTTAATGACCAAGAGTTTCAAAATATTTTTCGTAAATTAGTGTTTTTGAAATTATTTCACAACCAGGCGTAATATTTCTACAACAAGCATTTGAATATAAAATATTATGCTCAATTATGAAGGTGAAGTTAAAGAAAATATCGGCCAGGAGGCTACGCTCGATAACCTTGCGTCGAAATGATCATATGACATGAACGCCAGTGTGCATTTACAGCAAGCTAGCGTAACGTGAATCGCTAGCCTAACATAAACTACTGCAAAATCCCGTTTTCACAGAATGAGTCGGGACGGAGTTTATCCTGTAAAAACATATTTCTTTGAAAAACTGTTATTGGCTAAGGATTTTATTTAAAATTTACGTAAAAAGCTCATAGGCGTTATTCCATATAAGAAAATGACTGATTGATTTGAAGACCCTCAGATCGTTTCAACGACAAACTCTTATATTCGCGAGTTTCACTTTACAATCTCTATGATAAAGGCTATTTTCTTTTGCATATAATTAGGCCTAAATTCACGCAACTGAATTAGAGTACTTATAGCAGAGGTGGGAAAACTACGGCCCGCGGGTCACCTCAGGACAACGAGACCATTTTATGCGGCCCGCAGCGTCATTATGTAAGCTAACCGTGTAACGTAATTCAGATACTTTCATATTTTTTGTTAAAATTAACTCCGGAAATCTTTTATGGTGAAGTTGTGGCGTTAAGATATTATCAATTATTGATTTTCACTACTATGATCCTTCACATTCCCTCAAGTAATTTCCGATATGAATCCTAATGCTGCCCACCTGAGCACCCGCAACTGTTAATGCAGCTTTATGAAAAGTTTTCCCATTCCTGGCTTACAGCAACTAGCGTATCACCGAACGTTTTTTTAGTCGTTTTCATTTCCTAAAAGCGGGATTTTATTGCACTGGTGTCAAATATGGCAATTGCAGAGTTGTATCATACGGGAGGTTTATTCCTAAAGCTGCTCAGCGTTGCTTTTTATCGGTGACTTATTAGAAGGACGCTCTTCGTTCACGGTGATTGTGGATTTTGGCAATTTTTGAACGGCAATTTCGCAAAAATCTATGCACGAATGTCAAAATTAGTCAGGGTCAGTCAGGGTAATTGCGAATAAAAAAAAACCGCGAACGGCGAGGGCTTACTGCATCTGTAGGGATCACTCAGTTACCTCATGTTTAGGCTGAAAATGAAGACAAGAAATGCGATGATGATGATGGATAATCGAAATAATGCACTGATATAATTAATGAGAAATTTATAGTTAAGTATTTTATACTTTTTTCTTTAAGTTATTCTTTTCAATATCTCCATTTTATGATAATTTTCTCCATGAAAAATGTAGAATTTTTCAGATTAAATGCGGTTTCATTGATCAAAAGAGTCATACTTTTATTAAAAAATATAATTCACGCCAATAAATGTAATAACAAATGATGTGATAAGTTTGTCTTTTTAGTCTATTTTTATGAGATTGCCAACAAATACCATAAGCAGGATATCGCATGAAAAAATACCGCTTATTATGTATAAAACTAATTAAAATAATACTTTTAAAAGAGTAATACGAAAATTTGAAATGTAAAGTTTCTTATCAGACACCAATTTGTAGGATAAAATCATGTTTCGATGTTTTGTGAATTAATTCGTAGATGCAAATTCTCCACCTTTGACTCTGAATTCATGCACGTAGCGTATTGGAAAGAAACATTATATTTGATATTTTCGCTTACCCTTCAAAATGTTGAACGTACCTCCAGAGGTACGCGAATCCCAATTTGAAGACAGCTGCTTTCAGCACATAGTCTGCACTCGAGCAAGGGGGTGGGCGCGTGGGTCTTTAATTACTGCACATTTGTAAATATGAGGAAAATATGGGATCTTCGAATCGATGAAGTATATATCGCGTTATCCTCGTCCTTCGCTCGCTCCAGGAATCTCTTATGAAGATACAGATTTTTTTGCCTAAAAAGTGTTTTTTCTCCGACGTGCCTTTTCCGAAATATAAATTTTTAAATATTTTTAACGGCCGCCATTTTGTTTCAAGATGGCGGATAATAATTAAAATAGTTTTTCTGGGGCTTTCTAGCTAGTAAAAACAAAATGACATTTACCTCATTTCTCTACGAGAAACAGTTCTTGAGATACAGAGGGGGAGAGACGAACGGACAGACACTTGGAAAATAGGATTTGTAATAAAGTAGTTTATCAATTGAATTTCAGCCATAAGATGAGTTATTTCATTCTTTTTCTAGGGATTTTCAAGTTTAGTGGAATAATATGATTGTAAGTGTCCAAATCTACCCTTCAAAGACGGTTTTTTTTTAAATAAAAAGAGGATCTTTCCAAGATTGTGAAAAAGTAACGTTGGAAGTTGTATTTCGCTACTAAATTTACGAATAACATTAATTAAAGAAAATGGACTTGGACACATATAATCAAACATCCATGCGGAAAAACATTTGTTAGGTTAAGCGTCTTTCATCAAAGCTCTATATTTATTAATCCTCACTGCATTGGCTTACAGGACACTCCCGCGACCTCTGCGGGGAGGCCCAATTGTTTTGTGAGGGTCTTAAATTTTTTCCGAAACTTCAAATTTACTTTGGCGGGGGTTTTGCACATTTCTGGTACGCCACTGGTCCTCACGTATACAATGCATACCGTTAGAAGATGTGTCCACTGTAGTTTTAGCCGTATTTATGTTTTGTATTTTTCCCGGAAAAATGAATGAATTTTAGTGATATATTAATCATAAGTAGGTAGGTTACGCCTAGTCATGATTACCTCATCTTAAAGAGCTTTTATTACTGTCTCAAAAGTCTCAGCCGGTTCCCTTCAGTCCGTTACGTGAGCAAGCCGTTCTTCTGAGTAATAAGCAATACAGCTACAACGACCCAGCCTTACGGGCACTTGTACAACCGAAGAACGTTTTCGGACGCTGTTCTTTCTTATCGAATGAACTAACTTAAATATTTTAGAATGTTTCTGTAACCTCAAAATTTAAGAGGTTACCTCACGGGTCTCAAGTATTTTAATTTGTTTAGGCGTCCGAATGTAAATTTAGATTTTAAAAAAAAAACAAAAATTTGGATTTTAACGAACAAAGATATAATTAATAAATTCAGGCTTTTTCATTTCCAAGATATAATTATTCAAATTATAGATGTGCTGTAACTATAAATTTGACATTGAAGAATTTGTAAAAATGACATTATATGAATAATGGTCAGTCTCATCTGTAAGTGAAGATAATTTTTCT
Organism: Tanypteryx hageni; assembly: GCA_028673005.1. Classification (NCBI taxonomy): domain Eukaryota; kingdom Metazoa; phylum Arthropoda; class Insecta; order Odonata; family Petaluridae; genus Tanypteryx; species Tanypteryx hageni. Next base: position 74,705,208 of record CM054117.1, on the reverse strand, counting down.
TTCAGTAAAACTTATGTAAAAATTAACTGAAAATATTCGTTCCAATATTTATAGCAATGTCGACACTTTATGTTTACATTTATTTTAATACAAATTATACTGCCTCTCACATCATCGATAAGAATTAAACTTTTACTCATCTCGATAATTCAAACTGCATGTATATGCCAGTTGAAAAAAGTTCGGATCGAAGTTTTAAATTAATATATATGTATTACTTAGTTTGCTAAGCTGTGTACTCGAAGAATCGATGAAATAATCTAGAAAAAGAAATTTTAATCGTGTAAATGCAGATGTTATGAGTACAACTGATGCAAATTTGCAAATTTTATATATACCTATATGTGTGCGTGTGCGGAGGATAACACAATTCCATAGTTTAAATGGAAGTCATATTCGTATTTCAGGAACAAATTAATCGTCATGAGTGGCAATTTACCAATGATTGATTATTAAGATGCAATTAAGATTAAGATAAGAGAATTATCACTGAGAAAGGTTACTAAGTAGCTGAAGTCCAAAGACGCTTTCGTGGCTATCGTACATAGTTATGGGCATAGTTTATTACATACAAGCCATATAATTTGCTCGCTGGTTCAACATGCGCGAAAATGTTACGTGGGAATACTAAATAGGTATTTCATGTCCGGCACGTATGTAACTGTATAAATGTATACCCCAAGCTCGTACTAAAACTGACCAAAGCCAATCTCGCGAGGGAAATTGAAAGGCGCTCACCGGGTAATTTCCTCACCAACGCAGGTGATTTCTTGCACACTAAACGGAACGAAGCACCTGGCAGCGAAAAACGCTCTCCCATTATAGAGGTTTTCTTCCCAAGAGCCATGGAGTATTTTCCTCCTCCGGCGGGGATAAACTCTTCCCCCGTCGCAAATCTGACGTATTGATAAATTTGACTAACCCCATCCGCAGAGTCTTGCGTCATTTGACCGTATCTATCCGGGGTCAAAGAGCTTTAGCATTTCCTCCAACCTCCGCAGACTTACCTCGTTCCTCCTTCCACAGTCGCACGGAGGAGGTTGATCCCCCACTGACGTGATGGAGCAGAGGAACCGGTCCATGGGGTCATCCGCGAAGTCCGATTGGAACACTACCGTCATAGCGTTTCTCACAGAGGTGACCGTGAACTCTCCTTCGCCGCAGTGCACCTCCGCGTCAGTCATGGAAGAATCACCCGTGGGCGTGACGTAGAGTCTGTCTCCTCCGCATTGGTCGGTGCCGGGGACAATTCCGCCCACCCTAAAGTCCGTGCAATCCAGCTTGAGGTTGGAACCACTTGGTGATATCGCCTGCCTGTCGTCCGTGGTGGAGCGAAAATTGTTAGTTGGTTAGTCACGTGCGAGATGGATTTGTTAGTAGAATGCACGTGCAACTTTCATGGTGCGAACGAAATTCCGAGAGAATGAGCGCGGTTTTTATGGTTGAATGTAACTAAAAAAAGGCATAATGCATATTGAAATATAGATGCGACCATTACTGAAACAAAATAATTGTAAAAATACTATAAAAGATCGTATAAAGCCGATTTTATTTTCAATGCTGTGAGTTTTTATGTTTGACGGGTAAGATACGATTATGGCACTACGGAAATATAATGCACGTAAACAACGAATTGGACAAAAGCTCATTTGAGGGATTGCGATACGTGCTTGGCATGACAGGATATTATCTAACTTCTTCTGTTATCAACGAAAACGTACCAGATATAATGTTTTATAAAAAAGACGATGTTTTGTATTTTTTGCCTCTTTAAATCCATCGACGCTCGCTACGATAATCAGCGAAGGTGACAAAATCGATTTCAATCTCAATGTGAAGGACACCCTGCTATCATAATTTTCGTGAGAGATAAAGCATTCTAAAATAACGCTGATTAACTTTCCATTGTATTAATCCGCGAATTGACAACCGATATCACTCGTCGATATTTCTTTAATCGCCTGATAGCGGGTTATTAAAGCTGATAGTATAATTTTACTTAATGTTTCCTGACATTGTTTTAAAGACGAGGAATAGCTAACTTTGCAACAAGTATGTTAGCAATAATTGCGATAAAACTTATTTTAGCTAAATTCTTTTAATGTTTAGTCCGCAATCAAGATAGTTTCCGTGATATTATTTATTACTGATGTTAAATTTTAGAAAGTATATTTTCTAAAATTTCAGATATATTATCCCCCTATGGTAAGATGAATGTTTTGCTAGCTTTACCAATGAAACTTATGCGTAAATATTATAAGATTTAGATGTGAATATAATTGAGTTCATACATATTAGAGGGAAAGTCATGCGCAAGGTAATCGGTGATAGTGTCTAAAACAGAATTATTCGCCTTTATATATGTCCCAATCATAAAATCGTAGATTCAACACAATCATATTGAGATAAGGTATCACCCTATCCACTCGCAATACAAGCATACAGATGCTTCAATCATCTACTTTACGGCTCAGTAAAAAAAAAACAATGTTTTCGAGTACCGGCAAATTTAACCTCACTAAATATCATGCATGCAGACAAATACTTTCACGATAATATTATACAATGATACGTCTTAGATTTAAGTTACAAGCATGCTCTTTTTAACGATATTTTTATATTTAAACATGCCGTCACATGCAAAACAACAGTCATTAATTTCGCCAGAGAAATCGAGGCCGTGCCATTCCTATTCCTTACACAAGAATTTCACCCCTGTGTACTTTGGCTCGATTAGGGATTTTTTAAATATATTATTATTAAAAATCAAGCTCCCTTAAAAATTTACTTATTAACTTCATGTTTTCTTTAACTTAATTTCGATTGACCAAGGAAAATTCTTCTCTAACTAGCGTGACAAAACGCCTTGGCTCTTGATCTTGGACAATTATAATATCTATTTCGCCATTTTTTAAAATCCTCTGATATGAACTTTAACATTAGCTGGCAACAAATTCTGTCGAATTTTATATTGTTAAAAAAATTCAATATGTGAAACTTTAGAAAATTTTAATTATTTTCCTGCTGATTTGAAGCTGTTTTATCTCATTCTTTTTAGTTTGTCAAAGAAATTTGGATCCCGATGTTAATTCAAATGCCGCTTGAAAAGGAATCGGTGATTTCGAACAATAGGTTTGGCTTATTTGGGTCCGGATTTCCTCTTCTTTTATTGGCAAAGGACAACTCTGAAAAAAGACAAACACAAAATTACTTAGGATTCGTTGTAATAGAAATATTTATGGGTAAGTACGTGACGGTGGACTCGGGATGATTTTTATTCCGTCTGCTTTATTATAGCGCTTGCTGGCGTAACACCGGCTCATGATGCAAGCGAAAGGTAGGCAATTGTACAAACACAGCTGATAACCGAGTTCGCCATCTTACAATGTTAAAGGAAAGTGAGACACCTATTAATCAATAAAAATTATGGTTAAATATTTTGCAACAAACGTTCAATTTACGCCTAATGCTACTAAGGTGATGGGGATGTTGTAAGAATTACTCGCACACAAACCAATTGAAACATTCGCATGGTTCCCAGCACCGTATTTGAAATCTACCGATCAATCAGCACGAATTTTGAATATCGTAAATTTTCGCAACGCACGTCACCAAGGAGATGTTTGCACTGACGTGCTCAAGTTGAATTATCACTCCTAAATGAGATAGTTATTCATGCGTTGTCAAGGTTTTTCGGAAGGGTAATGCCTATTTCGTACGCCACACTTTAGAGCACGAGGAAAAGACGGTGCCTATTAAGCAATAAAAGTTTAATTGGAGGGCATTTAGTAATGCGGGTCTTATAACGAAATGAAATCCTTAATGCCAACTCAATTGCTTTGGATTAATGTATCGTTTCTCAGAATTTTGAAACACTACTGTGCCAAAAATATCCGTACTTTAACGGTCTTTCTTCAAATTCTTCTCATTCCAGGGCGATGATGTCCATCCTTCTGTGGAAGTGATATATTAATTTCGGCATAAATGCAATTTTACATCGTTTTTTATCTTTGCAACGGCTTTTGATGTTTGTTCCCGATTAAAAAATAAAATAATTTTGCACGAAAGAGCAAAAGAATTCGGAAACTTCAATAACATTTTTATCTTCTGATAGGTAGTTGATCCGACGATTTTATGGGGTTCTTACCTCCAAGCGAGAAATAATCTCTGCGATTATTTTATAGGAAGGCTGTTCTCTAGCGCAATGGTTCTCAAACGTTTTTGAGCCGCGGCATACTTTCAAAGATAAAGCGGGTTTCGCGGCACCCCAGTCCTTGGACAAGTTTTATATATTTTCAGATACGGACATTTCAACCTTTGGACACACCCATTTGTTGATGCTACTACACAATCAATTTATTAGAAGAAAAATTATTGCCCTAATTACCCACCAACACGTGCAAATCGTTGATTTATTTACTAAACAAAGTTTTTCGCGGCACACAGTGTGAGAACCACTGCTCCAGTGGACGAACACTAAGAATTCACAAGGGAATTGTCGAAAACGAATCCCAGAATAAGTAATTATCAAGAATTAAAAAATTAAGCACTTGTTTTCGGTCATGTCCTTCTTTAGCATCTACTCTCGGTGAATCACCTCTGAAGACGGCTGCTTTGTAGCCGAAATCTGCACGCGGTTTTTCATAACTTTATGGCTGTTGGAGATACTGAAGACAAGTTTTTCAATTTTTGATATTTAGGTGGTTATTCTGGGCCAAGTTAGAACATAGTTTGCTTTCTCGAAAACCGGCGCTCGCCAAAAAATAGGAACATTGCGCATTTTTTTCAGTCCGAACGAAAAAGGAAGAAACGTTTGGCACCCGGTAAATTTGAATATAGGTCGAAGCCTTTTTCTCGGTCAGGAGTTCGCACGTGCGAATCCAATGAAGTTCCTTTTATCGCCAAAAATTAGCAGAATCTTGCACTGACCGAATGCGAAGCAAAATTCACTAGTGAACATTATATTGAGATGAAATTTAAAATCGATACTCTTTTGGGGGAACAAATCCGTTTCTACGTCGCTCTCTTTACGATTGGCCCCGTCTTGTTTTTAAAAACTCGACGCTTTTCGAGTTATTTTTTTAAGAACATAGCAGATGGAAATTTGAATTAGGCGCAAATTTCGACCGTATCGTGTGTTGAGCACTGTGTGTGTATTTTTGGCTAATCAACCTCTTGGATTATTATAGCCATAACTCCTTCCACACCGAACGCAATCACAAGGGAGGAGGGAAACCCGGTGCCGGCATTAGCCTATTCTTAACGAAGAACACCAAGGGGGCCAACGGCTTAACGTCCATTCCGAAGGACGGAACGCTGAATTTGCGCGGTCTCCTCAAACCACACAAACAGGGGGCCGAACGACCTTGTGTTGAGCACGATAAAATAATATATCTCCATCGATTTCAAGATTAACAAAAATAGGTTTTTTGACGCTGCAAAGTATGAAACCATGTACAACTAAATAAAATAAACGATTATATTTTATAACGATCTTAAATAAGCTGAAGAATTATTTACTAAATCAATAACGAATATACAATCATTATTCATAATTTTACGGCAATATTAGGAAAGAATTTATAAAAAATTAATATAAGATTAACATACTGGTATATTGCAAATGTTAATTAATTTTCAAAGAAACTTTAAGGAAATATTTTCTGAAAAATTAAGAACAGTTAATAATGGAAATCAAACCATTTAAAAGATATTCTAAAATGATGTGAGAAGTAAATAGATGATAAATAGAAAGCATTAAAAATTTCGTAATTCTTTTCTTACGGCTTTCCTAATTTCTCTGCCCATTTCAAAAGCGATATGAAACGTTTAAGGAGGATACCCTGCCGTTCCTCATTAATCTCCACGTGACACCGTTGGGGAGAATCGTTAACTTCGGCAATTCTTCAAACTTCAAGGCCTCTTGATCATTATTTTCGAAAATCTTTTCAAAACAAAACCGCTGCGATTTCTTGGCGACCGTGAAACGCAACGACCGTTTGTCCTCAACGACGATAACAGTCTCGCGACTCCGTCTCCGCGTTTTTTTGTGTGTACATATGTATGTACGTATATTCCCGATACATAACTTACCACCTGCAAGCGCTTCCCGCGGGATAAGTCTGTCCAGATTCGTATCCGGGAGAGTAGATGTAGAAGGTTTCTCCAATCGGGATCTGCTGGTAGTAGTCGCAGGAGGTGAAGTCGGTGGGAGCGATCAGTCCAGGCTTCGGACCCCCGCTGATTACCGACAAGAGGTTGAGGGCCCAGGGCCAAAGACGGTTCGCCGGGACCGAATGAGGGCTCGCCGTGACGTTGGGTGCCGTGTCCATCTCGTGTCCGCGCCGCAGTCCCACTGACGGGGGCGTGAGGGAGACGAGAAACAAGTAGAATAACGCAGAGGGACACACCGTTAATCGCGATTCGGCCCACCGCGGGGACGCTTTTGGCAAAGCTCTGGGAGTGAGGGTCGCGGCGTCTTCCCTTTTATTTATTCGACAAGTGGTTTTGTCTGCTGGAAGTGTACAGTTACTACGGAGGTGTCTTCCGTTCGTGCGTATATGTGTGAGTGCGTGTATGAGATCCATCCTATAGGCCTATACGCGTCCCTCGACGCTCTCATTGGGCAGAATTTGCGCGCCGGTGGCGTCATCGTTCTCTCCGTCGATCGAAAAAGGGAAGCGGGGAAAAGACCTGCCTCGGAGGAAGAACCCTTTATTTTTCTCTATGGAGAGGAGGAAGATTGAAATATGATTTCGCGCCCCTTCCCCTCCACCCTCCCCTCCCCAACACACCAATTACCGAGGCCCGTGCGTCTTTTTTGCTGCATTAGCGATTGGATGTTAGATTTTGACGCAGGAGTTTTTAAAGGAAGTATCATTTTTTGACGCGGTGTCCGTCTTTGGTTTTTCCCATATGGCGGCAATTTTTTTTTTAACTTGCGTCAATGACAGTAAATATCATTCGAAAGATTCCGCCGAATATCACGTACGATGATGATATTTAATTGCATTGTGTGAATGAGTGCTGGAAATAATTTAACGCGAACCCTGTATAAAAGTATTTTTTATGCGTAAAAAATTACATTTATTTTATTAAAATTAAGAAAGATTGTCTATGCAAGTCTAATAAATTCAATAGCTATTCCTAACAAACATACTCAGGTTAGAAAAAAACAGATTTTCGTATTTCGTCAACAAGGCAGTCATCATCAGTCGTGATCCACCGATAGTAGATTCTAATCCCCTTTATAGCTATAGGAGAAACCTATGGTGTCTATTTGATTTTAGCCATAAGGCGAGCTAGAGGATTCTCAATCGAATTAAAAAAGTCTAGTTTTTTTAGAAATTATAGTTAAGTAGTTAATGCTTGAAAAGGAATAAAAAATTTACGTACATATCCTGACCGCGATACGTCTCCGACGTTTTCCTTGTCAAAATAACTATTATACGTTATCATGGTACGAATACCGCATGATTTGTGGCAACAACACCCAACCTCATAAAAGAACGGTATGAAATATTACCACCTTCTCCGACGCAAGTATAACTCAAGCGAATTATTAGAGGCATAGAAAATAATGGATGAGAGAGGCACACTTGCAGTCGCGTATCTTTAATTTTACTTTCTCCATATACGAAGTATAGAGAAAGTATTGTTTTCATGAAAAAAATCGAATTCGAGATTTCGACGGAAATACGTTTTAAGGTCCCCTGAACACGTTTTGACTATTTTCTCGATGATGTCTGTGTGTCTGTCTTTATGTGATAGATTTTTTTGTGAGCGCTCTAACTCAAAAACTATTAATCAGATCAACGCAAAATTTTATATTTAACATTTTTATAAAAGTCACAAGAACTGATTTGGTAAAAATCGGTCAACCGAAAGTGGATATTTACTCTTGTCACTTATCCATTATTTCGAAATATTTGCTTTAATATTTGATAAATGTAAAAATGTACTACAATAAAAGTTGTAGGAAATTTAATTTTCTACAACCTTTGTTTGATACATTTTTCCTTATAATGCATTGTTTAAGAGATATCTTATTTTTTTAGCTGCCACCACCACGCCACCTACCGAAGACTATTGTTAACAATTGACGCTTAGTTACGTCTTAGTAACGCTCCTTTTTCTTTTCTTAATTGTCAACCGGAAGTAAATGTTGACAACGATCCCAGAGCTAACAACATGTAATTTGCCATATAAATATGGAGAAAGTCATGTGTTGCCCACATCAGTTTATTTTATCAATGATCTCCTTTGAATGCTGGATGTATTTGGATCCTCGACCGATCATACAGGGTTGCTAATGTGCCTTTGCTTCCAGCATAAAGCCGAGTAATTTCAGTGAGGATTCCGCTGTAATGGATGTATTGAGAAGGCGATATTTTTTCGCCTGATCTATTATGGGGGACGCAAAAAAATCGGCAACCGAATTCGTGTCTGATCTGAATGGATAGTCACGGTAACGCATTTGCGATACTATGCTCGGCTAATGAGCGGTTACACGCGCGTTGCGTTGCAATCTCTCTTCAAGCCCAAGGCTAAGCTTGTTAGAGACGAAGATGAGCCTCTACGGCGCTGGTAAATAACCTAGTAAAAAAACAAAACAAAATAAAATAAAAAATTCTCCAAAATCCGCAAATTTTAAGACACTCCTACACGAAAGAAAATAAGAGGAAGGATCACTCACCCACTCGTTCAAACATACAATCAACCCGAGGATTTCGGGGCTTTGCGATGCACGCGCCAGGGACGTGCAGGATTTTTCGAGGATTTTTTTATTTTTCCCTTGACCTGTTTACGTGGAACTGACTGGGCCCGGAAGCCAAACCGCGCGTCGAACCTCGTATTGCAGTCACCACGAATAAAGGTTTAAGGGGCGATTTTTACGAGTGCAATAGTGCCAGGCCAACCATAAATCAAACAAAAGGATAAAAACGTCACAATGGGAGTTAAAACCAAAGATACAATTTATAACATTCTAAGATACTTGACTGACAGAAGATAAAAATTGCAGTTCTAACGTGATGACCAACATATTTCATTCTGCCATTGGCGTGAGTTGTGACCGCATAGCTTATGTTAACAGTTTAGGCGATAGGTGCTCGCAGAGATCGTTAAAAATTGAACAGTACATTTTTTATAAGAATCTGCCATTGAAAATGAAATTGACTGAATGCGCCGTAACTCTGTGGTAATTCATAGTAACGTTTGATTATAAGAGAAAAAGAAACTACTATTCAATGCAGGATCCATGAAAACGATCCTAAAATGCGTTTCTTCGACAGGCGAAATATTTTTGTCTTGAGTAGTCTCCTTTCTGAGCCCCGGGGTTGACGTTATAATATAGGTCCAAAACTCATTAAAAATTGCCGTGGTTCCTTTATTGAATGATTGTTTTTTTTTCATGTTCTACTAAAATATTAATGAAAATGCGACCACCACAAAATAAAATTTTATGCCTTTAAATAAATTTGCTGAATACATGCTCGAAATTATACCTTTGCCTTTACTGTAACATCAATAAAATATCAAAAAGTCGCGTAAAACTTGCTATTATTGGGTCAAACTTCAGTGACGACGAATTGTCAGCCGGTAAGTGGCTTAAATGTTATAAAATATATCGGAGAGCGTAAACGTCTTTAAAATTTAACGAATTATCTCGCATGTTTGTCTTTTAAAGGAAGAAGCGAAGGAACACAAATCAGGGGCGTTAAATTAGATATTATTTGGCGTTTGCTTATCGAAATAAAGGTGCGTTCACCTTTTTCATATCTCGAATCCTCTAAAGCGAAAAAAAGGGACGCGAAAACGTAAGAATGATGCAATTTTCATCTTTTTTCGATTAAATTCTTTCTAATTCTGAAAATCCGCGATAAGACACCTCAGATGTTGATGTAATGTTGAAGATAAAGCTTTTTTTCCAGGATTTTCGTTCAATATATATATATATATCCTATGAAATGTATGTCATTCAAGAGCAATCCGAAAAGATGATTTTGTTACTTTGAAGTCGCCGGCAAGCGGAAGAAAGATAGGTCAAGAAATCGACGTTTGTCCAATTACGTTCTATAGGAGTAAAGTATTTCATCTTACACCAATTACATCAGTATCTGATTTTAAAGTCACGATTTTTTTCGCCTTTTATTTTCACTTCAAAATTATCTAGAATAATATCAATGCTAAATATTTGTATCCAAATTATACAATCTTGTAGCTTCTAATTTAGAAGGGAAAAACATCGTAATTCTGTCACTCCAATTTAGGTATTAAATTATTACCATAACAACTTATGAATGAACGTAAATAATGTTGATAAAATCAATGGCTCGGGGCGATGCGGCTGCCGCGGGGCCCTCTGCCCTACACGCAGAAAAATTATATATTTATAATTTAATTATTGCTACGTTTAAAAAATAAAAATTAAATTTGAATAAAAAGTTAAATAAAATTCAAAGAAATTACATACAATATTATCTAAACAATTTTTACATTGATACATACAGTATATTTTCAAATTACGGAAAAATGTAAATATGAACAATCATATTGAAAAAAGGTTGAGCCTGACCTCATTACTGATATGAACAATCATGATTAATTAAATATGAGTAGAAAACCTTCCAAACATTTATTACGTATTACAGTTTTTAAATTTACTTTTCTAGCTTTCATATGAGAAACTCTATCAATTATTCTTGATTTGTCAGTCTTATCAAATTCCTTTTTTTACTAGATAGCATTGCCAACCCGGTCAGCCTTTCTTGTAAAATCGTCGACCGTAATTAATTTTTTATTAATTTTAATTTTGAAAACGACTTTTCAGTGTTCACCGGTATTGTAAGAATTATCCTACAAAGTATTTCCGTGTTTGAGTATATTTCATGCAATCTATTATTATGCAAGAAATTTAAAATATCAATTACTCTGTGGTCTTCTGATACAACTATTGATAACATTCTTAGTTCTTCAGTGAGCTCTATTCCATCAACGTCGCTTTCGGAATTCGAGTTGGTTCATCCTTCAAAACTTGTATATCGCAACAGACTATCTGCAAGTTAACTACATCACAAATTTTAAGTTGGCTTATGTTGTGCATGAACCAAAATCTAGTGACTGGAAATAAAGGCCTTGAAAAATCTATGCCTTGGGTCCGTGAAATGCTAGTTACAGGGCCGTCTCGAAGAAAAATATTCTCCGTATTGATCAAATCGCCAGGAGAGTGAGTTCAATGCCATATCTATGACTCGTAAAAAGAAATCTGTTCTAAATCGCTCCTTTGCATTTTTCAATCCCTCACCCTCATTCTCAAAATCAAAATGTCTCCTTTTACCCATATTAGAAAATTATGTATCGGCAGATGTCATATTTGCGTGTAGTTTAGCTACTTCTCGAGCTTGATTAAATCTTTCATTTCTGTACGTATTTAATGCTGATTTCAAAGCATCCAAATGTTTAATTGCCATATCTAACGGAATTTGAGTAGATTGTAGAACCTTACTGACTTTATTTACAACTAATGTAATGTCGTACCAAATTTCAACGGTAAGCAAAAATTCTAATCTTTTAATTCATGGGAAACCACTGAATTTGGTTAGCTTTTTATTTTCGGATCGTTACAAATTTCTGCTACTTCGAGTAAAGCATCTTTAATTTTTGACAATTGAAAGCGTACAGCTTTTATACTTTCGAGTCTGGACTTCCACCTAATATTATACAAGGGTTTTAGCGGTATATCTGTGTACCTCTTTAAGATATTCTATCCTGCCGGAGAGGCTGCTAATATAGTGTGCATACGCTGAATAACACTACAAAGTGGCATTGCCTGCGGTCAAGAATTAGCCATATCACAAAGAACCAAATTTAAGCTATGAGATCTACATGGCAAAAAAATACTCTTGAATTTAAACTTAAAATGCGTGCTTGAACTCCCTGTTGATAGCCCTTCATATTCGTGCCGTTATCATATCCTTGTCTTCTGCAATACTTCAAGGAGATTCCCGTATCATTCAGTTCTTTTAATATAGTTTCGAAAAGTCCTTTTCCTGTTGTATCTGAAATTTACAGAAAACTTACGAAGTGTTCAACTACTTCTACATTAACCTTCGTGGAGGACCGGTGACGTTCTGCCTTGCCATAACATCTATGTAGAGGGATGTTTTACGTCCCGCAAACGTTGTATCATTCTACATGGAGTTGTGCTAAATTCAAAAGTGGAATCAGCAGGCGCGAGGTCCCCTTAGACGCGGGGCCCTGAGCGACTGTCCACCCAGCCCCCCTCCCTCCCCCTAAAGACGCCACTGTTCGCTATTATGTACAGTTTGACAAATGTACTTACATAATGACACAAATTACAAATGAAACTTGGTCAATATTACGTTTAGTTTCCGAAGATTCAAATATTAAATTTGATGTTATAGTAATTTTAATGCATAAAATATATGAAATTACCCCTGAAATGATCTTAATTTTTACTTTCTCCATACGTACTAGTATAGGAGAAGGTAGGTACTATTGTTTTCATGAAAAAATCGATTTCGAGATTTCAATTCAATTACGTTTGAGGTCCCCTGAACACGTTTTGATCCTTTTCTCGATGATGTCTGTGTGTGTGACAGATTTTTTGTGGGTGATCTAACTCAAAATTAACTAATCGTATCAACGCGAAATTTTATATTTAACATTTTTAGAAAGATTGCAAGAGTTGATTAGTGTTTGGTAAAAATCGGGCCACCTGAAGTGGGTGTTTACTCTTGCCACTTGTCCGTTTTTTTAAATATTCGCTTTAATATTTGATATATGTAAAAGCATATTTGTAATAAAGGTTGTAGGAAATTTAATTTTCAACGACCTTTGTCTGAAACATCTTCCTATATAATGCATTGTTTAAGATATGTCTTAAAAACTAAATTTTTAAGCTGCCACCACCATATGACCTACCGGCGACTATTGTATTCACTTTATGCTTACGTCTTATTAACTCTCCTTTTTATATTCTTAATTGTTGGAACTTCGTGGCTATATCCAATATCAGAAGGCTACGGATTGAGTTTATTTCTGTTCTTTGTGAAGTGTTTACATTTTTTCTCCAAGTTCCTTAAAATATTTATTATCAATTAACCTATTTGGAATATTTAGAATATTACAGGTATGGAGAAAGTCATGTGGAGGCCACATCAGATTTTTTATATTTGGTTTTTACAAATTTACTTCCATCAAACATCTTTATTCCTTCCGCGTTAGTGTGGACCGTAAGAGCATAGTTACACCATTGATGCTAGGCTAAGATTATTGAACAAATGAATTTTCTCCAAGGCCACTGTTTTCTTATTTTTTGACTTTATGGATAGATTTTTTTCGGACTGCATTATGAATTTAAAACAGGATAAAATGATGACGATTAACTCCGATCACACAAAACGGTTAGTAAAACTAAACACGCATTTCGGATGCATCCTCATTGGTGACCCAAGATCTGTTAACTCGAGAAGTCCAACCTGCGTCATTTTAGGCTATCGAGAATGTCCGGAGGCCACCCTCAATGTTGTCGGATATCCACTCGGGACTATCAAGACACGATACATTACCTTCAATAAAGCTGTTCTATCGAGAATCGAAAGGGGTGCTCAGCTCTAGCCCTCTATTTTCCTGGTATTAGCCAAAGTTGTCCTTCACACCATACAAAACGTCCTCCGTACCTCCAACTAACCAGATACTTTCTATGATAACTTTTTACTAATTCACTGATGTGAACTGGACTGCGTCAGAATTTCTCACGTGATAAGCAGCACTTAACGTTTACGATAAGGAAACTTTCTGAATTTTCAGAAGAACACAAACATTTTTATATTTACAAAGCCAATCAGAGAAAAGAAAATGGAATGTACAACTTAAATTATAATAAAGCTTATACAAAATTGAAATTAAAATTCTTAAGCGATTGGAGATATTAAATAATTTGTGGAATTATAAACTTCCGAGTAACATCAGTATAAGTGACTAATATCTTGACTGTCGTTTCTTTTATCTCGTCTCTCGTGTTAATTTTCCGAGTGACATTAAGAGACATATGAACCCAGAAATATGTTAAATTTAAAGTCGTCGCAATAGTCAAGACTAGATAAAAGTATTCATTTTAAATAGAATATGGAATGATACCTTTGGTTTAGGGATTCAACTATCGCCGTCTGCCGAGTCAATGGATCCATGGAGATTGTACAGGCCGGGCTATTGACGTTTCAACAAATGTTCGGAGACGTAAACACATGTATGTATGAAGGAGTCACTATCAATCAATCAGTTTTTAAATTCATAATTTTATAATCAAGCAAAACACATTCATGGATAGTTCAGTTTAGGCTTAAGTAAGCCGAAAAAAACACTCGAAAAATTAGTTTCGCCAGGTTGCATTTAATACGGTGGGCCGCAGTGGCTCATAACCTTTCAAAAATTTGTTTTCTATAAAAATTGAAGGTAAATTCAAACCTTCATTCGATAGAAACATACTCCTACGATATTAGCGCCTTTTAAAATCAGAGAGCATTTCGCAACAAACGGCTCAACAAAAGCCATTTCAAAAACTACATTGCTTCAGAATAAACGCGCAATTTTTGAAAACTAATTGTAAGTTCCTATGCTTTTCGCAACCGTAAAACAAAAATATTTGGAAAGAATGGATAAATATCCGAACCAGAAAGGAATTTTTGGATTATACTGACACAAAATTTGTTAACTACACCGATGAAAAAATGTTCAGTCAGTCGGATGTTTTAGGCTGGAGGTGTGGCACCTTACAAGGGCACCTGATAACTGTAGTAAAGGTAGTTCATCTATAATAAAACTCATGTTTCTAATTCAATGTCTATTCTGCGGCGTTTTCACGGCAAATAGACTCAACTCCATTGGATAAGAGCCGACTCTTTCAAGAAGCGTACGAGACCTTTCTTTAAAAGATAGGAATCTAAGTATCTACAAATGCATAAATTACCGATTTGGCTAGACGCGCACGCCCACGCTGCGCTATTCCGACGGATTGGATAACTTCCTGGGACAGTTGCGTGACTTCAGTATTTGTTTTCCCTATGTTCGCACGTGTGCCAATGACAGACGTGACAATGGATTCCAAACTCTAGAAACGCTGTTGACGTAACAGCGAAAAAGTTAAATGACTGATTGAAAATTAAATTAAGAGAGTTTCGAATTCATCATCAAAATCAACACCACAGAAATCTTTCCATCACTGAAATATTGGAAGAATGTGCTAACGTGCAAAATATAAGCGTCATAAATGTTGTGAATAACACGGAAATACCGTAGCACTTCTGTCTTATATTGTACACATACAATTGTGAAGATTCTCTGAGAAAATTGGATGGAATGACTGGGCATAATTGGCATTATACATAAGAACTTGCTTTCCTAGTTTTTTGTATTTTATGCAATAATAAACTAAAATAAAAAACGGGCAATTGAAGGAATACATTAAAAGTCTGTGAAACCCACTTAATAACTTCTAAAATTATAAAAAACAATATATTAATTGAGGAAAATTCATAAAATTGCCACAAATTCTTTAAAAACTCGCAATGAATAAATAATCATTGATCAAGCAGATTGAAGAATGTCTGGAAAAAGTAATTTGCATATGACAGGCAACAGCATTATTATAATCAGATGTTATGCAGAGGAGGCTTGATTTAATTTAGTGTGGTAATTTGAAAGAAAGAAATAATTTCAAAATGAACCATTAAAAGAAGTAATATAATTAGGTATAACTCAGAATTAACTTGCTAGATTAAGCAAAATGAAAGAATTTTCCACAAATATTTGAAACTTTTATTAATAATGACTATACATTGTATATCATTAAAAGTATTTATAATACAGGCAGCGTCTGCTTAATGTACATCTGCTGATACATACATTACATATTGGCACCATATTCCGAATCTACATACATACTGTCTGCTAATACGTACATCAATTCTTGCACAGATAGGTAAACAGAAGGGGTTGAGAAAGCTTAGGCCAAAGACTACTATCCCTACGGAACGACCAGTAACTTAATACTATAGAGTGATTCCCAGGTTTTTACATAAGGTGACACTTAGATTTGGTGGGAAAAATTGGAGCTATGTGTTCACGATGTGCTCTTGGTATCGTGATGTTACCACAGGATGTCCCACATCCTTCATGCAGTACAGAACATCAGCACCTGCTGGAACAAAGTGAAAGAATCTATCTTGAATGGTGCATAGAGGAAGCTCTGTCCTTATTTTGTTACTGGTAATGAAAGCTTTGAAAAGACAACAGAGAATAAAACTGAAGAAATTTTAAAAATGGGGAGGAAACCCGATCTAGAGATGGCTGCTGCTGATCTCAACGAGTTGTTGGAGTTCCATGCAGAGGAGCTTTCCACTGAAGATTTGATTAAGTTATAGGAGCAAATGACAGCAGACCAAGATAATGCTAATGCCGATGAAACTCCCACCTCACTTAAGAAGACTTTGAACATAAAAATTTAGGTGAGATCTTCAATAAGCTAGAAAATATGATAGCTGACATAGAAGACTGTGATTCTAATGTTGAAAGAAGTTCTTCTGTTGTTAAATCTCTCCGTAATGACATGGCATGTTACAAGGTGCTGTACAATGAAAAATGGAAAGCCTCTCTTCAACTTTCTTTAGACAATTTCTTCAAAAAATGTGGAAGAGATTCTGCAACCCATTCACCAACACGAAAACCACCACCAAAGTCACCTTTAGACTCTCCATCTAAATCAATTTCAAAATTCTCTAATAAAAGCCCCTTTTCCAATGACCAATAGCTCTTCTTCTACCCCATAATAATGCTTCAACTACCATTAGCAAATGCGGAAGATAATTTCAGGTAAGAAATATTTTTAAAATTATTATTTTAAAGTTTTTATGATATTTATTTGTTTTAATATATTACATGCATGTTTAAATTTAATGTTAGTTAATTTATAAATACAATGGTGCAATAATCCAGCTTGATTTTGAGTGAAAAAATATGTGCTTTTCCATTTCGGGAATGCATCTCCATTTATAACATTATTTTATATGGAAAATGATCGTCCGCTTAATGTACATCTGCTTAACATATGGGTTTTCAAGAACGTAACCTGTAATGTAAGCAGATGCTGCCTGTATTATAAAACTTTTTGATATCTTTCAAACTGCAATAATGCTAATGATGGAGTTTCACTCACCAAAACCACCCTTGCAGCCTAGGCCACTGTGTGGAAATCTGCCACCAAAGGCAAAAAAAAAATGCTGCCTTACTTTGCAACACATAGGTGCAGATCTGCAACTACACGGCTATAATGTTTTCCTCAGAAAAGTGCTGCCTGAGGAAGTGGCCTTTCAAACTTGCCTCACATGATGGTCCTGCCTACAGCTCAGCAAATATATGCATCATTGAGTTTGAGCTTGCTATGGTTGAACTGATTGATAAATTATAAAGCCTCAGCCAAAAAATAATTAAAAAACCAGATGTGCATTTCTGCTATGAAGGAACCGCCATTTGATATGACTTGCTGGTACTATTTGTTATTAGTTTTCTTTTTAAGAATCTATTATCAATGATACACCACTATTGATAGTTGCTTTGTAACCAGAATTTGCATCTATTCTTCCAACCATTTAGTAGCTATTGGATCTACCTAATTTAAAATCTGAATTCAGTCATAAGGCAATCTTGATATTACTGTTTTAAATCTCTTATACTATTGGTTTAAAGATGGAAGTGCAATTCTAACAGGAAATAAAGAAATGTAAATAATAATTAAAATCAAATACTACCTAACAGACATTTTTATTTTTCTCCTTTGCAATTAATTGAATTTAAACAAATATAGCTGTATATCAGTCTATATTTTTAAAAGTAATTTTTCAACATTCTATGATATCAGATAAGATTGATGAGGGTCTAGTATTAAAAAATCTTTGTATTTAGTAAAAAACTTTAGTTCCCGACATAAGTTGGTTTAGGAGAATGCAAAACAACTGAGAGGTGCAAGAGAATAAAAATAGAATATTGTTTAAAAAATTAGGACTTTGATTTTACTGTTTAGTCTTTGAAGAATGTGGATGCAAGCATAATCATAAGAACCTTATAATCAATCTATATGTCAGCCGTCATGTTTTGGGCAATGAATCCTTTCAGTATGAACTTTCAATCTCTTTAACCTTACCAATACCTTTTTTATCTAAAAATATAATTACTATACTCTTAATAACCAATTTTTCTTGAAAATATTCTTCTTCTATTATGGTGCTAAATAATGCAAAATTATGAACATATTCAGCAAAGTGAAATGATTTAAATGTCAAACTACTCTATTCATCTAAGCCAGGGGTCACAAACTAGTGGCCCCCATGGTACATTTCTGCTGCCTGATAAGCAAGCTAGTATACACTAAACTGCAAAAATTCAAATGTATTTCTTAGAAAATATTTCACGTAAATCTAAGAAATTTAAGAAGTATGTTAAATCAGCATTTAAAAAATATAGGTAGTTTTATTTCTCATTCTGATTTATAAAAATTCAGCACAGGTGGGGTACTAAGTATGTTTTTCCTGCTGCAAGCGTATTTCTTGCACTTCCAAAGAACCTAACCCTCGACGCCAAATCTATTGTGTACTATTTTTGGAATGAATGGGTTTAAGGCTGCATCATAGGGTTGGGACGATTTCTTTCTTGTGGAAGGAGAGAGTGAATGTCCAAAAAATATGAAACAGTGTGAGGACTGGAAAAGTATGTGGCCTGCACCCATGGTATGATGCCTTAATGCGACCTGCTCACCGATGTGAGTTTGAGATCACTGGTCTAAGCATTAAGACTGATTTAGCATCATTGAACACAAAATTCTTTAAATACAGGTAGCAAGCAAAATATGTATTTAGGGTGTTTTGCTCGCTACCTGTTTTTAGAGAATTTACGTTTGATATTGAGTACGTGCATGTGTAAGTGTTTTGTCTAATAGATCCCTGTAGTTGGCAGAAGACAAATAAACCTGTAAGACAATTGTGAATAACACTAGGTCCCTGATGTGGAATAACGTCCCCCTAAACCTAAGTATTAAATTTCCCACCTGAGAAGTTAATCAACCAAGATTAAGTGCTAGGTCTTCACAAGGATTTCATAATAAATGACAACACAACCAGTGAACTATTTGAAGACAATATGATTGAAATATTTTGCATTGGAAGATATATTAAAAAGAAATTTTTTTACATAGAATGAATGGTATTCATTCAAAAATAATTTATCGGGTTAATTTTCGACTTAATTATACAACATTGCAATATTTATGCATTGGCTTTATCGTTTGCTAACAATTTATCCGTATTTTAATTCTTTATCCATTTAATTTCCTTCAATTCTCTTTTATATTAATATTATAAAGCTAATTCATCTTCGTTTTAGCAAATTAAGTAAAAAGATATTTGCAAGGTATTTACCTTGAGAATCTTTCTTATTTCAGGATAAAAATTAATGCAGACAAAGAATTCATCGATATTTTGGGGGAAATACAAAACATTACATAATAAGTATCGCTTTGTTATGTGATGACGCAGAATATTTTAATAATCCCGCTTTCAATAAGATAATTGATGAAAAATTTAACAGTCTGATGTGGTACGATGCGAATGTTTTTCAAGATAAACAACTGAAAATCATGTATGAAAAATTTACAAAAAATGATTGTGGTGCTAGTAAACAGAAGTTAAAATTTACCTATATGGCATCAGGTCCGGTTCAAGTTAGATGAAGAAACAGAAATATTATTTATTCTAGATTCACTTCCTGCAATAATTTTATGTTTTAAGTAAGTTCTAACAACTTATTAACTTAGGCTTGTTGCTGAAACGAGCGAAGCAATAATAATATAACTGGCATTTTCGTTAGTTCGGAAATGAATTTCGATAAGTTATGCCCCTCAAATCACAAAACTGTGTTTGTTTTGGACCATTCACCTTACTTTGGCATTTCTTGTGAATGCCAAATTGAGTTTGATTTTTCAAAATCTCGTGGGCCGGGTTTCATTCCATTAGCTCCAATTTCGAAATCCTTATGGACATGTAGTGTTGAAGCTGCTGTTGAATATTGTCGCATAGTGTGGGATATTTTTCCACATGGTAAACTGGTAAGAATATCTACACATTGGTTTTTAAATAGCATATATATAAAAATTTACATGCTGTTGCATTTAATTTATATGGTATTTCAGATTCGTTTTGTTGTGAATGATTTGACTGTCCAAGTTTTAAACTCATGGAGTCCTCAACAGCAAAACTTGCCCTATGTAAGTCTGGCGTTTTCAAATTTAGTACATAAATCCAAATATGAATCCATAGTGTATGACATGTTTTTATTCTTTCAGTTGCTGAACTCACTTTCCAGCATAGGTATCCCCAATGCCAGGCAGTCCAGTCGGGATTATTCAATTGTGTACGGGTTAAAAAGTGCAATAGAAGCCTTGTGCGAGTGCTCCGACGTCCAACACGAGAGAAGAACATCTCTTACAGAAAATGCTTGCAAAGTAGGTTCAATTTTTCTTTCATATACTGTTTAAACTATGTTTTACTTACTTTATGCGTTCAATTTTATAGGTGTTGAATAGGTGTAGAGTGATATGTATCACCTCAACCATAGACAATGCTAATATCAAAAGTTTTGAAGATTATTTTCAAAATATTTTGATTCAGCAAAATAAAATAGCTGCTGGGTCAGATCAGTAAGTAATTTATATTTATGTTATTTACTTCAATTAAGCATGAATGAGATTGAAATCTTTGCATACAGGTTTGAACAAAAAGAATAAAACATTTTATGTATCTTTTAAATTTATATTTCAGTTTAATAACTGTGCATCATTGCCACTTAGTCATACTAAATATTTATCCAAACAACACTGAATCACAAGTGACTGGACATGCTCCTAAAGATGTATGTATTTGATAATACACTTACAAAGAGTATAGGATATATCTATCGCATTGATCTTTCTGTTCATTTTTATGTTTTTTGGTCACCAAATTTCTTCTTCTTTTTCAACATTGAGATGTCAGCAATACTGACCACTGAAGTACATTCTGTAAAGGCCGGTGGACAGATAGCCTCGAAACTTTCCCACTTAATCCTATCACATTATGACTTGGCATCTACCACTGTTACTGGTATTCCAATGAAAGAAGAGCAGAATGCCAGCTCTTCAGCCAACTATGACGTTGAAATCTTTCACCCATCTGCTGCTCACAATTCTATACTGAAAGGTATGAATATTAATTATGATGAAACTTTTTTTAGTACTTTCACACAATTTAAAGTCTTCATGGTCATAAGTGGTTTGAAAATGTAATGTAATGATAAACCTATATATTTTTGGATGTTTCCTTTATTTCTATGCAGAGTAATGAATAAATGTAATTTTAATCTGATAAGGTGAATGTCAGCCAAAACCTTTGTATTATATCCGTTTATCTCTGTGCATAAGTTGGGACAGTTCATAAGTAGGAAGCAGAGTCATATCTGGAAGCATTAGCACCTTTTAAAAAGAAAATTGGGTAGAATATCAGTTTTCCTCGTCTGTAATTAAGAAATATATACATTCTAATTAAAATGATTGTGATATTTGAGCATCAACTAAATATTTTTTTAACAAAAAAATGTCATTTTTCATGTTAGCGGGAGTGGTAGTGCATGTTTTGTGAGCATTGGCAAATGCCGACTTTGTTACACACCCTAGTTATGGCTCTGGTAGTAAGTTTATCATAATTTAAATGTGTAATAAGTAAATGATATAGTTCAATTAACTCATATTACGGATAGGAAGAACAAGCTATGTAAAATATAACAGTGAAATAACTTGATGATGCTGTTGAACAGGCTATCTGATGGATTTTTACTTTCTCCATACGTAGTATACGGGAAAGTATTGTTTTCATGAAAAAAATCGTCTTCAAGGTTTCAACGGAAATACATGTTTTGAGGTCTCCTGAACATGTTTTGACCATTTTCTTGATGTCTGTGGGTGTTTATGGTTTTTTGTGGGCGCTCTAACTCAAAAACTATTAATCAGGTCCACACGAAATTTTATATTTAACAATTTTATAAAAGTCACAAGAACTGATTTGGTAAAAATTTGTCAACCGAAAGTGGATATTTACTCTTGTCACTTATCCATTATTTTGAAATATTTGCTTTAATATTTGATAAATGTAAAAATGTACTGGAATAAAAGTTGTAGGAAATTGAATTTTCTACAACATTTGTTTGAATCATTTCCCTATATAATGCATTGTTTAAGAGATATCTTCTATTTTTAGCTGCCACCACCATGCCACATACCGATGACTATTGTTAACAATTGATGCTTAGTTACATCTTAGTAATGCTCCTTTTTCTTTTCTTAATTGTTGGAGCTTTGTGGCTATATCCATTATCAGAAGGCTATGGTTTGAGTTTATTTCTGTTCTTTGTAAAGTCTAAAATTTTCTTGCAGTTTCTTAAAATATTTATTATTTTGTAACCTATTTGGAATTTTTAGAAATATTACAGATATGTAAACTTATATACAGGCAGCATCCGCTTAAGGTGCACCTGGTTAACATACATCTGCTGATACATATGTTGTATTATGATACCGTATGTACATACAAACTGTCCGTTTATATGTACATGGTACTTAGGCAGGCTATATTGTCTGGCATTACACCACATGCACAATATTGTTGTGCGATGTACTGTTGGTCAGCTTGACTTCTTGGGTTTTGCTATTGCTTTCATTTTTTAAGCAATTGAGTGAAAATTTTAATAATATAACATCCAAAAACAGCAACTTCTCAAACAACTCCCAAATCGCCACCCAACTAAACCCCTAAGCCTCCTGCATCTCCAGCTAAATCCCTTTCAAAATCCTATGGTAACAGACCCCACTTCTCCTGCCAACAATTTTTCTTCTCCATTATAACAACTCATCAACTATAGCAAGCAAGTGAAAATATCATTCCATCAAGAAATTAATTTTTAAATCAGTATTTATTCATATTTATGATGTTTCTAGCTTTAATTTATTTTTTGCATGCTTAGATTTAATGTTTGTTACTTTATAAATGCAAGGGTACATAATTCCAGCTGAATTTTTGGTGAAAAAATTCATGGACTTGTGTATGGGAATGCATCAAAGTTTATAACTTGTATTTGTATGGTAAATCGTCATCTGTTGAACATAGGTACATCCTTTTAATGTACACGTTTTCGAGAATGTAACCAGTATGTTAAGTGGACACTGCCTGTATTGTTGTATTTAGTATATGTAAGAATAATTAGCAATTATGTTTTGTCCAACAGAATTAGCTCTACATGAAAGGAAAAGACTCACTGCATATGGTAGAACAACATATGAATACAACTGTATGGTATCAAATTTACTAATATATCCTAAATTTTGTAACAACCAATTGTTAGCAAGTTGCCAAGTTCATTATATAAAAATTTCACTATCTGGATTTCAAGAAGTAACATTATCATTTGCTTCTAATTACCATTATAGATGTTCTGCTTAACAAGTTTTATTTTTTAATTTTTGAAGTTGTTTCCTGTTGCGTGTTATTTCTATGTAATTTACATTGTTTCATAATATTTCATTGTGATGATGGTCAATTCTTGGTTTAACTTTACAAAACAGGAAATGCAGCTGATGCAGTTCAAATTCGAACTGTGCGGGAAGGTACAGATTATGAAACAGTGACTCTGAAGTGGTGCACACCTCGTAGTTGCAGTGCATCTGAACTTCAGAACTGTACAGCAGTCCATCGTATCACTCCTGTTGATGTAAATAGGTATGTATTTTTAATTATAATGAGTAAAAATTGTTTGTATTATGAAATTGCTCAGTTTTCAATATTAAAACTTAGCAAAGAGCATAATCATACGATTCGTGCAATTTTTTCCTGAAGAATTTATTAGCTAGATACTGTCAATTACCATCCAACTGCACATAATAGGTACTTCTGTATATATCTGTAAGCCTCAAATTTTTATAATTAGGATTTTTCTGCCGAAAATATTTGACACACATGATAGCTACAGCAAGTATTTATTTTATTTCTGTAGTTTTTCAATTATATGCACAGCAATAATATTTACTTTGCATTTTGTTTTAATATAAGCAGTTCTCATATATACAAAGTAAACATAGTCAGGAAAGTTTGCCACAGGTGGCAGTATTATAGCAGTGTTGCCCACCGATCTGTGTCATTAACTAAGGTGACAACATTTTTTTTATCAAAAGGGAGAACAAATGCAGTTATTTTTAACAAAAAGGAAGAACAAATTTGATGATAAAAATATTTATTTACATGACTTCTTTCATATTTATTTTGATAAAATAATAGTTGTAAATGAATCCATGCTCTACATCAGGCTTATGAATGCCTCTATATAATTTTAGAAATTTTTTTCACAATAACACAAGACATTTATGCAGATCTACATTATGATAAATTATATTACATAATTTTCAATTACTGCAATTCAAAAGTGAATTAAATAAACTTTCAACAGTACCATTCAGTAATTACAACTGTCCTATGCATTTGAGATGAAATTCAATCCCAACATTGACAAATTAAAACCAAGTAAAAAAGCATTTAAGATTGACAAAAAATATCCTCAATGTTAAAAAATAATAATAATTCGACTTTTCATTTTAAGGGAAATATTTAGACCATTGAGTCCATCAAAGCAGCTTTAAATTGAGGACACACTGTATTCCTCATTTTATGAAACAGTTATGTTCTTGAAATCTTTTTTAAGAGATATTTCACTAAGAAAATCTTATTAACCCTCTTAACTTCCATTGTATAATTTTAGACGGTGGTGTAGTGAACACCCCTGCAACCCCTGTACGGTTGGGGAGAGGTGGGGGGAAGGGAGGCATGGCCAAAGTGAGCCCATATTTTTTTCGTGAGGTCCTTAAATTTTTTTCCGGGACTTCTATTTTGTTTTGGCAGGGGAGCCCACACATTTCCCAGTACGCCACTGATTTTAGATGTAGTATTTCATGAACATGTAGGCAAGTATACAATAAAATGGCTCCTAAAATGTAGTAGATATTCTTTAAGCTCATATTTTATGAAAAATGAATTATTCTACAGTAAGATGTTTTTACATGAGAGGGTATTGTACTGGCAAAGGGAATAAGAGTTTCTCACCTTCAGATTGCATCATTATATATTGAATTTCTCCCATAATCTTTTTCATAATTTCATATTTCTTTATGTAAACCTTTGTCATCCAAGAAATAATTTGTCCAAGTAATTATGTGATAATTCATCAAGGTTTGTCATTTTTTCTTTGGATTTGCTTGAGTGCTGCAAAAAGCAACAGAAACCTAAGTTAATAATAATAATATTTATTTATTCCCATAAAAATTGTATAAATTACATAAAAAATTTTGGGAGCCATCAGTAATATATACGTAAGGATATAAACATACGTAAGAATATAAACATGCTTAAGAAATATAAAATAAAAAGAAAAACTGAACATTAAAACATTATTACATCAAACAGATCAATATTGTTTACATATCCTTGCCACAGTTTACATATTCATTAATTGCACAGAATGTATTTTCCAGAAAAAGTTATGGAGTTTTCCGTTAAATTTTTTCCCTATGTCTTGTTTTAAACCTGTCTGTGAGACAGTTGTACCACTGAACTCCTCTGTATCTGGGAAGTTTTTCAATAATCTTTAATGTATGCTGAGTAGATCAGTAATTGTTTTTACCCCTTGTTAGCCTACTTTCCAGAATGGAAATAGGCTTATAGTTTTGTCATTATGTCTGTCTGTCTGTCCGTTCCCCCTATCAACTTTTGAACCAGTAGACTGATTTTCATGAAACTTGGTGGCAATCTCTTGCTACATGGGCCGAGCTCCCAAGGATAGTTTTTGTTGCGAAGATTGAAGTCACAGGTTCGATTCCAGGAACTATCCTTCTCATTTGATTCACATGGGAAATCTGAAATCCATCATGCAGGGTAATTTTCTCTTGGACATTAAAATATCTTAGAATTGTAATATTGGAGCAAGTATTGTACTATTCTCTGAGGAAAAGAATGAAGATTCTAATTTTTATCGTAGAATTTTGCTTATTGATTCTATTTCTTAGAATTTCACATAAATACTGGCGATTTTGCAGTTTTTATCACTCATTATGAGGGTGTTGCCATAGCAACAACTATTGTTGGACTCAGATTCGGTATATTTTAATACATACATGCGTTATTTTTGCCGCACAAATATGCGTGATCAATTTAATATTTCATTTGAATGTATTTGTAGTATTTTATAACACTAAGTTATGAAATTTGGGAACACAAAGAGCTACATATCCGCAATGACTTTAAAGCTATTAATGCCAATATAAGCATTGATTAAATGATTAAATGGAAAGTAGGCATCATAAGTTGTTTGGATCATCTTGTATAATAATCATGGACATCTCTATTGTGTATGAAATCCTTTATGTTTGTCAAATACATTAATGTTCTATATATTACAATTAATGGAAGGGTCATAATTTTTAGTTTAATGAAAGCTTGTTTGCATGATGCTTCTTTAAAGTTAAGATAAAGGCATCATGGAAAACCTGAATCAAAAGTAGCACCACTACATGTATAAATTTTAACATAAAAGTGTAAACTATTTTTTTATACATTAATGTTTATTCAACCTATTTTACAATGGTAATTAAAACTACTAAGAGCTGCATTTATGTATTTTGATTTTGACTTTGGGAAAACATATTGCTGTTTATAGCCATTATTATGATAAAAGCAGACTTTTTAGGCTTTGAACAATTAAACTTCAAGTTTTTTTTTTAAATATCACCTTAATGTTAGCTAATCCAAAAAAGACAAATTAATTATATCTTTGATTTTTATTGTATTTTTAAAAAATGCTTGTAAATTTTAATATAAAATCAGTATGTGCTTTATCTGATGATATATAAGTATAAATTAAAAATCATAGTCTTGTTAAAAAATTTAATGATAATTTTTTATCATTTATAGTGTTTTGATTCATTTATGTTACAGTATGAGTGAATTTTTCTTTTGTAATAGTTTTACCATTTCTCTCTTCAATTTAAAAGCCGACCTTCATCTTGTTTGATCAACTTCTTGTTGAATGGGCGGTCTGTGATGTTGGAAATGGCTCGCAAGTCTGGTGGTAAAATGACATCCCACCTGCTTGCTGCACATGGAGGCGAGATATTCATTCATGCTTTGAGCACTTCTAGAAGCGTACTAGAGGAACCGCCTTCTATTTCAGAGGGATGTGGAGGACGTGTTACAGATTATAGAATACCTGTGAGTTCTTTTTCAAAGTTATTTTGTTTGGGACATCATTATGTATCTTTTGCTTGTTAATTCCAATGCTGAGATTTTTGTATATATGAAACACACCATAAAGAAACATGTTTAGCTCTTATAAAGGATAGTTTTGTTTAGCTTTTAAGTAGTTTTCATTTGATGTTTACATTTACATGGTTACAATAGTTCAAGCATGCTAATCCTCAATAGCTGATGGGTAATAATTATGAAATAGAAAATACAATGCACCCTTGACTTAGTGCGGGCATCAGGCAAAAAGGTGTTATAAAAGGACGTGTTATATCGAGATAACTCAACGTGGAAATTAGTTTGACTTAAATGCACTAATATTAATGTGAAACACTTGAAGGGAAGAGAAGAAAACAAAGTAGAAAAGCTTTATTTATAATTGAAGTTTACAAAATATTTATATCCTTTTGACCATTAGCTTATAGTTGCAATAAAAATTTTGTTCGATAAAGAAAATTTAAATTTTTTCATAAAAGTAACAATGAATTTAGAAACTCCAATAATTATAATAGTAATTATTTTTTAAAAATGAGGTAATCTTTTGCTGATTGGTATACTTTGTTCTTTTATTTAGAATGAATTATAAACCATGGCATAAATACAGTATTTTTCAGTGTATAAGACGAACTTTTTTGTCCTGAAAATAGGCTTCAAAATCATCCTGCGTCCTATACAACAAAGGTTCAAATGCTGGAATAGTATTTTCCTTAAAATTGTATTTCTGCAATTCTTGTAAGCCTTCCTTTTGCACACAGAATGTTTTTTTAAATATTTGGTGGTCTTTCTATATAAATTTAAACATTCTTTCGACATTATTGTTATTTTCTTCCCCGATGACATGAATATATACTTAAGGAAATCAAGTTTTCACAAACAAGGAAAAAATTATAGAACATTAATTTGTGATTATATCAAATACATCTCTAAAGGATTGGCACGTATTTAAAAAAATACAGAAAGATGTGATAATATAAAATTACTATAGCATCAGATAATAATGATTTATAAAGTCAGCACAAGACTACACTAGCAATCAGGGCTGTGTCAAAACATTTTGTCGCCTGAGGCGAGATAACATATGGCGCCCCTCATATTTATTTAATGCAAGCTATGGGAGCGTTATTTTGCTCTTTTGGCATCCCGTCTAATTTCTCGCCCGAGACGAGTGCCTCACTTGCCTCGCCCTCAGCACGGCTCTGCTAGCAATGCACTCTGCCGTAAGATTACGACACCTTTCGAATGACTCAAGAACAATTTTAACTAGGATACAAATAATATGCTATAATAAATATATTATCAACAAAAAGATCGCACGAAGTAACTTTTATAACATATGGGATATGCAGCAGAAAAATAAACCTGTAAAATTACTTAAATCGATCTCAGCCGATCAACCGCATGGGTGACTTGTGAGGGAATCATTCATTCTCTATCGAAACCATCTTCACACGCCTTCGCTTTGATCCTTCCCGATTTGCTCTACTGCACTTAACAATTGTTTCGTTGTTGCCTATTCATTATTTCCTCATCAGTCACTTCCATTGTATTGGATGCTTACGATTTTGCATTGCATGTTGTGTAAATAAATATTGATGGAAGTCCATCTAAAAAATTTTCATTTTCATCTTTCAAAATTTATGCATTCCCCAGATTGTAACTTTTCAATCACCTGTCTTACGAGTAGTGATTCTGGTTCGAGAATTCTTGACAAAAATCTTGATGGAAATGAGCAAAGAGGGTACCTATTCATTGATCTTTCCCTGGTGCGGAGAATGTTTTTTTGGATGCCTCCAGTCCATAGTCAACATTTTTTATAATCGACTACCTTCATGAAAGATCGAGTGACTGGTTTTTCTGAGTCAATATTGTTGACTCCCTTCCCTTCGCTTTGACCAAGTGTGTCCTCATTGCTGCAGAGCCTCGCCTCCCTAACTTTTGGTCCGGCGAGCCATATACCTATCGTCTCTCTCTTGAGAACCTTTTGTTTCTACCTGCTGAGGTGAGGATACTCTCGAGTTCTGTAAAAGTATTCGGGAAACAAACAACTGACGTCAATCTCTATTCGAGATTAGGAACACACGGAATGCTAAGCATTAAGTCTTAAAGTAGGGGAAATACCCATGTGACAGAGGTAACCAACCTTTCTGCATTAGGCTCAAATCGTCTGTAATAATACTCTACAAAAGCCGCTTGTCGAACATTGTTATGATTTGGAATATAAGAGAAACTTTAATAAATAGAACTCTTGAAATACTTATCCTGTTTGATTTAATTTGAAAACTCACTAAATTTCTTGAGCACCAGGAATCTTCAGAAAGTATGTGTTGGCAATCCTGCAGAGCTGCACCAGTTTCATTTCCCTTTAAGCTTCCCTCTCCATAACCACCTTCCCCTAATACGACTATAATTCCCCTAGTATATCTTGAGCTCAGTGTTTTACAGGAGTGTTCTTTTGTGTGGTGTAATGATTTAACTTGATTCAGTTTACGGCAAGACCCCTATTTTTTAATATGGAACAAAGAAAACGAATTTCATACTCTGTGTCATATAAACTAAAGGTTATAGCTTATGCGGAACAAATGGAAATAGGGCAGCAGAGAGACATTTTGGTCATCCTCCGACGGAGAGGATGATAAGAGCATGGAGAAAGCAGAAAGATGTTCTCAAATCCTTACCTAAAGAAAAACGATCAAGGCGTGGAAAGGCTGCCTTTTGGTCTGATCTAGAGACTGATGTATTTAATTGGTTTATGAAAAATCGGAAAAATGGTACTGCAGTGTCAACAAAAATAATTTGAATGTATGCCATAGATCTATCTCGTGAGAAGAATATAAGTCAATTTAAAGGTGGAGCAGCATGGTATTATAGATTCATGAAGCGTAATGGACTTTCTGTGCGCTCTAGAAGTAAACTTGCTCAGAAGATGCCCCAAGAATATGAAGAAAAAATTTTTGCCTTCCATCGGTTCATCATTAATTGCTGAAAGAAGAATACTATATAATTAGGTCAAATTGGAAATATGGACGAGACTCCGCTCACATTTGATACCCCCTCAAACAGGACAGTAAATTTAAAAGGTGAAAAAAGTATTTTAGCGACGACAAGTGGTAATGAGAAAGCTCACTACACAGTAGTTCTTGCATGTTGTGCTGATGGGACTAAGCTACCCCCGATGGTAATTTTCAAGCAAAAAAGAATGCCTAAAGAGAAAACCCCGACGGGAATAATTGTTCATGTTCATGAAAAGGGTTGGATGGACAATGATGGAATGAAAATGTGGATTGAAAAGGTATGGGGAAAAGGGAAAGGAGCTCTTCTAAGGAAGAAAGCTCTTTTGGTTTGCGATCTCATCTTACGGAACCTGTTAAGAAGCTATTTCTTGATTTAAACACCGAATTGGCTGTAATACCAGGAGGACTCACTTCCCAACTGTAGCCATTAGATGTTTCATTAAATAAGCCATTCAAGGGAAATATGAGAGAAGAATGGAAGAAATGGATCGTGGATGACAGCATGCGTCAGCTTACTGATACCGGCAGAATTAAGCGGCCTACGATCCAGCAAGTTTGCGAGTAGGTAAAGGCATCTTGGACCAGAATCAGTCCAGAGATTATTGTCAACTCTTTTAAAAATGTGGAATAAGCAATACCTTGGATGGAACAGAAGATCATTTGTTGTACGAAAATGACACTAGTTCAGATGAAGAATTTCTCAGGTTTGATGAGGAGGAACTTTTGAATGATGGCAATTTATTTATTTTTTATTTATTTATTTATTATGCTGTTACAGGCATGGCTAACTGTAGTTTTTTTGGGATTCTAAATATATTTTCATTCAACCATATTTTCTGGTCTATAAGATACACCCAAAAAAATTAGGCTATTTTCCAATTTTAAAAACTACCCATAAAAACAGATTTGTTTGGATAAGGATATGAGATTGATCTGGTTAATAAACTAAATGAAGGTAATTATTGGTTGAAGAGCATCTATTAGTTTAATAATTTTGAAAATATACTGTATTTACTGGCATATAAGCTGCTTTTTTTCCAAATTTTTCATTACCAAAATGTGGATGCATCATATATGTGAGGAAAAATATCGGAAAATTTTAAAAAATGTGAGAATCGTCAAATTTTGCTAGGACTTTGCTAAATGGTTTGGTGATTGAATGTGCAATATGTGACATAAAAACATCACATATTCATTTCAACCAATAAAAACGGGAAAGAAATATTATAATTATGACGGAGTTACAAACATCAGTTTTTGCAGGTTACTAGAATGCTAGATGCCAGCAAGAAAAATGTCATAGTCTGGGGGATATCAAGGAATTATCACAGTTTAGTTTCATATTCCGATAATTCTATTGTGAGAATTATTTCGGTAGTTTCTTTCAGCTTCATTTTTTTCCTCGCTTTCCACATTCAGCATGCATGGGTAAAGAGTCGCGCATTCTGAGATTTTTGATAGCATTGTCCTTAGTATTTCATGAAATTAATATATTGCTGATCGGCTACAAATAATTCACTGAAACACTTTATTGTTATAAATACAGCAAAATCTTGTTTCTACGTAGTTCTGTTTTACCAGAAATGCCGGTTTTTGCGGAATGAAAAAAATTAGATGATAGAATTTGAATTTGGGTCTTTATAGTTTCAAAATGGGTCCTTGTAGTATTGGCACTTTAACATACAATTTTTGTACAACAATGTTGCATTGTTTTATGTACTGTAGTTTTTTATATCTATCATCGTAATTTAACGTTCGTTGCTTTCTAAGGTTGTTCATGTTCGTGTGTTTTTCACAATAATTTTATGGGTACATTAACCGGTTTTATGAAAAATCTTTTCATAAGGAATGACTTCGCTCCCAAGCCACTCTATAAAAACGGGATTTTGGTGTCATAACAATAAGATTTCTACAGAATGAAGGCATGTGTTTAAAGTTGTGTGTACTGCATAGAAAACCTCCTTCTATACCAAAAACAGTGTAGCCAATATTTTAAAGGTTTGTTATCTAAATTTTAAGTGAAATATCTTAGCAGAATTTAAACCTTTGTTGTATAAGACAACATGATTTTAAGGCACATTTTTGTGACAGAAAAGCATGTTTTATACACTGGAAAATACAGTCTTTCAGCATGGATTTGATTTGTCTTTGACAGCAGAAAACTATGTTTTTTTCAGATATATGAATGTCCCCATCATGAGTTTGTGTCTTGATTCTAATCTTTTTAAAAATGTCAATCAGGATTTTCTGGTCAAATTCCCATAAAGAATGGGGGTGCACCAGGACTCAAACCCATGACCTCGAGATGTAAACTTTCAATGAAGTGTAACAGTTTTACATCACACCATTTTTCTTGGATGAGTTTAGGAATAAACAAGCATATTTTATAGATTAACCTATGGCTGTGGTATATTTTTAGCATTTTAAAGGTCCTCTGTAATTTTCTCTTTCAGGATTTTGGACTATTAATGCAAATTAATAAGCTAGCCCCTTTGAAGAGAAAGTTTGATGATGAATCGGAAAGCCCACTCAGTAGGATGCGAGCTCGACTTGATAGACAAACTAAGTACTGGCCCATGACCATATCTGGCACTATGATTTTCAATTTAAAATCGGTAAGAAAAATTATGTAATAAAAATTTTACATAGCATGTCCAAGTCATATTTCATTACACTAAATGTTGACTTGAATTGAGTGAATTTAAAAATCTTACAGAAATGTATACTTGAAACAACGACTATGATAAAGTAAGATTAGAACAAGCTAAGTAATTTTGTGTTGTTGCTATGAGTGTATTTTCTATTTTATTATTAATGATGGTTTCATTTTCAGCCTGCATTGCCCCTATTAACTTTCCTTAAAACAAGCATACTTCCATCATTCCTTGCAGCTGACACTTTTAGAAATCTAAATAATATTTTTTAAGAATGTGGATTTAATATGCTTTGCTATTGTTTTGTATGCATTGCATACTTCATAATATTGTTAAAACAAGTAGGGATGTACATGGGTTTCCCGTGGTACAGAAGTGCTTTTCGTCAAATTCGCCGTAGTATAATCGTATAATAAAATATTTGGTTTGAAATCAGATAATTATTTTTCCTTATATTGTGGTAGCCCTGCCATTTAGATTTTTTCTAAACATGTTCATTTCATTTTGCTATTCTTTACTTACCCTACAAACGAAATTTCTTTGAAATCGGTTCAGCCAATACCTATAGTTACAGAAAAATTTTAACCTTGATATTGTGGTAGCTCTGTTTAGTTAATCCGGTTGAAATATATTATTTTTGTTATTTATTTATGTGAAGATTATATATACCACACTTGGTTAAAATCCATGCGGTCAGGTCTCTAGAAATACGTGTAAAAGAAATATTATTTTACTTTTTATTGTGGTAGCCCTACCGTTTAGTTGCTCTTTAAACATCTTGATTTCATTATGGTATGCCTTACAAATCTTACATCCAAAATTTAGTTGAAATCCGTCCAACCAATTCCTTACAAATCCTTAATTATTGAAACAGTTTAATTTATAATTGTGGCACCCCTGTTTGGCTGATCCTGCCCAATCATGCTGTTATGATTTTGTATATATGTGTGCATTATAAATATTAAACTTGGTTAAAATTGATGTGGACAGTTTAACACAAATACATGTAAAAAGAAATTTTTTAATTACTTGTAATGTGGCAGGCCTGCTTTCTATATCTATTCTAAATATCTTGATTTTTGTTGTGTTATGTTGCACACTTCCTTCTTACGAAATTTCGTTGAAATCGGTGTGGCCAATTCCTTCCAAATTCATTATTACCGAAATGTTTAATTTTTCAGTTGTGGCACCCCTGCTAAGTTGATACGGTCAAATGTATCATTTTGGTCCTTTATTTGTGTAAGAATTCAATGTACCAAATTTGGTTGAAATCGGTTCTGCCAATTCTTCCCTGATATATGCGTACGGATGGACATCACGAAGATAATATTGCTTTTCAGCAATTACGAAAAGCACTAACTAGTCCAATGGAATTTTCATATGCCTACTTATTTGAGATGTCATATGAGGCCTGCTTGGTGATTTATAATGTTTGCTAAATAGTTTGCTGATTACTGATGCAGACCAAGTGGTCATGTATTGTATATCTTTCAGTAAACAGTTTTGTAACTATGCAGCAAATTTAATACCCTGGAATATATTCTCAAGTTTATTTCATTTGTGTTTCTTATCACTTTACCATTATTCATCATTGAGTTAAATTTTTAAAACTAAAAATTTATCGCACCTAGCATGATTGTTTTGTTATACATTATGTTATAAACAATTAATTGATTGTTTGACACAGCTGATGAGAGCAATTTGTTTATTTTTCATTGGTTTTACACACTTGTTTTACTGCTATTTCATATTTTGGTCGTACATGCATTAAGAAACTTATGATGAAACAGAAATTATATTTTTTTGGATTTTCACTTTAGTATATTATCTTTTACAGTCTTGAACTAAGGCTTGAAATTTTAATAATTATATTTAAAGATGTTTTGCAAATGAAAATGTTAAATCATTTCGCTGTAAAAAATTCTCAATCTAACAAAATTTCTCAATTGGGCCTTTTATTTTCAGTCAGTCTGAATCAATCATTTTCCCTTATGGTATAATGAATTATAAATAAAACATACCCTGGTGATTGTATTGTGTCCAGTTATCTTAATCCTAAAGAAAGATGACTTCAAATTTAAGATGACCACAAAAAAACAAGGTCTATTCAGGAAAATCTTTGTAATACCAATTTTTTAAATAACATACAGTGCTAACTTTGTAGCATCCCCTAACACTGCCAGCATTACAATAATGTGCATTTTTTCATTCCCCAAAGTTTTTGTAATGATGTTTTTATGCCTTTTTTGTTAACTTTGTAATTGGATGTTGAAATGCATTACCAATTTGGCTCAGAAAATAATCATGAATTTTCCACAAAGCAATTACACGTTTCTGAAAAGCAATTAGTTTGTCCATGTAGTCAGAAAGTAAATGTTGGCAAGGAGAAATTCTTCATCACAGGCTAAAACCAATACAATGCATGATCTGTACACACCAACCATTGCTATCCTTGAATTATTGGCGTGGGATGTTGTTAATGATCATGCTTATTCATGAGCTTTCTGTTTAATGATTTCCTGCAACACAGCTTTTCCATCCATTCTTTGAGTATGCACAAATTTTACAATTTTTCTTCTAGTTCATGAAATTGGCCTCGTTTGGGTCCACTAAAATACTAAATGATTTCCGTGTGTTCAGTTAGCACCTTCAAGTTTCTGTTTAGCTTGCTTCCACCTTTGCACATTTGCCTCCGTCACATAATATTGGGCATTATATACAGGCATGCCAGCCTTAATCATGTCATTTTCTTTTGCTCTTTCTTTCTCGGGTGCATCCTACCTATTGTCACTTGCTGTTCACCTATTTGGAGTATGGCCTCCAAATCTCACCTTTATAAATTGCAGCGCATATCTTTCCTTTTCTTCCCAATTCATACACTCTTTTCAGCAGTAAATCTGATCTCAACATTTTTCAATATATAACTACTTTTATGACATCTATTCCCTTTCTTCTTAAATAAGTCTTTCTTTGCCTTCATTTATAAATTACTGTACCTCTTTTTTTATTTATTATTTGTCATGTTTGTTTCATGTTACCTAGTTTATTAATATGTTGCGTTATTGTTATATACTTGATTTTTTTAATATTCAGTGTAATTGGCTTTGTGCTGTTTCCGAGTTCTTGCTAATAAATAAATAAATAAATGTATCCTCCCAGTCTCACAATTGTTAGTTTCTTCACCATAATGTACCACCATTCGCTTAAAATTTCTATCAAAACTTCGTCTTATACCTTGTGATACATTCCCTTTTATGGAGGTGCTTTTCTTTTTTGCATGATCTGTCATTTCAGCCCTAAGATTTGAGGTAACTTATTTAAAACTGCTAAAAATAATAGCTAGTCCTCACATCCCATTAAATCTTATTGTAGTTTGTATCAATCAGGTGCTCTCTTAAAGGTTATACTCTTCAAACTGCAGGTGTACTTGTCGTCTGGTACTGGCACACCAATTGAAAAGTAAGAAATATGTTTAAATTGTAACAAGACATGCATAAAACACTGGCAGTCTTAGTGTAGCCATTTTCAATGCCGTATGTATCAAATTTCCTACCCAGCCAATTACAAGTCCTGACGTAGGTTTGCCAACACTCCCCTTCTGCCAGTACTTATGAGGTGGAAAGCCACTCTTTTGCACATTGTCATCTTCAAGAATATAAATAAATTAAATGTAAAGTATTGTGTATGTATAAATAAATGTTTACATGGGCATAGAATTGATGTCGGGGTGTTCCATGCAGCCTTTAAAACTTGGTACTCGATTTTAATTTTTTTGCCATAATTTTTGGAAAAAACTACGTCCTTTCAGGTTAATACCTTGCGTATCAAATGTAATTTCCCGTACTATGCTTGTTTCCCAGGCATTTCTCATAATCCCAAAAACTTTGTGCATGAAATTGGAAAAATTAATATAACATGACTCGCCATCATTTTATTTTCCTGAAAATTGCTGTGTAGGCTCCTGAATACATGTAGTACTTTTTTAGGGTTTGATATTTTTGAAATGGCTGCCTTTATGCAGAGGAGCTCCACAGAATTTACAAAAATATCGTGTTTTGTGTCGTTTTTTGTGAACGGAACACGCACTGCAGTTTCTAATTGGATATGCATCTGAGTAACTTGAATTTTTATCTGAACTAGACAAATATCCGTTGTTCACACTGGGACAATCTGACAAACACATAATTCGTTTAAAATATCGCCTTCTCAATAGCAATGCCTTTCACTGTGCTCATGATGGAAACTGAAAATGAAAACAAGGCTATACGAATGACAAATGACGAATGAATAACTAAATCTGCTATGAAAACAGAAAAAAATGGAACTAAATGAATCCCCGATACATTAGCCATGTGCACAAATAGCGTTGGATAGTGCCCGGTACGCAAGGTGTTAATATTGTATTAAATCAAAAAAACACAGCTAATATGTGATAAACACATAACATTAAAAGTATAACATTGAAAAACTAATGAGAACCTATAAAAACCACAATAAAATCATGTTGCTTGTTTGCTACCAAATAAAGGGTTGAAAGAATGTTAAGAGAAGATGAAGGGCAGGGCTTTAGCTGGAGTAGATTAATAGTTGTGAAAAGGAATCTTCCAAATGCTGGAAAAATGGAGTTGAATAATTCATAAAAAATTAATTAATTCTTTCAATCTTGATTTTATCAGTAAGTAGATAAACTAGTACAGATTCTAGAGTTTGTGTGGGAAAGCATTTATCACAGAATTTTTCTATAGGATTCTATTATGCAGTAAATCATTTTTTTGAATTTATAAATCATTTTCAACTTGGTTTGTGTTAAATCTCTCGAGTTTATCTTATTTTAATATCTGTATTTGTTTACATCTTCTTTGAATTGAAAAATCCAAGTCCAAGTGTATTAAGGTCATATGAATCAGTTATAAATTCTAGAAATTATTAACCAGTTGACCTCTTTTTATAGTGCATTGACCCATTACCTTCTATAATGGTTAAAGAGGAGTTAACGGACGAAGAAGTTATCCAGTGCAAGCAGGTGGTTTACAGCCTGATTGGACTGGAAGCCAAACATGAACCTCTTCAGACTCCAAATATGGGCCAGAGGGGTAAAGGTCCTAAGAGGTATTTTAGTTGTTTGGTTTTAAAGTTTTTCAAAACCTATTGTTTGTTTCATTATTTCTACTTGTAATTCCTGCTAGCCTGAACCGAACTAAATTTTACGTAAGTATTGATTTCAGTTTTGAAGGATAATTTTGTTCATTAAACATAGTTTCATCCAGGACATCAAACCGGAACCAAACCGAAAACCCAAACAAAAAAAACAGGTATTTTTGGCTGGAATGGAACCAAACCTGAATCGAAAAAAAAAATCCTGAACCAGAACCGAAATGGAAAACCGTTACTTATTTCGTTCCTCTTTTTTGGTTCTTATAAATTTTATAAACAATTATTCCTTCTCCATGTGAATTGTACTCGCCTTCCGCCAGTCATTCCTTACTAGCTGTAGAACAAGGATCAATCTCTTTCTGTGCTAATGGCATATTCACTATCATTTGTTACAGGTTGGCACTTTTTGTACATGTTATAACTAGCATATGATGGGTATGCGTGAATTAAGTATTAAAATAAAATTGAAATAAGAAGTTAATGAAATCAACTTTTATATGCATTAAAAAGTAAACAATAGATATAAAATTCACATAATTGAGTGTTACAGAGAGTAAAAATAGTTTTAGGTGAATATAAATTTTATGACAAAGAAATACATTACACTATCTATACAATTCTTATATTACCAGAACTATTTTTAATTTATGGAACATTTAATTTTGTCTTTCACTCCCTCTCTCTCATGTTTGGTCTGCTTCAATTCAATATCTCTTAGCATGGGCGCTACTTAAAAAGAAATCTACAATACTCTCTATGAGTAATTGAGTAAATACCTTAATTTTTTTATTTTGTTCTCCTCAGGCCAGCAAATGAGTGTTATGTAATACTTGTAGTATCAAAGTATATTTTATTATCAAAAGTTTGTTAACACTAATGTAGCGGTTTATGGAATAAACAATGTTTTATTTTAGTTTTCTGTTAATAAAGGATCTTGAATACAACAATCCATTTAATCGTCAAGGGATCTTTCATTAATAACACAATATTTTGGCGAAATATTGAATTATTAAACAAAATTCGAGCAATTTTGAACTGAAGGCAAAAATTGACGATAAGAATAAGAATCTATGTTTATTTTTCTTTAAAATGGTCCCTGTCCAAAGATAGTAGGTCAATTACTTCTGATTTAATTTTGCAAAAGAAAAAAATTCTGCAAGTAAAAAAAAAGGGAGTTTGAAGTGTTCTCTTATGGGGATTTGTATAGAGCGTTCCGGACAAATGTACCAACGTATTTACCAATGTATTATAATAATTGCTGATAAAATCAGCATTGCCCGGGAAATTACGAGTAACTTTTTAAAAAAATTTTATTCAATTTAATCGGTTTTGTCTCTGTTCTGAATTTTACGCTGCTCCGTATGTTACCATTATTTTAAATATTGATTTCATTTTGTTCTAAACATTGTCTTTTTATTCAAGGCATTATGAATGTTGATTTTTGGTTTCTAGGGTGGTAAAAACTAACGATCACTTTATGACTTGACTTCTGATTTTAATTAATCGAAGTCGAACTTGGGCCTGTGGAACGGGAGGCAAACATGCATCTTTCTCTTCCTTTGGATATAAAAGTAAATCCTATCAAGTTTGGTTGTTGTGGTCCTTTCCATTTTAGAATAAACAAACTTTTGATAATATATGAGAGATAAACTTGAAACAATAATTTTTAGTGAACATTTCGTAAAGATGAAATATAATCAAAGATTGATACAAATTTTTACTTATTCCAAAAACAATTAGCTGGTCGATCTAGACTTCGTATAATATGTATTTCTAAAACCCACAAAATTCTATGTTATTGGATGTCTTGTTGTGCATAAAGCTTCCCTTATTATCTGCAACACATCATGATGTAAGTGATGTTTATTATATTTCATGATTTTTAGTAACTTAAAGTTTAACTTGTATCTCTTTCAGTACATATTGAGACAAATAGCTATCAAATCAATTTCGCTTTGAAATTCATATTTTTTTCTCGAGACAATTTCTGTCAAAAATGTGCTCATATATCGTGTTTCTGAAATCTGAATTTCAGAAAAAATAATCGAGTACTTTTTAGAGCACCTTCATTTCGTAACATTTGAAAAATATTCATTGAACTTCTAAAAGATTATAAAATGCCATATAAATAAAGGATTAATTAATTTTGAATGCTAAAGGAATGAATATTGGAGTTGTAAAATCAAATCAATGTTGACTTTTGAAAGAATAACAACAGTTTTACATCAAATTAAAGACTAAAAAATAAATAACATTTTTAATAGCTTTTATGCATGCTATAAAAGGAAAAAATAAAATTTAAATTCCTAAAAAAATAGTATTAGATGGATTTGTATAAAAAGAGCTGTTTACAAATTAAATAAAAAATGGAGGAGGGGAATTCATACAAAGTTTCACTGTTTGTTACAGGGTGGGAGAGGGCAATTGTGTGATGTTACATGCTGATATCAATTTTTATCTTCTTGACTTGCGATAGTGAAGACGTATTTGGTTTAAATGAAAATAACATTAATAAATAAAGATTATTTTGGAATTCTCTTAAAATTTTTTCCAAAAAATTCAAAGTCAGAGTGAAAAAACTGATTTGAACCGGTTCAATGGTGGTTGCTGGAGCAAAAAGGGAACCAAGCCAAAATTTTTTGTTTTGTGTGAACCAGAACGAAAATCGGAGCGAAAAAAATTTCATGTTCGATGCCCTGGTTTCATCTGCCTGTACTATATTATGGTGGTTCTGAAACTGGAGACCTCAAAAGTTTGCGTGGGCTTGCAAAAGTTTTGTTTAATTTTTAAATTTCATGTTTTATATTGTGTGTAGATTTCAAAGATGTAGTTTGAGAACGTTTGATTTTATAATGTGTCATATGCCAACATTAAAAATTTATTGAATTCACATACTCTAGAAAATATCGTTTGGATTTCATAAATTATGCTTAATGACTCTGTCTGCTATAAAATATATGATTATGCATGACTTAAAGAAATTGATGAGGTGTGGCGGGCCAGATGAAATTTTTAAATTGGCTTTTGTTTCGGTACCCCTAATATAGGCAGTTATAACTGGAATATTTCCATCAGTTTTATTATATTGTGATTTATATTCTGCATATATATTATACTGTTACCATTGGTTGGAAACAAATTAGAGAATAGTTTTTGCATTTGGTCATACAATTTCAAATGAAATCTTAATGGGTTAATCATACGAGAACAGCTAGGATGGGCACTTCCTTTCTTGTGTGGAACAACAATATTTACAATTGTTTATTTAATGTATTCTAGAGAGGAGCAATATCGTTCAATGTGGAGTGAGCTTGAGACTTTCCTCCGTGCCAATACTCATTCAGAACAACATCAACGTGTGTTAAACTGCTTGCTGGAATGTCGCAATAAGACAGATGAAGATAGGGCCAAAGGTGGTGTTAGCGTCAAAGAGGAGAAAGTTGGACTGGATCAAGCTCTCAGGGAACTTGATCAGTGAGTACTTATTTTATTTTATGAAATTATACATTTTTCTCCGATTTTTCTTAATTTTTATGCAGCAAAATAAACATTTGTATTTTATGCTCGTAATTATTTGAAGTTTTTGTAAGTTATCAATTCAAATGACATGAATAAAGACATTAGCTGAGAAGTTTTGAACTATTTAAATAAAGTAGATAAATGTTAAAGAGGATGCTGAGTTATAATATTATCTGCAAATGATGTACAAGTCATCCAACTGATACCATGCAGATGTTGGTTCCAATGGTATGCATGTGGCTTGCAAAGCTATCACAAAAAGTGATCCATGAATTTTAACTCAGAAATTTTTGTCCTTTTAATTATGATTGTTCATGAGAACTTTTTTGATTAAGATTTAATGTTAAAAATTTCTTTACGCTTTTTACTAATACAGTAGCACATAAGTGTGATTTTATGTTATAACCTCTGTTATTTATTTGAATTGAAGAATTCTTCGATTTTAATGTTTTCATTTGTGCCAAACTTTACATTTTTGATGGTCTTTTAAATCAAGATATCGTATAATATATATTTTTGGTTAGGAAAGAGAAGTCCAGGTCATTTAATTTTATCTCATTATTATTTGTATTTTTATCCCATCAAGGATCATAATGATTTAAGCATACTTTGGAGATTTTTGCTTAGTACTAAAGGTAACATTTAATAAAATCTTATGAGAGTTAAAAAATATGAAAAATCCTTTATTGATTTACATTGTCTATGTCAGTGGGCAGATAATCAGATAGGCCAGAGATATTTAACTTGGGATACTTGTACCTTCAGGGGTATGCAAGGATTTTCAAAGGGGTATGCAAATATATTAACCCAGAAAGTTCAAGTTTTCCCACAGTACTTTCCCACTCGACAACAGGCATCACCGTCTTCTACATACTTTTCAGCTGCCTTGAAGTAATCTTTCTTTCAATCACTTTCTTTTGGTTAAATACACCAACATGAAGAAATTATACTAGAAATTCCACTTTATTTGTGATATAGTCAGCGTATGGTATTTAAATACAGCACGCAGAAACAGGGCAGTGGTGGTAGAAAAGCAGACAATCGATGGATGATTAGGAAAAGACAATGAGGGAGGGGGGAGAAAGAGTGAAGAACCCCCTTCTGCAGTAATGAATGGAATTATAATGGTTTTGTTACAAAATTCGAATAAAGGGAAGTTATGTACAGTTATGAAAGAGTAACTCATTAGATACCATGAGGTACAAATTTCTTCAAATATATTTTAAGAGGTACGCTGATAAAAAAGTTATTTACGTTAGCTTAGCGCACTTATTTGGCTTAGGGAAACAAAATTTAGGATGTGTTCATTAAAAATGCTTGTTTCATATTTTTAATTTGTACCCATTGAATAAGAAAGGTTGCTTTACTTTTAAAAGTATAACCAAAATGAGAATATATAAGATAAAAATATATTTTTTAAATCAGTGGTATTCAACCTAATGTATGAATATCCCTGGGGATACGCAAGATCTTTCAAAGAGATACGATATTAAGGATATCTAATGTAAAAAAATAGTGATATAAAATCTTAAAATTATTCATGCATAAAATATACGTAAATCATATAATTAGGAAGTACATATATATTTGTAGACTCTACCCAATAATAGCCAAGTTTGTTAACTTTAAAATTTACCAGAGGATACGAATTTCGTCAAAAATATTTTAAGGGGTACACCGACTAAAAAGTTTGAATACCAATGCTTTAAACCTCTGGATATTTCTTAGCATTTTTAGAGACATCTAAATATTTTTACGAACCTTACGGACACATTCAATGTTTGCTCTTTTCTACGGACTGTCTGTAAATTTATGGATGGTTGGTAACCCTGTGGACGACGTTGCAGATGAATTCACCCTGCTTCACAATTACATAGTAGGTAATCTACTTCCAATCTTGAACTATGTAGACATTAATTAGCAGTTCCAATTTGGATCTACTATCCCCGTGTAATAACGTTTACCAAGAGCTACCAATATGTGTGAAGTATGGCAGACACAACTGAATGCATTTCTTAGAAAACACCATCCATCATTATTCATGCTTTTGAATATGCTTCAGAACCAAGCTGGATAAATAAAGGGAGAATATTTAAATTAGATAGTGGGCATCCTACTACAAAGACAGAAAGGAAGTACATTAACTTAGATAAAAGAATTGGAAAAATTGTTGGAAAGTATGTGTCTTGAATGTAAATTGGGTACTTCATTATTTACGTATCTTAGTTAACAACTCAACTTAACGTCAACTAGCAATTGACAAATTACCGATATTTGATAGTTATTAATAGTAAATAGGTTGTAAATGATACTTGTGTTCGATAGAACTTATGAAAACTTAAACATTAGAAATTATTTTTCATTGTGAGAAGTCGATGTAATGATTCTTTTATGTGATCAAAGTACCAATAGTTATTGTGTGACAAAAAGTCGTATACGAATTATATTTTGTGATGAAATGTCCTAGGGACCAATGGTATTCTGTGATGAAGAGTCACATGTACCAATTAATTTTCATGATGAAAATTCGCAGAGACCAATTATTTTTGTGGCAATAAGTCACATGGACCAAAGAATATTGTGTGACAAAAAGCTGCTGGTACGAATTTTCTGTGAAGAAAAGTCGGTAAAACATGTATTTCAATTTTGAGGGAACATTTCAAAATGATAATTTTTGAAAGAGCTTGTTAATTTTAGAGATTTTGTATGTGTTGTTTTATACTACTTTTGCACCATTTTATGCAAGGTGTTTTTCGCTATAAGCCTATTCTTTTGTTTTTATCAATGGTGTTCTGTATTTTAAGAAAACATCTTTGTT
Source organism: Tanypteryx hageni (assembly GCA_028673005.1). Lineage (NCBI taxonomy): Eukaryota > Metazoa > Arthropoda > Insecta > Odonata > Petaluridae > Tanypteryx > Tanypteryx hageni. The sequence continues at coordinate 74,660,612 of CM054117.1, read as the reverse complement.
GCTTTCTATTATGATTTGATGCTAGCAAGTTTGTATTCCCAATTAGGTTTGGTATGTTTGGGGATGGAGCGAACACGGGCAACTCTACACCCGAGCATTCACAACCAGCAGCAAGGGCTTCAGTCATCAGAGCAACGACAGATTCTCCCATGTCGCCTCCACCTGCTTCTGGTAGTGGCAATACTGTACCTTCAAGAGGAATGGGTCTGTCGAGGGGAAATTCTTTGCTCGGTGGGGGTGGGGCAAGGACAATATTAGATCTTTGGGTCAGCAAAACCTCTGCCGATATTTCTTCCAAGAAGAGGGCAGAATTTTCTGGACGGCTCCAAGCTGAAGTAATGGGAACTGGATTAATCACTCAGTTGTACACGTCGCTCAAGAATGAAAACAATTCGGAGCACAACAGCTGAGGAAATATATATGGGAAGATATTTAATGCATTAATGAAAGTGATCTTTTTTGTCACGTGGATAAGGAGAAGATTTTGCAATAAGAGCTATTTAATTGAAAAATTTAAAAGTCTTGTTTTCTGTCTCATGAATGTGGAATGTGATTTTTGTGAATAATATAGTTATATACATATATTTAGGTATTTTATAATTAAAGTAATCATTCATTGAATGAGGTGGAGCATAGTGCCTTTGTTTTTAATGTATGATGCAGGATTGTCTTGAAAAATGATGATTGTTGCCATGTGTAAATTTATCTTTATGATTGATTCATAGGTGATGAAATTTGTCATCTTAAAAGTTTTCAGTTCTGGGAAAAAATTTTAGAATTTGGTTCTATTTATTGAGTGGGAGTATTTTTAGTTGTAAATAATTGCTTGAAGTGATGATTCCTAAGAAGTTATTTTAAGTTTTAGTCAAAAAGACGTGCTTTTCCCAACATGAATAGTGCTGAAAAATATTCAAAGAACATTTGGTGTTCATTCCTTGTCTTACATAAATTCTTTCTCATCTTAAAAAAACAGTTCATTCCTAATCTTATATAAATTCTTTCTCATCTTAGAAAAACATAAACTAAAAATTGTGTTGGAGCAACACTGTTATTTTTTTAATTATATTTTTGTACTTAATAACAAAGAAAATCTAATGAAGTTTTATTAAAAATGTAACTTTTTAAAAGCACACATTTTGCAGTATGTATGTAACTTACTGAAGTTATTTTGCATTTACCTGTGCCTGAACACATTGGTTTAAAATAATTTATGCTACATTATTTTGTTGGTAATTCCCTTTAAATTCATCATGAATTATTTGAATTCATACCCTGCCCCATCATTAGCATAGTAAAAGGTTAATGTAAAATGATAATAAGTCACAAAAAATGGCAATATAAAATTTTTAAGTACAAATTATTTCTTGTATAAAATATATAGATTTATAGGATAAGTATTACTAAAGTAATTTCTTCAGTCCTAGAATAGATAAAGATATTTATGTATTAGTTCTTTTGAGTTTTGTGTTGCATTTTGAGTGAAATTTGTTAATGAAGTTCTTCACTTTGATGTGCTTAGAAAAGCTGTCATCGCCATTTCCAAGTATTATGGTAAAATTACCCATACCATGTTAGGAATTTTAGAAGAATTTTATATGGTAATTTTGTCTGAACATTGTTGATTGTACAAACAGTTAATTGATAAATAAATTTTTTGACTTTTAGTCACTTCATTGGTAATCATTTTTGATGATTTTGTATATATTTGGTCTTACGTTAGATGCAAGGCAAATTATTTTAATCGATTTTCAGGAATAACCGCGGTAGCCTTTCTGTTCAATATTTAATTCTAGTTTCTTTTTTCTGTTGAAATCAGTAATTCGTTTTTTAAGTTTAGCGATATTCATTTAGACAGTTTTAAAAACATAATTATAGTTGGGTAAGACTTGTATTAAATAAAATTAACGTTCGCTTTTCTGAGTACAATATAAGTCTTACCCAACCCAGACACTTCCTCATAATACAGAAGAGTACATTGCCCTTAAAGAAGCTCGAAATTCATTTTATCGTAAACTGTGCGCCAGTTTGACTCGCTTTTCCATCCCCAAGGCCCTATCCCCTTCCCTTTATAACGGAGGTCCCTTCAATCCCCCTCTCACGTACGTTACCTTCGCCCAGCTGTTCTCTCTCTCCCCTCCAGTTAAAACACTCATCCGCCCCCAGAGGTCGGGCACATCTGCCGCCTGGCGACTCCACACCGAACTTAGATAGCGTGTGACGTGAGCCAATAGAGGAAGGCGCTACTGCTGTGGTGGTAAAGCAGCGAACTAGAATCAGATCGTCGGTAGTCAATAGCAGAAGAAGCTACTACCGGCATAGTAGTGTTTGTAACGTTAAGCGGCCGAAAATTTTATACCGTGAAGCAACTATAGAGCCTCCCTTCCAAGAAAGCTGTTTGAGGTTCATTCCGTGGTCGTGTGTCTGAAGAGCATCTCCATCCAAGTTTCCCAAGCGCTGTGAGACCAATTAAAGTGTACGCGGATGCAAGTGATTGCATGGTAACCGGGAATACCCCGTGTTTGCTGAACGCTATGGGTGGGTGGTGAATTAGCAGACTGAAAAAGGCGTGGGCGATGAAGGAAGTGTGATATTGGAGGGAGGGGCTGTGTAGAAGGGAAGCAGACAACACGACCGATGAGGGGGCGTGACTTAAACCAAACCGATATGAGTTGGTCGGGTGTGTGGTCGCTATCGAGTTGCAACTGAATCAATATCGAGTGAAGAAGATTGAAATATTCAATTAGTGTAATGACCTTAGTTTGTGCTTAATTATTTATAATGAGAATGGATATATCTTAATTTCTCTACTAGAAGTGCTCTACGTATTGTTTTTAATCGCTACATTTTTGTTTGATGTCATTCTCCCCACAAGAAGTGAGCTTGCTTGTTTTTGTTGGTCCTTGCCAGTGATGTTGTTAGGGTGAGAACGAGTTTTGCATGAAATTCCATGCTTTCTTTTAATTTCATCTCTCGGGGAAAAGCCTAATGTAATTATCGCATCAATCCAGGCACGCGCGGCTCGGACCGTTAAAATGACTGATGTCTCGCCGAATTTTTTAAGAAGCCAAGTTATTGTTTATCTGTTGAATAAGTATTAAGTTACATAAACGTACAAATTTGTAGATAGATTGATAGATTTGTTATTCAGGTTTTCCGCGAGTTAATTGGCGGTTTTTTGGCGCCACCTGAGTAAGCACGGAGTTAGTCATTTTAGTACGCTACTGGTGCTGCTTCCTCGCGCCGACTTGACTGAATCAAACACGTCAGGGTGTACGGTCAGACGGCTGCAAAGTGGGGGAGGCGAAAGAGTACTCAGTAGGAGGTACGAAGGCGTATCCCTTCCAGTGTGTTCTTTCTACGGGGATGGGCATCTGGTCTGTCGTCATTGTCAACGGGACGAGCCTCTCGTGGTGATACTCGTACTCGCGGTTGTGGTGAATCATAAGTGTACGTTATGGTGCTGTTGTGAACCACTGATCTGAGGGCCCCTGTGAGACTTCACTCGGGGCGGATTCAAAATGGAATTCGAATTAGATTGCAGTCTCCAGGAGTGGGCGAGAGACAAGCCCCTGAGCATCCTGCAGCTGGACCCGGCTGACAGAGCTGTCCTCCGGATTGCTGGTAAGCGTTCACACTTTTTTGTTTTAACCTGAGTTTCATTGCATATTGTCTTCGTTTTTGTTTGATGGAAAGAAATTTAGGATCTGTTTATGAAATAATTGGAAACATGATGGTAATCATCTTACTACGCCGAGTGAAAACTTATAACCGTTACTCGTTTAACGGCGAATTCATTATTTATTTGTAATATTTTTTACGTTTAAAGTGCCGTTTTCTAATAATTTTAAATTACAAATAAATAAGTTTTAAAATTTTTGCCTGTTGGATAGGTTGCATCGAGTGAGAATGTTTAGTTCCCGAATTGATGATTTCAGTTTAAGAATTTTAACGATGCCAAAGTGTAAGAAATGAATTCGATTTTAAGGTTTTTATTAAAATTTTTCCTTCATTTCCCCCTTTCAAATCTTCTATATAGGCAACACACAATTCTTAGTTTAGAAAATTTTTTTTTGTGATGCTAGTTTCAAAACTTTCATTTTGCGCATTGCTGAAAATTTCCTTAACTTATACAATATTCAAGATTCTCTTAATTTTGTTGCAGTTCGGCTTAGTTCTTTGTAATTTAACAAATCTAGTTCCTTTCCAAACATTAAGATGTTCTTTATTAAGCTTTGATTTGTACTTTATTTATTGGATTAAAAACATGTTTCTGTTGCTGCGTCGGTCTCAACAATGAATTTCCGCCTGTACCATAGATGCGTAACAACGACCTGTACGGTGATCTCTAGAGATCTCTCATTAAATCGATTTACTCTCGACTACTCCTAGACATCTTCTTGTCTCGCGTGTGTAAGAAAGTTGCATCGGATGACGGAAATTCCGGGGTTGGCGTTACAAAGGGATGTCACGGCGTAGGCGTCTGACCGGTTACCCACCTATCGATCCCAAGCGTAATACAAGACGTCTTTGCAAGTGGATACGGCGGGGGACGAAGGAAAGAAGGGATTGCGGAGAAGGGAGGGGCACGGATGCCTCGTTGCCTTCCTTGCGGTTCTACTGTCCCACGAGACGGGCGACCATGCACTCTCTTCCTAAGAACGACTTCAATTTTACCTCCGTTAAGGCATCCGGTCTCGGCATCAAGGAATGCCAGTCCACGAAGCAAGAGATCTCGCTTCGAGTTCTTTTCTCTCTCTCTCTCGATCCTGCATCCTTTCAATTGGTCCAGACGCGTTCGATTTCTTCCAATCGCTAAGTTTTTATATGCTACTAAACGTCTCGTCGGTTGTGGATTCGTTATCGGCGCAGCATCGGGTTACAACTCAAGGAAACCTTACGCGTTAGGGATTTGTCTATCGCAGGAAACGTGATATTTGGTTGTTTAAATTTTTCTCATTTTTCTTTGTTACCTCTGATTATTTGATATTTTAGTTGCGTTATATTTCAGAAATAAGCAGCTCTGAGGTCGTATTGGAGACACTAAATCTTTTTGAAACACCAGTACGAATTTAAGGGTAGAATTGCAGATTGTAGCGTTAGAATCATGGAACTCGAGAAAATGTTCCTCATAATATTCTGGAAAACATCAATGCTTAGAAAATCACTCACCTGTCTTGTGGCAAATATATTTTTGAGAAATTCCAGGCTCCAGATGAAGTATTTAAAACGCTATAATAATTCCAATATAAGCTATCGTCTGTTTGTTCGTTGTCGCGGCCGATAATGGACCGTTTTATTTTCAAAACGAAGTAATCGATAATGAGAATTTCTTCGAGTATTCTAGGTGCCGTATGTTTAATCACATGGCTTGATTTGTGCCTTTTCTCGTGTAAGATAATAACTTTTTTGTTTGCCTCTTGCTCGTCATTGCGCGACAATTTTATTTTAAGGCAATTCCTCATATTCAAATTGTAACGGATAGGTCGTGGAACGGTTGTTGTTTTTCAGAGTTTCCATTGCATCCGTCTGGCGGTGCTGTCAATCGTGATTGCAGAAACTTAAAAGTTACGTTACGATATAATGGGCTTGTAAGTCTTTACAGTTGGATATAAGGTTTTTATGTTATCTTTCCACGTTTTTTAATTAAGATATAATGCTGTTAATATATGCATCACCAATAATACCGTTTTTCAAGCCCAATTTCTTTAAAGATTCAGAAAAGTAAGGCATAGTACCTTTTACGACGAGTTATGAGGATTGATAATTTCGAAGCGAATAACAGGTCGAAACGTAAACTTTGTAACGAAAGCGTCCGATAATAAGAGTTATGAAATATCAAAGGTTATCGTCTCTTTGTTACTGTGCAGTTTTGAAGCATTATTGCTATCTGCGCGCGCAATAATTTATATCGCTTATCTCCTTGGGCAGAGCAAAGTGTAGGTTCAACGTAAAGGGAATCGTAGAATAATATAAATTCAAAATTTAACGAAATATATGGATTTATCCGTCTATTCGACGGATGAGTATGAGCGTATAGGAGCAATCATTTATTTATGGTTCTGTAGAGCGGCGGTTCCCAAACATTTTCACTTGGCGAACCCCTTGGGCTAACCCATTTATCGTCGCGAACCTCTAGGATTAACCTCTCATCTTCGCGAACCCCTAGAGTTGTAACAGTTTTTGGCGGCGGACCCCTTTAAGCGGAGAGTACATTTTGTAAAAACAAATCTTTATGAACGCGTTTAATTCATGAAAAATAAAAAGTTTATATAGCACATAGTGTGTAAACGTTTACAATAAAATCAGAATCTCCGATATTGTCATCAGTTTCTAGTTAGTACCCTGTAAAATTCAAACATAATCCTTGAAGCATTAGAAAAATGAAAATAAAACCATGCAACTAATTTGAAAGAAATTAAAATATTGGTAAGAATTGTAGAACCACGAAAGTGAAAAAAACGACATTACCCAACTTTTCTCGCGAACCCCACCGGTTGGGAAACGCCGCTGTAGTGCATTGCCATTCAGTCCGTCGTTTATCCGCCGTAAACGCTAAGAGGTATCCTGACAGGTGAGTTTTTGTAGCATAAACTAGTTTTCTCTGTGGTTTTATCGGTTGATAAAATGTTTCCTGTGTGCACTTTTCGAGACTATTAAACAGAAATACGTAAAAGCTGTTGTTTTACGTAGTACAGCTTCGGCTTCCATTGTATCATTTCTTATTTCCTGCAACATCTTACCGGCGATTATCGCATATCTACTGATGTAAATATAATTATGTATGATCTCCAAACCTTGTTTATGCAAAACTTGGGTCTCCAATACATTTCAATGCACGCATTTTTAATAAATGCGGCCATCTCATTAAGAATCGTTTTGAGTGCCCTCGGTGTTTATCGAACGCCGTGAATGTATCCAAAGTGCACCTTCCGTAACCATTTACGGGCGTTTTCTCCTCGTTTATTCAATAGATAGTGATGCCAGTGGGCATCGCAAATTTGGGTTACTAGTTGGGGGTTTTTGGACCGATTCTGGCCGGAGTTTCCAGAAGAGTACGCGGATTAATATTTGATCGAATGGCTTTTATCGATCGATAAAAATGGGTCAGAAACAGGTTCGCCGCTTACTTCATAGCGATTAAGACGGCAAAAATATCGTCATTCAATTTCAAAGCCGAGTTTACTTCTTTGATCTAAGGTCGGTAAATTAACTTGGCGATTAAAATGCGAGAATGGCTCAATCGTCTTTTTTTGTAAGGCTGTGGGTATAATTCTTAAAAGGCTTTGATGAAGTGTTTAGTGTGAGAATTAAGTTCTCGCAGAAGCTTAAAACGTTTCATCAGTGGTATATCGGTCTTGCATGTGTCGATTAAACTCTCTCTCTTTAAGGCCTCATGAAAAGCGTCAGATCACGGCTCCCCTTTGACACGGAGGCCTTGACCTTATATAGGATGGCTTGGAGGTTGGAGACGGGACGGGGGAGGGGAACGAAAGAAGGGGACACGTCTTGCGATATGGACTCGCGTGTGGTGTCCTCGTGTGTGCTCAAGTGTGATGACTTTGCACGCGCGTGTGACCGTGCACGAATGTATGCGTGCTCGGGTTTGCTGCCATCGCGTGGCTTCTTGTCGTAGTAGCTGCATCGTGCGTTTTTGCGTCTCTTCCTGCCTTCCCCCACGTATCCGAAAGAGGGGGCGGCGAATGTGGGACACGTCTGCGGATCGATACTGTTGGTAGCCCCTCCCCCTTCCCACCGCTTATAGAATACCCTTCGACCGGTATTCGCCACTCCCATCCGCCCCCCCTCTTGTTTGACCAATAATAAAGATGCCCCTTTTCCATACTCGGTCGGTTTGGTTTTTTCCGATAACGTGTTAACAAGAGGTTCGGCGATTCCCTTTGTTCTGCGGACACGTGGGAGGTTTTTCTTTCTCGCCTCCGCGAGTTATATATTTTTTTATAAAATTCCGGTTCGTCTTCAGCCTCCAGGACTTTTACAAAAAAATAAATATCCCTCGCCGAAAAAGGAATGGTAGTTTTTGCAAAGAGCTTCAGAATTTGCAAGATCTCTTTTTCTTCCTTTTTTGTTAGGGTTCGGAAGGAAGGTCTCTTTACGGCGTCTTCGCTGTGAGAATACATGAGGTTTTTCTTTTTATTATCGTGTTATTTTTTCATTTACTTCGAAGCGGTCGCTTTGAAGTCCATTATTGACTGTAAAGCTTAGACCTTTTACGTTTTTAACCGAAAGCCGACGACTTCCTTTGATGTATTTCTAAGCCAATAACAATTCACTGGGCATAAAAATGGTAAAAATGGGCGTCTTTGATTTTATTGGCGATGGTACGTAAGACCAATGCGCGTAAATCTTTGTGATCTTTCGCGGAGAATATTCCTTACGACATAATCTTTTTATGAATAGCCACGCCACCCTATTCCACGCAAAGGTCCGAGATTTCTGTAAAGCAAACGAATGGGATGAATAAAATATCAAAACAACTAAAATGGAAATGGATACTAAATATTTATTTAGATAGCGTTAAGTAATCGGTGTTAATATTTGTAAAGCTGTAGGGCAGATCTATGCGTATTCGAGGTTCGAAATGTTAATGTTTGTGTCAATAGTTTGGAGACGATACCAAGATTCTGCACATTCCAAGAAAAATGGTAATCTCGGAGTACTGTACTTTTAGAAATCAGTAAGTTATTCCCGGTATTCTATGTAACTTTGCATGAGCATGCACATTATTCTCTCGATAACTCAAAAATTATGGACCGACAAGAATATTTTTCAGTGTTGTAACATAAATTCACTCAGTGGGAATAATTTCGAGAAGAAATTTTTTTTTGAGCAATGAAAATGTCAATTTATAGGCGTTTTGTTTATAGAGTCTGGACGTTGATATGGTTGTTTGAAGAGGTTATATATTCCGGATAAACATAAACAGTTGGTCCTCTCCGGAAAGTTCGGCACTATAGAATTTTCCGAAGCACGCTACCTATGCCATAATTGTATGAGACAAGGATATGAGCAAATAAAACACGAGAAGAAATAATAAAAGAAACTGATATGCCAATGTACAAGGTTTCTTATGCAAACAGATTGGTTTACCCTCTCCGGATGGGATCGTAGGTGAAAGGGAAAGTTTTTTTTTACGTTTTCTGGACATATTTAGCATATTTAATATTGTTTCTTAAGTTTTGGGAACACAGATAACAGGAAAATTGAACGGCCATCCACGCCGTGTTTCCGGGCTAAGGATGTTTTCCTGGATTAGGGATGTTTCCGGACCACAGAATTCCGGATTAGAGAGGTTCAACTGTTTATCTAATCATATACGGTCAAACCCCGATTTAGTGCCCTCCCATATAGTTCCACCCCCGCATACCGACCATGAATCGTTGTGAACAGAACTTTCATGTTTTTATGATATAGAGTAAGCATATACTTCGATTTACCGGCACCTCGCTTTAACGCCGATGCTAGTGATGTACAAACCATGACGCAACATCGGGGTTCGACGGTATATCTGTCAGCTCTCGTAACAAAAGTCATGGATAGCCAAGTGATGAGTAATTTTTTGGTTTGTGTATTGCGAGGCGAGGAGACGTGTATTCCTTATCTTTCAACCCCAGCTCCAGGCTCTTTTCTCCTTTCAGCGATTGCGATATGTAATGCTTTTGGTTATCGTCAACCGATCGGGCTTGATTCCCATTCCCACGTTTTCTCCTCTCCTTTATCGTCCCCTCCCCCGCGTTCTCTTCGGCGCCATGCTTAAAAAAATCCAAACCCTTTCCCCCCCCTCTCCCTCCGGAAGGCAGCCGGATGGGGGGAAGTCTCCTGCCTGGACTGCTCATCCCCTCGAGGAACGCCACTCGTCACTTGTTCGCTACGCTTTCTTTTGAAGGAAGACAGGCACGCGTGCCAAGTGGGTTGTAGGCCAAAGAGACGCACAGCTGCTCCTGGCTTATTTTCCATCGGTCCTCGCAGTTCGTGCGATTTTTCCCGAAAATTTTCCCGTTCAGTTTTCTCCGAACTCTTTCTCCCTCGCGTGGGAGTTCTTCATCCGTTACCGGTTAATTAACGACTAAACTTGTTCGGTCTCCCTAATCCATTTTGTTGGAAGTGTGTTTTTGGCGTGGATTTGTTGTCGCTGGTCGATTTTCTTACGTTTCTCCGAGGTTGATGAAGAATCGTGGTGGAAAAACCCTCGGGTACTTTTTTGTTCGTGGTACACGCATACCACGATTTGCACGGTTTTGCCACGCACGTTTTCAGTTTGGCACGGTTTTCATTTTAGAGAACTACCTCGGATTGCACGGCCATCAATGTCACTTGAGTAAGGTTTCGTAACGGACTTCGAACATTAAAAATAATAAAACGTTTCAATTCGACTCGGAGGTTATCAGAATAAAGGAAGTAATTCTGGGTACAGTTTATAACCAAATTGTTGCGTGTTGAACTCAAGACGGCGCTCAAGTGAAATCTCATGTGAATCTCGTGTGAAAGTCTACCCCACTTTACGTGGTTTCGCTTTACACGGTCTCTTTCAGTAACGCGTGTGGCGTGTAAAGCGAGGGATGGATTGACAATGTTTTCTTAACGTATCAATAGTCGACATTTTCCCGAGTTGTCGTTTCGTGCCTACCTAAATCCCTGGGCGGCGTTGTTTAATCCTAAAAATACATTCCGGTAACGAATCCTTGACTGGTATTCGCGCATGCTATTCAAGGTTCTTTTCCTGAAACGCGAATAGGTCGGGTGCCTCTCCTGACTTTTTTCCCGCAAAAGACGTTTTGGGCAAAGAATACGTTTTCTGGGCTCCGCGTTTCGACCATGTCACCAAGAACGCCGTTAGCGATTTAAAAAAGATCGTTGCATCTGTAAGCGGAGTGATATCACTAGAGGGAGAGAGAGAGAGATGTCTCTCCAACAGTTGGGAAGAAATTCTATAATGATATCACCGCTATTTTTAAAGCCTACGCCCCGGCGGTGGCCAGGAATCGACGTGCTCTGCTTCCTATGTAATTTTTTTAAAGCCGTTATGTATTTTATAATAGTGCATTAAGGAGGAGTAGGGGAGGGTTAATAAAAAAGTTCGTCCTCCGGAGGAAAGCGCGGCGAAAATTATTCTTTCGCGGTTCGTTTTCCCCGTGTGAGATTTGTGACCCGGATTGGGATTCGCGATTGGCATTTTTATGAGTCAGCGGTGTGCATTAGTCGCATTCATCCGTACGTGCAGGAGCGGGTTTTACCTGTGGATTATAAGGCTCCGTGTGCTTTTAGGGGGCACTGGACTGAAAGTGCACGGCTCCTGGATCGAAGAATTGACCACATGCGTAGACTCGAGTTAAATTGATAGAATCCTATTCACCCGATATGCGAACTCCGGAAAAAATATTTAACTTTGGATTTGGAGGAGCTCACTTGTAATGGATACCGCTCATTCTTGTACTTTTTATCGTATATTCATTCAAATATACTTTGCTTTGGTATTAATTGCTGTATGATGGAAATTGTCGTTCTGGGAGGGATGTATCCATGTGAGAAATACTACTTGACGAAAACAGAAAATTGAAAACATTTGGTGTGGTATAACTTGAGCCTTAGGCCAAGACGACAAAATCGAGTTATGAGACATTCGAGCCATCGAGGATCGACCGATAATCGAACTCGTAATATGATGCTGCGGGTTAGGGATAATTCCCGTTTCCAAGAAACACTTTTATTTGGTTTAATCCAGTATCCATCGATTAACGTCATTGCGTCCTTGGAATGGAATGGTCACGGAAAAGAACCTCCGATAAATAAAGACCGTTTCGGCCGAGCGCGCTCGGCGGTTGGATCGATATTAGGTGCTCTCGCGTTGCCTTGTGGGGCAAGTTCGTTGCGTCACGGCGCGTTTTTTGCGGCAATGTAATTGGTCCGACTTTCTTCTGCCGAAGTGAAACGTTTTAAACATAAATAAAATCTGTAGCGTAGTTTCCATAATTTCGTTTGTATGGAATGGGTTGTTAAATTTTATAAGTACATAATGGCCAATTTTAATATACTCCTAAGATTTAAGTTCATGTTAATTTGAAGTGTGTAGGTGGTTTAGAATAACCGACTTACCATACCTTTGTGAGGTTAAAAAGGAGTTGATGTTTAAAATCTTTAGCTTATAACGCTCATATATCGTTGTCAGAACAAACCATTAAATAAGTTCCGGAGATTGTTGAGAAGGCGTTATTTACCATGTCACTGTAAAATATCTTTTTAATAACGATGTGCTATTAACCAACCCAACAGCTTTATCTACAAAGATTTCAAAATATTTCGCTATGTTACTAAGGAATTTGTGCAAAGCAGTATTTTGTACGTTAGCATAACTCGGAAAATCTCTTTTTACTGTTGTATTCGAACCCGTGACGTTTATGTCGGGAATCGAATATATATTCTCGTATAAAGCCTATATCTATAAATCTGAAATTCTGTTCGTTTGTTTGTCCTCTGTATAAATCCACATCTTTGAAGATATTATGAAACTTCGCATAGTTATATAAATTTACCCAGCGAGTAACAGGCTATACGGCGATAAAAAAATTTGGGGGGGGGTGCTTAATTCAATAAATGCTGTTTTTCATCTATCGTTGAGAATTTTTTATTTACATCAGAATAATCTCATATGTTTATACTTGTTTTTTGAAAGTTGATTCAATAAATTACATTTTAGAAAAATTTTAAAAAGTTCTACTGGGGAAGGGCACCGAGCGCACTTTGCAACACCTTCAAATGCAAAACATTAAGCTTCTAAAGCAATGCTGATAGATAAAACTTCAGCGATGATTGAAGTATACCCAGTATTGCATACACTTGGTGGTGGCTTAAAATGGCCCCGGGCAACGCCGGGCCCTCCAGCTAGTAGTCTATAAAACAGGGGGCCACGGTGCGAATAGCACACACAAAGAATTGTACTTTGCCACAAAGGAAATGTAGGATTAATCAAATGAACCCAATCCTCAACGTTCGCGTTTCAGCGATTCATCTCTCTCTATTGTTACGTACTTTTATTTATGTACGGAACTAATCTCGTTCTTTTGCTAGCGATCGTTTGATTGTTGAATCCTTTTCCGAGGTCGTAAGCAGGTCGAGCTTGCTTGCTCGGGGTCGTTTGGTTAACACGGGGATCCCTTCTACGAGACGATCGGCATGAGGTTAACGGGAATTTCAAGTTCTGTTCCTTCGGTCGAAACCCGAGTGTTCCTTCGGAGATGGCGTGCGCACTCTTCTTTATGCCATACCACACCCAATGCGTTATTCCGGGGCCATTTTTTCTTGGGACCGGTTCCGCCGGCGAAGGAGGGGATTGGATCTTCGCTCTTGCCTCATGAACGCATTCATCTTAGCCTTCTGCTTCTTATCTGCTGCTCTGCGATCCCACCCTTTCTCCGCGATCAAACCCCTTTTTCAAGCGAACTTACCTGGATCGTATCCCATGGGGGGTGAGTTCGCGATGGATGGTCTTCGTTCGATTCCCCTACCTCTCGACCCTTTAATCAGGTCGGTTCTGCTTTCTGCCTCTCGGTAAATTTAACCTTGTTAAAAAAATGAAGTAGTGCCCATCGTTGCGCGATTTGTTTCGTTTATAGTGAAGTTTATATTGATGGCGATATCCTGCATAAATATGAGATTTAATCGAATTCTATGAAACCGTTGAGCTCATGTAACCGCTTACGGACGAGAGGCTATAGACAGGCGGAGTCGCAAAAACCACTTTTCCGGACTAGGGCACACGTGTGAAACGTGAATATTCGAAAAAAAATCTCAAATTCAAATTTTTTCCTCGATGCTAATACTACTCTTCGTATATAGGACGGCAGTGTATTTGTTGTCACACAACGCGCACTAAAATGCAGTTTTCCACAAACTTGAAGGGTGAAAGTAACAAACTCAGTTTGTCAATTCCTTTGAGACCAATTGTAAGTAGAGCAGACATGTCAGCCTGGAAGAGGCAAGAGGGCCGCATTAAACCAATGGATGTTACGATTACAGTTGTTTAATGAAGTCCAGGGTCGGAAAAATTATACTTTTTCTAGAAAAGTGGACTTCTGTTTTACAAAAAAAACCGTGACTTATAAACTTCGTTCCATTGTAGCTCAATGCCCAAGAAAAAATATTTTTTTCCTTTCCACACAAATAAAGTATTCATACAAAACTTCGAACGATTTATTTAAGACAAAAATTCGCATTCGTGTAGCACTAGGATCAAGATGAAGACTTGTACAATAATTGAAGTAACGGTTGTTTAAACAACCTTGTGGAATTGTGGCACGAGTTTACTTGTTCTCAGATGAATTTATGGAAACTGACGTGATAAATGACAATAATATTTGCTTCTCGACTTTTTGAAACTGGATCAAAAATACACAACATTAAGATGAGAAAGTGATTCACCAAAGAGATTGATGAAAAATTGTAAGTCAAGTTTATAATGTAATTTTCTAAAACAACAAATATTGAACGAACGTGTCAGCTGCGGCTAAAATTTTTTGTGCTGATTTTAGTTCGTCTTCGGGAAAAAAAGTGAGACGCACTACCTGTACCGTATTTTGAGTTAAACTCGACGTGTGTTCGATTTAGCCGACTTTTATAACTAGTCTTGCGAAGTTATCCGACCAAAAATAGCCATTGTAAAATTGTATAAAAATATAAAAACGAGCGTGTTTTTTATTCTCTAAAAACTGCGGCGCATATCATTCACGCGTTTTATTTGATCCGTTGCGCCACATCCGCTCCGAGTGTCTATTTTTTTATATGGGTTCTAGGTGGAATCTGTCACCTTTCGCGATGATAAATTGCTACAGCGAGGCGTCCTTATCGCGCGGTGAGTTTGCTGGAGAAAGAAACGTGTGAGAGGAATGTGATGATGTCAATGTGTATCCGGAAGTTCATGCTTAGAAGAGGACGGCGTTAAACTATAAAAACCTTATTTGCACGCTGCGTCATTATTCATTCTGCTGTGGAGAATGCCCGTTGAAATTAAACGGGAAATTTTTTTATGAAATAAAAAATGAACAAAAATATACCTTGAATTTTTTTGGGTGGCAGGAAAACAAACTTTTCAGTTCATTAACGATTAATTTTGATATAATTTCTTTCAATTTTTTCCATCCCCTTGTCTTGCAAATCAGTCTTGCTTAGAAACATACTTTAGACAAATATTTTCCAATTATTATTGTGTCTGAAATGATAATTCCTTATATTTAAAAACGCTATCGTTTTTCGTCTAGAATAGCGGCGCATTTTTTCATCCCCCACTTCATCAAGCATATTTTGAATGCTTCTAAACAACATTATGGTCTCTTTACTTTCATATATGTATTTGTGTATTCGCCTAGATTTTCTAAACTAAACAAATTAATCAAAGAAACCTTTCTAATCGATGAAAGAGAGCGCAAAAGGCGTCATTGGATCAAGATCTTCTATCGGAGGCTTCATCTCCCCGTGCTGCTTTATCTTGAGTTGAAAGCAAACTGAGCTTTGATCAGTAATACATTGACTCTGGCCTTCATTATATAATAACTTCGCCGAATTCGTGATGAGGACCCAAAACATTTGAGGCGAGAGCTCGGCGTGAAGCTCGGATAAAGTTATCCATCCCGCGATTCAGTGGATACACTGTGGAATGTTTTAAAAACGATATTCTCTCAAATATTTCCGTTTCAACTTTCCATCGACGCCACCCGGCAATTAACAATTAAGAGACGGGGCTTTCATCAACTCAAGACTGCTAATTAGAATGCTCCCATAGGTGTTAATGATGACAGACATCACCCGACATGACGGCCGGCGTAATGTGTTCGATGCTTAACGCCGCGAACTCTTATTAACGCGCGGATCGTCCCGGGAATGCCTATATACTTCAATCATATCTTCTCTCTTTCTTTCTCTTTCTCTCCCTCTCTCTCTCTACATATTATTTTTTTCTGCACAGGGACTAGTAATCCTATTTCCCCGAGCGTGGGCCGGTAACATTTCCTCTCACGACTCTCCCACTTTCGCAATAATGACCACTGGGAGCCATCATCTCTTGGGTATCCTTCCTCATAGATTCATTCCCTTAATTGCTATTTCTCATCTGCGGTTTTATTTTATTCGCAGTCCTTTTCCGTCCGCGTACTTACGTGTTCTCCCCTCCCCCCTACAAGCTGTCTATGAGATCCTGTTCTTTTTCCCGCGGGTCTTCCACCTTCTTGTCACGTGTGAAGGATTTTCCGATGTTTCCCACGCTATCATCAGCCTTGCCTTACCTCTGTCGTCTCCTCATCGATGCTGACTCGGTTTAAACTCGATGAATATGGTCTCCCATTTCCACTAGGTTGCAGCCACTTCAATTCTTTTTCCGATTCACCAGATTAGAATATTCCATTCTCGTTAGCTTTTCTTATCTTCCAATTATGGAGTGAAATTGTCCCTTTTAAGTTTAAGCCAAAATAAACAGCATGGAAAATATTTTTAATAACTTGGACTAATTCCACACGAATGAATAAGAACACGACCGGTTTTAGTGAATAATCACCATCATGATGGTGATTATTCGCCGAAACCGGGCGTGCTTTTATTAATTTGTGTGGAATTAGACAAAGTTATTAAAAATATTTTTCATGCTGTTTATTTTGGTTTCATTATGGAATTCCACGAAGTCTCGACCTCGTCCATTAACTTCTTGCGAGTTTACTTGGCGATCCCCTTAGTAAGCGATTTCTCTTAAACTACATGAGACAACTAATACTTTTTACATTCACGTTTTGCTCCATTCTATGATTTCAAGGATTTATGTATGTTTTTTAACGACTCCATTACCAGTACGTAACTGGCATGCATATCAATGATAACAAATACGGTCACATACGACCATGCCTTCGGCCGGCGAAGAGAAGAATGTATTTTTTTAACAAACTCGCATCCACCATATTTATTGTCAAGGATTCGAATTTTTCGATTACCAAATACATATATCAATACAACTAAACCGTGCTTGATTGAAAAAGCGTGTCAGAAATGACCGGTTATGTCGATCACTTTTATGTAATCAACAGTGCGATTCGGGCACCTGACCCAGTTGTTGCTAGGAAGGAATATAGCCAGACTTCAAAATTTATTGTAATCTCATTGTTAATCAAATTTTTGATGGCAGTAATCAATTATTAATCAATTAAATTTCTTTTGTGTGGTAATATGTATGTTGGCCTCTGGTGTTATTCCTTTTGTATCTTCATATTTAATAAAGTATAATGAACTATTCGTTTGCATTCATTTGTTTCCCAGTCCAAAATCCGTGTACAGTCAGACCCCGATTTAGCGCCACCGTTTGTCCATCACTGACCTCACTAAAGCGGGGGTGGCGGTAAATCGAGGTATATTCTAGCTCTATGTATTGCTAAGATGGAAGTTTTTTGTTCATAACGATTCATGGGCGGCATGCGAGGATGGCATTATATAGGGGACGCTAAATCGGTGGTTCGTGTTATTTCTTCTATGATAGTTTTTATACCGTGCGTGTTCCTTCATCTCATCTCTGCAGGTGACCCTCGTCTTGTCTAACGGACAATCTTATCTTTCTAAATGACTCTATAAACATCCGAGTTGTTCACTCTTATCGGTTCTCATGTTAGTCTTAACTTTCAATAGTCTCCATTTTGATAGCATTTGACATTCCATTATCTATCTTCCTTTTTTAAAGTATGTATAGAAAAATTATTTTACGTGAGATATATTATCTCCGTTGTTTCTCATTTATAATGGAGAGCTTCTAATGAGTAATGGGAAGTACCGCAGAGTGAGTAATTTCTTTCGAATTGCGGCCTTTTTTTTCCTCTTCGTGATAAAGGGATGAGTGGAGGAATGTCCTTAGACTCACCCCTGTGGGAATCCAATATAAAGGCACTCGGTCCCGTTAACTTCGTTGCCGAAGTTCTTTTTACGACCCCTTTTGTATTCGGAAGAAAAAAAGAAGTCATGTTTGCTTTCCTTCGGTTCCTCAAGGATGTTATTAAAGCGACACCTTCGCTTAAAGAAAAAGCCGAGCCATGTAATTAAAGATGCCATAGGAGCCGTCACTCAAATTTTACTCCATACTGAATGTCTAAATATGGTTTGAAACAAATAAAACAAATCCATTCGACATGATTCACGTGTGAGGAATCACAGATAGTGAATGTGCTTGGAAAAATGTTTATGTAAAGATATAAATGCAATCCAGATTTATTTTAAAGGAATAATTTCTTAAGTTTTAATTTTATCATCAGTTTATAAAAAGAAACCATGGCTGTATTAAAACGGCCGTTACGTACTAAAACGTTCATGGCCATAGAAGAATTTTAACCTGCGGCAATAGTACATTTTTTCATTGATCTTACTTCACATTGGTATATTACGTGGAAATGTTGTGTTGCTTATACATTTTCATAAGTATTCTGCGATAAGCCATGGTATGTGCAGCACAAAGCCTATGTCTACGCTAAAGATCTCTCTAAAATGCAAAATATTTTTCAGCCCTTGTACTAATATGATCGAATTATCTGAGATTTTTATCGGCCGTTCTTTCGGTAATTCTCGTGTCGTAAATCTGTGACTGACTCCCTCCCAATCTCTTTCTGATGCTTTGTAACACTACTAATTTGCTCGTACGCGGTTTCGGATTGATTTCTCAATATATCCATGTCCCCCTCGGGGATCAAGAATTCCACGGCATATAAATATTTACAAGATTCCAATGATAAATAGCATGGTTCTCGAGGAATAATTTCATTTTAACGATTCTTCTCTAGTCGACTTCGTTCTTTTTATTCATCCCTTAGTCTAGTTTACGTAGAGATTTGTGAATGTAACATTTCTGCAGCTTGGCGATTTAGCGAGAGGTAACAAGGTTGTGATATACGCACGTTTTCCTGCTACGGAAAGAAGACTAGCAAACCGTTTCCGTATTCATCCCGAATTCCGTACCGCAGAAGCCCGCATCTTCAGTCACGCAGACACGGGAAGGAGAGGACTCATTTCTGCGCGTATCTGCGCATCTCACCGGCCAGCCTGAGGCGGTGGGATTAGGGTTGCCACCTGTTCGGTTTTCACCCGAACTGTTCGGTAATCAGACAAACTGTTCGGTGTTAGGTACCGATGCTTTACCGAACACCGAACAGTTAGATAATTTGGAAAATTTTTAGGTGTTCGGTATCCGTCGTACATACTACACCCATAGATAGCTTGTGTTGAAGGAGGATAAGTGAATTCATTAGTGAGAAGAAGAATTGAGAAAAATTATCTACGCTAAGGAAATGCTACAGCATCCGGTAAATACGAAATAATGTACGTTTTTGAAGGGACTGACTTAAATCTACATATATCGGAGAAAATATACAAGGAAACATCTATACACGGAGTGTTTTGTAAGTTTCGTCATACAAATATTGTTATAATTGATCCATGATGAGATATCAATGAAATGTGTAACGCAGTAAAATGAAGTCTGAATCAATTTTTATTCCATTTTCTCCATCATATCAACTCTCTTGGAGCATATGGTTAAAATTTTGAATTCAGTATCAGCTCTTTTGTGATGTCTAACTCTTTCAAAGTCGAAAATGCTATGATAAAACCTCTGCCAATTATATTTAATAAAAAAAAAACTAATAAATTGCAAATATAGAGGTGAGTCGACCTCCTCAGGCGCCTATCCAATTGGGCACCAAAATTTGATACCAATGAAAACCTATTTCGATATATTCACTTCTAAAAAATGTTAAAAAGATCTATCTTTTCGATGTTTATATTGGGCTGTGTATTAACAGTTTTTTTGCTACAAAATTAAAGGTGTATTTTATATGCATCAGGTGAAAAATTGTCCAGACTGCAAAAGTGTTTTCTTGCCTCCTTTAAAAGTTATTACTATTTCAATAATTTTAATGATTAGCCACAGAAAGATGTGTAGAAACTTCTAAATAGCACAATTAATTCAGTTAGGAAATGCAATTTACACTGTTCGGTTTTGTTCGTGATATGTTCAGTTGTGTTCGTAGTTTTTTTAGAAATGTTATTAGAATGTTCGGGAATCGGGTCCGAAAAAGGTGGCAACCCTAGGTGGGATCCAACGAGGAATTTGAAGTGGCGCAAGGGGAAGAGGAGGAGGAGGGTTCGTGTCTTAAATTGCCTCATTCGAAATCTCATTCTTCTTCGGTCTCATTTTCCTTGTTCGAGGTCTTTTAAAAGTTTGCTCCTGGGCGGATTTTTAGACACCTCTACTACGGGATGACTCCGCAACATCGTAGCACTGTAGTTATAAGAGGCTTTGAGCTAAAGCTACCGGGTTATTTTGATTAATTTGGTCACGATCTCTCCTTTCACTTTGCTTTTTAGTGGGAAAATTGTTGGGAGAATGGAAAAAAATCCTTTCGAAATTGAGACGTTTCCGTGCTTAAGAGCTTAACGTGTAAGTCAAGTTTGATGGGAAGTTGTGTTGGGTTTAGAATATCTACAAAACGACCGTTTCTTCTATGATTTTCTTTCATACAAGTGCAATGCACGACAGCATGTGATTCATCGACTTTTGGAGTGTGAAAGTTAATTAGTTAATTTTTAGCGGAAGGATAAATTACGCCTCGTGTTGCTAAACGTTTGTGCGCTGCGTTAAATGATCAAAATCTAGCCTCGGTACAAATCTTAATATTCTGAGCGCGTCTGTTGTTTTATTTTTTAGGCGTTCTTTACCGGCGAAGCGGTAATAGCGGAACACCTTACGGGCACGTCTGGTCCGTCTGTCCGTCCGTCCGTCGTAACTTTCATCTCTTAAACCGCTGGACGGATTTTAATTTAATTACGAACGAGTGATCTTTATGAAAAATTATCGCCCAATTGTGATTTTCAACTGAATTCGTCAATTAGAACTCCCACTTTACATAATTACTTCAATAAACTTATACTCGTATCTCGGTAAATGGCATCCGTCAAGCAACAATGAAATATCAAACTTTTATCTCCTTAGCACTTATATGATCTCTAAGGTATAGATTTAAAAAAAATATTCTGATAGAGAACAACATTTACTACAAGATGGTCTAGAGACCACGTAATTACGACTTATAGTTTTGGAGATAAAAATTCGAGAAATTCCAGAGCAAGACATCGTATATTTTGTTTACATCGATCGCGAAGACGGTTCTTCCCATTCTCTTATATTATCTGTGAGATATAGATTTAAAAAATTATTTGGATAGAGATCAACATTTACTAAAAGATAGTCGTCCCCGAGACTAGTTTAGGGGATAAAAATTCGAGGATCACCTAATCTTTCGATACCGTTCCATACGTATTTCCCATTAAGAACGCCTTTGAAATCTCTGTGTATTCCATTTATGGAGTATACTTTTCCATCTTGTTTATTTTATTGATTTATGTTTTTTTTTACTTTCGATGACGCGAAATTATAAGAACAGCATGGGAAAAACACGCAAAACCTAATTAAACATATAATTGATCATTTAAAATAATATATTCAGGAATATTTGTTGTGACGAATTTTCAGCACGACAAAACGATTTATGAATACCACATTATTTTATTATGACCGAATTTTATTTTTGTTATTTGAAACGTCACAAATTTTTATCAACAGCAAACGTCATTCATAAAGACGTAATCTTCTATAGATGAAAATAGTCTCATTGTTTGGAAAGTTCTAATGGTATTCTGATAAACACCTCGTAATGTAGCCTTGGTTACACAAGATCGACAAGGTATACCGTCATGCTTTACTTTCCACTCGAAGTCATAGAAACACAAGGACATTCTTGTTTTTAGAACTTTGAATTCCTTTAACATATTGAAATTCATAACGCCCTCTCAAGATCCGGCGTGACCCGTCGGATGTAGTCGAGTGGTTCTTTTAAGTGGACAGCCGCGAAATTGCGTTCTTTCGTTTTGCGCGAATCTCGTGCGTAGGTTTTAATGAATGGGGATGACGCGGTCTCTCCTTTCACTCGCCTCGCCCTCCTCAATCTCTTTCTTTCTCACCCTTCTCGACGTTGAAAATCGGATTCGTACTCAGTCACGTCATTCTGCAAGATTTTTACGGTTCGTTTGAAAAATTTTCCGCGGCCGTCGCTAGGATACATGGTGGTGGACCGCATCATTAAACCGTTGTATATTTAAACCATAGGCTCTTATAAGGTGGCTTGTATCGCGTCGAATACGTTGGTTTACAGTCTTAAACGTCGCGTCAAGTAGTTTTTGTCGCTGAATCGCGTTCCTCGTTTTTTTTTTGTCTCGCCAACTCGGAAAGAAAAACAAAAAAGTCTCGAAATTTAACGATAATGCCCGATGACGATGACCTTGAGTTCCATTGAAGAGTTAGGCGCTTTCGGTGCTTTTATTTCCTTTCTAAATGCCTCTTTAGGAAAGATATTAAATGTACGGGCTTTGTGCCGAGCAGGTTTTACTTCGCGGTAAGTTTTAAAATCGCGCGTGCAGTCCTGCCCTGACGTATTTTGACGCCCCAGGTGAAATACCTTTCGGGTTATTTTTATGAAGAAAGTTTATTTATCGCTCCTTTAAACGAGCGATGGAAATTAAAACGACCTACGAAAAAATAAATTAATACCGTTGAGATTCCAGCCTGTTCAGATATATGAATTGCTAATCAGACTTGAAAATAATGACTAGGCAGATCTTCGGGATATCGCCCCCGCGACTGGCCTCTTCGGGATGGCTCTGCAGATGTGGGACCATCGGTTAAATGAATTAAGGCAGGCAACTATGTCATTTAATTGCTTTGCATAAACCATCGTTGTTTCCTCGCAATGGGTGCGTTAGACAATGAAAATCTACAAAGAGTTTGTGGCCTTAATTTCCATTTTTATAAATGGACCCTAGATGGAATTAATGGATCATATGATCCTTATGCTACGGGCATAAGCTGGAATTTTGAGAAATTTGGAAACAAGAAAACAAATCTGTTGTGACTGAGAATCGAACCCGGGACTTCCACTTGCAGGGTGGATATTCTACCACTCAACTACCGTAGCAGAGTAATTTTCCAATTTCAGAACAGGAATGTTTTCTTAGGTCCGCCCGACTAGTGGGAAACCCGGGTTCGATTCTCGGTCATGGTACATTTTTATCCTGCTTTCAAATATCCCAGTAAGTGGACCAATAAAATTATCGCCTGTATTCCCTCTGCCATCGTGCAGCCACTCGGTGCATTGTCGCATGATGCATTATTCTTCGCATTTTATTCCGAAATCTAGGTTATGTGAATCATACGACTTGATATTAATTTAGAAATCCCGATTATTTCTAAAGTATTTCCAATTTCGCTTACGTATTGAATTAAATTATCTTCCATTTTATTTCAATTGAAAACTTCATTGAAGATGTTAAAAATTTTCGTGTTCACCGTTTTAAATCGAATTAAAATCAGGAAAGCACTCCTTACAAATCTGTCCAACCGTCTTCAGTCGTTATGCTCCGATTGTCGATTCAGAGGAATGATATTATTTGAACTTGAAGCGAATTCGCGTGTTTTTTTAGAATCTAATCGGGATTTAATCATCCTACGAAACATACTGATTTATTAAGTACTGTTCTGATTTTGACGATGCTCTGCTGATTAACTTTCTGTACTGATTTTCGTACCG
This sequence comes from Tanypteryx hageni, assembly GCA_028673005.1. Lineage (NCBI taxonomy): Eukaryota > Metazoa > Arthropoda > Insecta > Odonata > Petaluridae > Tanypteryx > Tanypteryx hageni. Next base: position 74,636,946 of record CM054117.1, on the reverse strand, counting down.
ATTTGCGAATATAATGATTTCTTATTCTATGTACAAGTTGCCTTTATCCGGTCTCTTACTCGCCTCGATTTCTGTTCCCCTTATTGTGAAAAGTTTTTGTACTTATAGTTCAAGAAAAATCACTTAAAAACAAAAGATTAAAAAAGTACTTATCTCTGGTATCTCCAATCTCATTTGATTTATAAGTGATTGCTGTAGAATATTTTTCAGCCATGAGACGAGCTCGATAATTCTATGTTGAATTACTTACAATTGTTCATCGATGGAATGAGCATTAAAAATATTTGTAAAGCCATTGCGAATGTTTTTCGAATATTTTAGGTTGATGTCCAAACTTATAGGAATAGAAGTTTGTAACGGTTTTATCTTTTATCCAGACTTTTATTGCGAACGTTTTTCTATTTTGTATGCCCCATGCACCGATTTGGACTCGGAAAAAATTGGACATTGGATTGATCTAAGACTGACGTCGCCGCGATTCAGTATATTCTCCGCACGGATCATTTTTCCAAAACACATCTTAATCGGGTTCGTGGGCGATCCGTCCTCTTGCCGAAAAATCTTCCCCTCCCGTTTTCGAATGTCTCCGCGTGTTGTGGTCTCGACTCCTGGATCCTTGCCAAAGAGTGGCCGGAATTCGCGACATGTAAACTTATCCGCCCTCCGAAGGACGCGGCCGTGGCCAGTAGGAGGGGCCACGTGTAATATCGAAGACGCGTCGGATTTCCTGTCCTCAAAGCGATCCCGCTAGGGAAGAAACTGTTTTTTGACCTATGGCTTTCAGAACACTGGAAAATAATTTATTTTTTCCCGTCTCTGTGGTCTTGGAATTGACGTTCATATCGTTGACCGTCCCTTTTGCCGAGAGTTGGGGTGGATCGAAAAAGGAACGGTCTCCTTGCTCGTTTTGGATCTTCTTAAGGGAGTGACTTCATTGAAGGCGAATCCAGATTCCTTCCGAGGGAGTGCCATACGAATGGGAATGAAGTTTGAATGCGAAATGGTTGTTATGGATGCTCCTTTCTCTCCATTTCACCCTATATCTTTCCTTTCTTTTTTATCTCTTTCCTTTTTCTTCTTCTCTCCATGGCACTTTATTCCGTATTACTTTCTTGATTTGATTTATCAATTTTGTGTATCCCATTTTTCTCTGTATCTTTATTGTCTTTTTGGCTCACTGCTTTTTCCTCCCTCTCCCCTTTTCTGTCCTTTTTGTCTCCCGTTTTTTATCCTTTTCTCCTCTACTCTCCCCTTTTCTCTTCCCTCTTCCTATCTCTCTTTCCCTCTTTTTCCTCTCCCTCTTTCTTTCTATTCCTGCTCTCACTCCCTCTCCTCTATACTTCCCATGCTCTTTCTTCCTCTCCTCCTCCCTCCTCTCCTCTTTCCTCCCTCCTCTTTCCTCCTCTCCTCCTCCCTCCTCTCCTCTTTCCTCCCTCCTCTTTCCTCCCTCCTCTTTCCTCCCTCCTCTTTCCTCCCTCCTCTTTCCTCCCTCCTCTTTCCTCCCTCCTCTTTCCTCCCTCCTCTTTCCTCCCTCCTCTTTCCTCCCTCCTCTGTCCTCCCTCCTCTTTCCTCCCTCCTCTTTCCTCCCTCCTCTTTCCTCCCTCCTCTCCTCCTCCCTCCTCTCCTCCTCCCTCCTCTCCTCCTCCCCTCCTCCCTCCTCTCCTCCCTCGCCTCCTTCCTCCTCCCTCGCCTCCTTCCTCCTCCCTCGCCTCCTTCCTCCTCCCTCCCCTCCTTCCTCCTCCCTCCCCTCCTTCCTCCTCCCTCCTCTCCTCCTCTCCTCCTCCCCTCCTCCCTCCTCTCCTCCCTCGCCTCCTTCCTCCTCCCTCCCCTCCTTCCTCCTCCCTCCCCTCCTTCCTCCTCCCTCCCCTCCTTCCTCCTCCCTCCCCTCCTTCCTCCTCCCTCCCCTCCTTCATCCTCCCTCCCCTCCTCCCTCCCCTCCCCCCTCCCCTCCCCTCCCCCCTCCCCTCCCCTCCTCCCTCCCCTCCCCTCCTCCCTCCCCTCCCCTCCTCCCTCCCCTCCCCTCCTTCCTCCTCCCTCCCCTCCTCCCTCCCCTCCTCCCTCCCCTCCTCCCTCCCCTCCTCCCTCCCCTCCTTCCTCCTCCCTCCTCCCTTCCCTCCTCCTCCCTCCTCTCCTCCTCCCTCCTCTCCTCCTCCCCCCTCCCTCTCTATCTCCCCCCTCCCTCTCTATCTCCCCCTCCCTCTCTATCTCCCCCCTCCCTCTCTATCTCCCCCCTCCCTCTCTATCTCCCCCCTCCCTCTCTATCTCCCCCTCTCCTCTTTCCTTCTCCCTCACTTTCCTCCTCCCTCTCCCCCTCTCTCCCCCTCTCTCCCCCTCTCTCTCTCCTAATCCCTCTCTCTCTCCTACTCCCTCTCTCCTACTCCCTCTCTCCTACTCCCTCTCTCCTACTCCCTCTCTCCTACTCCCTCTCTCCTACTCCCTCTCTCCTACTCCCTCTCTCCTACTCCCTCTCTCCTACTCCCTCTCTCCTACTCCCTCTCTCCTACTCCCTCTCTCCTACTCCCTCTCTCCTACTCCCTCTCTCCTACTCCCTCTCTCCTACTCCCTCTCTCTCTTCCCTCTCCTTTTTCTCGCATTTCCCAATCCCTTTCCCCTCCCAACCTAACTTTCCCCTATATCCCTCTTCTCTTTTTGCTTTCAATCCTTCCTTTTTATCTCTCGCATCCTCTACGATTGCTCATTCCTTTTTTTCGTTTATTTTTTCTTATCTTCCCCACTCCTTGTATTTCTCTATACCTATTCCCGTCATTCTCTACGCGCGGAAATATAAATTCGGTTGGCGGGATTCGGGAATGTTTGCCCATCGAATTTTTTATCACGCGATGACGCGTCTCTCGGAGAGGAAATTGTTTATTCATCTCGCGCGTTTGCTCCATCGCTTTTCGCCGTTCAATGTCTGGGGCGGAATTCGCGCCGGATCTGGATGAAAATCTGTGGTGCCGTTAAGGGTAGGGAGGAGGGGAGAAGAGAGATTGCTCGATTTCTCTTCGAATAGATCGAATGACGAAATTGACGGTTCTAAGTTTGTTCCGGGTTGCATTTCAGTTTACACCCTCTGGCAGTGAGTTAGTACGCGTAATTGCCTTAAATAGCCCTCGGGTTTAACTCAAGGAATGCTTTGCTCCACATAGAATTCGTGAATATGAACAGCTCGCAATTATATGGGTGTGTCGGACGTTTAACTGCGTAGACTTGCGAAAATAGCGATCAGTCACTTCAAAGCGTTATTCTTTTTGCATTTTATTTGATTGTGGATGATAATCGTTTCAAGAGGTGCTGAAATTAACGACGTTCGATAAAATAAGTATTTGAAGTATACTTATGAATATCTGAAAAAGATATTTTAAATATAAAGCCGCGATTTTATTTTTTTCATTTTATTATTTTGGATTTCAAGCCTAATTGGATCTTTTATGACTAAATCATTATTTTAGATTGAAAGGAAAGCAATAAAGATGGAAATATATGCTAAGATCGTTTATCTATCTTTATAAATTATTTTAATATTTTGCGTTCCAGCGGCGTGGAACAATGGTTGTATTTAAACGATTTTTTCTTAATCAGATCAACTTAAATAATCTTGGAAATAAGACCTTTTCTTGGTAACGTTGGGCTTACCCCCAAATGACGTCAAGGCCTTGGCCCGAGACCGAGGAACAATAAATTAGGTGGATTTATTAGGTGTACAAACAAAAGAATCTTCCCGGGCGTTGCAAATACCTGTCTCGTTTCGGGCGATGATTTCATTGTGGAGTTTTAGGTCAGGATTTTGAACGCCTGCCCAATAACTGGAGTGGAAACATGATTGCGTAGTCCAAATCCCCTCTTCTTAGTGCATATATTGACTCATGCCGCGTCAGTCGGATATTTTAATGGCACTTTATCTCTTCGTCGTGTTTCACCTCTCGCCACCAATGAGTTTCGTATTTTCGCGCGATCTTCTGCGCGCACTTTTGTTTTTGATCTTCGTCTCTCTCTTTCCCTCTCCTATTTCTCGTCCACGCGTGTCGGCGTGTGATCTCACTTGTCCTCCTAAGGCGGCGGCGTGGTGAGGTCATCAGCCACAATATTACTCCCTCCTCCCACCACGACCGGTCTGTCCCCGGAGCGACCAGGTACTAGCATAGGGGTGGCGTTGGTTTTTTTAATGAGGGTTTGGAGCGAGGGAAGTGCACGTCCAAGTCCTTCCAGCGTGACCGCCGCGTGTTATCCCACGCGCCTCGCCAAAAAAGATGTTCCCCGCCCTCTCTCCTACCGGACGACCTCTCCGGACACCTCGATATAACAGTGACGTCTTGCGGAAAAGGTCTCTGCATCGCTTAATGCGCATCCGACGGTCGGGTGTTTTTCTTTCGAGATGTTCGAGTCGAAAGGATTATTCTTCTTAAATTACAGTCCGGTTATGTTAATGAGGGCTTAATAATTTTGACGGTTGAATTAATGTCGCGACCGAATTAGATGTTTGTCGCTTGCTGTTCAATAATGGCAACTTCAGTTTTATAATATTTACAGGAAAACCTTATAAGGATTCAAAACGTTCCCGGAAGCAGTTGTCTCTGTAGGTTATCTATCTTGTGGTATTAATTATAATTTCTGTAAATACAACTGTGAATTCCTTAGTCGATGGATAAATTTGGTGTCTCCAATAGCTGCAAAAGGTTATTAATTTATCAATTGGATTCCAGCCGTAAGTCGAAATCGATTTGAAATAGTCAAAGGAAAAATAATACTACATAAACTATTGTCAGAAAGCGAGGGAAAAAATTAGATTCGATGAATTTCTTATTGGTTTTAAGAAAATCCGAAATTTCTTGCTTACTTCTCCATGTTTATGTTTATATTGTCATTTTCTTTATTTTTATGACATTAATTTTTCGACGAAGAAATTGTTTCGTTTTACTCGGGTGAATGAATTACAATTTGTGAATAAGATATCCAAGTAAAATGTGATCCGAACCCATAATTAGAGATGCGTCATTAGATGACTCGTCTGCTGTGTATGAGATTTGTTTCGGAGATTTTAGGCCTGGGAGTAATTAATTTTTAACTTCAAGCGTCTCCATCGTCTTTTGTTCTCATCGTCGTTAGCTTAATGTACGCACTCCTTTCATAAAACTGCTTGTTTAATTAACGACCGCCTCTTGTTCGTGAGACTTGGAATTTTATGGAGAGGCTTTTGCCGCCCCTCTAATACTTTCGCGCTGAAAAAATTAAATCAAGCAAACTTCAAGGAGCTCGGGAGGATTAAACGTCATTGTTTGTACTTTGATGGCGTCACGTCGCCTTTAGTTCGTGACTGACGTGCTGACTCAGCGACGGCGATGTTTTTTTTTAGCCATAAATTTTTATCCTTTGCAGTCCTAACCATTCGCATCCGATAACTTTTTAATATCTCGATGATTTAGATAACCTCGAAACGAATACGGAACGTTACCACTTTTGTTATGCATGTGCAGAATTATTTTGTCCAACCTTGATCGGAATGAAGGAAAAAAATGTCGAAATAATCTGTTGGCATTAATAGTTAGATTTAATTGCTCTGCTGTTGATGCATCGCGTTTTTTACTTTCTCTATATACCGGGGAAAGTATTGTATTCATGAAAAAAATCGACTTCGAGATTTCAACGGAAATACATGTTTTGAGGTCCCCTGAACACGTTTGGACCATTTTATCGATGTTGTCTGTGTGTATATGTGATAGCTTTTTTGTGGGTGCTCTAACTCAAAAACTATTAATCAGGTCTACGCGAAATTTCATATTTAACATTTTTATAAAGGTCACAAGAACTGATTAGTTTTTGGTAAAAATCGGTCAATCGGAAGTGGGTGTTTACTCTTGTCACTTATCCGTTATTTTGAAATATTTGCTTTTATATTTGATAAATGTAAAAATGTATTAGGATAAAGGTTGTAGAAAATTTAATTTTCTACGACCTTTGTTTGAAACATTTTTCCATATAATGCATTGTTTAAGAGATATCTTATATTTTTAGCTGCCACCGCCACGCCACCTACCGACGACTATTGTTAACAGTTGACGCTTAGTTACGTCTTACAATTAGTAAGGCTCCTTTTTCTTTTCTTAATTGTTGGAGCTTTGTGGCTATGTCCAATATTATAAGGCTATGGTTTGAGTTTATTTCCGGTCTTTATAAAGTCTTAAATTTTGTCGCAGTTTCTTAAAATATTTATTATTATCTAACCTATTTGAAGTTTTTAGAAATATTACAAATATGGAGAAAGTCATGTGGTTGCCCAATCAGATTTTTTTGGTTGTGGAAATAAGCGGTTAAATATAGCTTTTTTGTCATGGAAAACTCGAATGTTTTTTTTTTTTTACATTCCCATTTTTTCGACTACTTACTCCTCGTAATTTTCTTTTCTTAACCTTTTCGTATTGTGTATTTAAATAATCGATGCATTAATTGGAATTTTCCAATCGAAAGGTACATATAACTAAATAATGTTAAAATGGATTCCGCATAAAACAACCTCAAAACTTAGTTTCTATGTGTGATGTAAACATTTCGGGCTATTGCAGAATAACTGATATCCGTAGGCGATCTGATAATACTCTTGGGAGCGAGACTCAATCTAACTTAAATCTGAAATGATTAAACAACTTGTACGTAAACATATCCATCTTTGAAATTAACCTCGAATCAATCTTATCGATTTTCTCGAAGTTAAGGCATTGGGCGTGTTTGAAAATAAAAATAAATGAAGGCGTTAATCAAACTTTTCCTCGTGACATCAAAATTAAATGTGTATTTTAAAATATTTTGATCAATAAGTTATTTTGATTGTTCGTTCCGCTTTTATTTCGATCCGTGTGAATTTTCCTTTCTGGGTGGAACTGTGTAAGAAGTACACAATTTTACATCTACATCTACATCTACAAGTTACCCTGCAATTCACCAAGTTGGTGGGTGGCAGGGGGTGCAATGCACCAAATCCTACCTAAAGATTGCCTAACGCAATTCGAAATTTCCTATTGTGATCTCTTATTGTCCCCGGAAAGAACGAGCCTAGATAACGCTCCGTCCTACAATCGATCTCACGTATTTTATCGTCTCGATCATTTCTACCTATATACGTCGGTGCCACAATTATTCCCACTACCTCCTCTTTTAGACATTCTGACCTATATTTCTCTAGAAGTTTCAACCTTGAGTGCAATCTACGGTCCTCCAGTGATACCCAGTTCAAATCGCTCAATAAAGAGGTGACGCTTTCCTTATGTTCGTACTTTTGTTTTACAAATCTGGCTGCTCTGCGCTGTACTCTTTCTAGTTGAATTATGTGTCCCTTCTCGTACGGATCCCATATGCTCGCTGCGTATTCCACTTGTGGTCTTACCAGTGATAAGTAGCATGTTTCGCGTACTTTCTCTGTAGTGTTCCGTACTATTCTACCTATGAATGCCAGTTTCTTGTTGGCCGCGCCTATAACTCGACGAATGTGCATGTCCCACGAAAGATCTCGACAAATGGTTACTCCTAAATATTTTACATACTCAGCTTGTCGAATACCCATTTCATCTATTTTATATTCGAAACCTAAATGTGTATTTTAAAATATTTTGATCAAGAAGTTATTTTGATTGTTCGTTCCGCTTTTATTTCGATCCGTGTGAATTTTCCTTTCTGGGTGGAACTGTGTAAGAAGTACACAATTTTAAAAAAGAAGTAAATAAGAATCGAGTAGTCATTTGGAAAACAGCGCGTCGCCATTAAAAAAAGAAACTCGCGGGGTTCGCCCATATACACAAAGATCAACTTAACGGTTTTAAAAAGTCTTTCAAATCCCATTACCTATCTCGTGTTTACCTATGGTGGATTCCCGGCTGAGACTCAGCCGACGCAGAAAGCCCGCACAAAGGAGAAGACGTATTAGGGAGCATGTCTTCGCCTAAAGTGGGTTTTGCGCTCACGAGTAAGAGAGAGAAAGGGTGAGAGACTATATAAAGATGATTGATGGTCATCGCGCCGGACGAAACTGGATGATCACTTCGCCCATGGTTCTCTTGTTGTGGTTTTCTATTCGGCCTGTGTTTTTGCTGCCGTTCGTGGGTCATTGTGCCGTTCCGTTTGCCCTTTCCCTCCATTCTCAACTCTCTTATCTCCAGAAACGGCCTTCCTCTCTCACTCTCTAAAGTGGCCCGCCCCCCTTTCAATATCGAGTGACTGACAACCACTCCCGCTCGATCCCCGCTCTACTCAACCACCTGCACCGGATGCGTGCGCTAAGTTAGTGGCGGTAGGATTTTTTTCGCAACCCTCTCGTTTAGTTTCGAACGTCCAGTTCTGATTTAGTTACGTAACGCAGGGGTGCCCAAAGTACGGCCCGCGGGCCAAATGCGGCCCGCGAAGCTAGGGCGAAAAAGCAATTCGAAAATTTTAACACAAATTCATACATTTTTTAAATATTTTATAATAAAACTTAAAATAATGAAATGTTAGCCATGAAAACCTTATTTAGATTTAAGTTTCACGTATATGGCACCTCAGAATATTTAACTCTAATCTGGCCCGCCGAAGAATTGGCAACTTCCAATGCGGCCCGCCAAGGGATTCGCAATCACTGATGTGGCTCGCCATTAGAAAGGTTTGGGCAGCACTGACGTACTGTATAGTCGTATGGGAAAGGCCTTATTTATATAATGGAAACATCGCTGTTTAGGTGTTTCGCAACGTTAAGGTATTGCTTTTGAACATTTCCGTTTTCATAGGTTTGTGCCCGACTTTGCCGATTCTCCTCTCTGTCTGTCCTAATGTCTCACGTCGTCCCTCGTTCTGTTCGTCCTATCGTCCAACCGCGCGCAAACAACGGTGGAATATTATTTAAAGAAAAATTATCTAATTTAATACGCGGATATACACTCAAGGCATTTTTAGCTGCACTTATAAAGAGGCGGCCTCCGAATTTGGACGCATCAACATTGTAAGCGAGCAACCAGATCCGTAGGTGGCTGCGGAAGAAGTGCACCCGACTTCATAAAATATCTCAAATTCAGGCTTAAATATCCTTTTATGATCACTGATCGGTTAGGAAAAAATATCCACGTTATCGCTCCATCCTACTTTCTATCTCACGTATTTTATCACTGTGATAATGTCTTCCTATAGAAGTGTTCAATTATTCCGAATACATCTTTAGGCAGCGGCGAACTTCTGCCTAGGCAAACTAGGCAGCTGCCTAGGGCCCCAACCTCGGCGGGGGCCCCGACCAGGGGCCGAAATGGTACACATTGAGGACACAGGACACGGAAAATAACATGTCAATTTTTCCGAACGAAATAGATAATAATTGACCATAGTTAATTATAGTTAAGTATAGTTGGTACTTGTCTATTTCATTTCTAAGTCTGCTTGTCTATTTTCCAAAGTCAAAGTGCGTTAAATAAATAAAAAATAAAATTAAAGTTTGTTTTTTGCTAAATTACCAAATAGGGGGCCCCGACTCTGTTAACTGCCTAGGGGCCCTGGGTCTCTATGTCCGGGCCTGTCTTTAGGTAAGCTTTATGATCTATATTTATGTTGATACTTATATCATAGCGGTAACGTTGCGGTTTCATTAGCAAACAAATTAATTCGTGGGAAATGCGTTGATTTAAGTGTTAAACAGGTAGTTTTCTATCTTTATTTAAAATATTTAATTATTAATCGAAGGATTTCATTATTGGCGTAGGGTGAAAACATTACATAACTTGATTTTTAAGAATGTCGATTGTGCCGGCATTACATGGAAAATATATGATCGTAGCCTGGAATAAAATACTTTTCCGTGCTTAGCTCTCAGTGCCTTCAATATAGGGTTGCAGCTTCGAATCCTGCCGAGGACTTAGTCGTATGCGCTCCTCTTCCGAGTCGTTGTTATGCTCAACGCAAAAGGTGGAGTGCTGTTTATGAGTTAGCAAATAAGTAAAAAATTCCTTATTTTATTTTATTGGTATTGTTTTCCATTGTGTACTACGATCCATCGCATGGTAATTGTTGTTGCTTATAATTTTCCTTCCTATTCTCGTTCGATTGACTTACGGATAAATTATGTCATTATCTAGAAAAATTTTCTTCGGGGAAACCCGCCTTGAATATTTTATTCGTTCACCTTCAGTTTATTTTCGGTAGTCGTTATCTCGAATTATGAACCTCATTAAATGCGTAAAGGCGTCCACGAAGGTCCAAGCCAATTAACTGCCGAAAGCGGGCACTCGACGTGTGGCTAAAAATAGAGTCGTCGTTATCGATTTGTTTAGGACCGCATTTCTCGTTAAATGAATTCGTCTTAAATGCTGGGTTGCACGTTTCCCATGTGAATTTTTGCTTGAAGATCCTTAACTTGTTTGTTTAATAAGCATTACGTTATAACATCTTAATTATACTCTTAAAGCAACGGATAGAGGTATTTTACATGGTGTAATTAACTTTATCAGCCTAAATCTTTGTCTCCCTGTTGATAATCGTCTTTGGATTGTTGGTAGTTTGGGATGTTATGCTATGCTCTTAAAATCTTCAGGATAATCCTCATCATAGCACTTTTAATAAGCCGATGCTTTAGATTTAGTTGAAGTTACGCTTGAACAAAATCGCATATTTGCGTCCTCGTGAACTACGTGACCGATTCGATGGCAATGTCCGAACCTTGAAAACAATATTGGATGTCTAGGTATTTTTAAATTGATATAATTTTTAAATTTTCCTTTTTATTATAATTTGATTTTATATCTGCACGATAATATTATTATTTTGATTTTGTAAATTATATTAATGACGATGTTCCGAGTGAGTGAATTGGGTGCGTACATCAATTTTTTTTATTTATTCACAAAGTAACACGTACATTTTTTGTATCGTGTTAAGAGTTTGCCTTTATTCCATGTGTGTGTGTATTTTTGGGTAGTCAACCTCTTTGATTATTGTAGCCATTACTCCTTCCACACCGTACACCGTTGGTTTATTAAGGAAGTCAGGATTGCCTTAAGACGACAGAGGCGTAGCCACGCAAAATTGAAAAACATACCTACCACCGCTTCCGATGAGTATCGCACAGCTATAGTCCATGAGTATAACAGTGCCCGCGTACTAGCGAGAAAAACCATGCGTAACGCATTTAACTCCTTCCGGAATGAGGTATTAAATACAAAATTGAAGGAGGATCCAAAAGCGTTCTGGTCCTACGTAAGAGAAGTCAAGGGAGTGGGTCCTTCAATACCCTCCCTGCGATGTGATTCCGGAGACATCCTTCACGATGGGGAGGATAAAGCTAATCTACTAAACGTTTACTTCGCGAAGGCGTTCACGGCAGGTGGAAATATACTTAAAGACAGTCTTATTCCCGATGGATGTACTCGGATGGATAATATTAAAATCTCTGAGGCAGGAATAGCGAAGCAACTGAGTGCGATAAAGCCCAACAAAAATCCTGGACCAGAAGGAATTCCCGCGCGTGTATTAAAAGAACTAGCAGAAGATATAGCTCCCTTCCTTCGGATAGTTTTCGAGAAATCTCTTACCCTCTGTGAGGTTCCTGATGATTGGAAACTAGCACACGTCACACCCATTCATAAGGGAGGTGACAAAGAAAACCCCGAAAATTATAGGCCGATTTCTCTAACATCATTATCATGTAAGATTTTGGAGCACATTATTGTTAGCAACACAATGCGTTATCTTGAGAGTAGATCGCTCTTAGTCAGCTGTCAACATGGCTTCAGAAAAGGTAGATCCTGTGACACCCAACTCGGTCTGTTTGTGAATGATGTTTTATCATGCGGCGAAAATAATAAGCAGGTCGATGCAGTGTTCCTTGACTTTAGAAAAGCTTTTGACAAGGTTCCCCACCGTAAGTTGTTATTAAAATTGGGAAATCTTGGCGTTAATGTTAAAGTCATTAACTGGGTTCGCGCTTTCCTTAGGAATAGAAAACAAAAAGTAGTCATCGATGGTAAGTCCTCGAGTGTGGCAGATGTAGTCTCTGGAGTGCCGCAGGGTAGTGTGATCGGACCTATGCTTTTCTTGCTTTATATAAACGACATCAGCTCAGTTGTAAAAAGTAATATCAGGCTTTTTGCGGATGACACCGTAGTCTATAGAGAAATTAGTGGTCCTAGCGACCATCGTCAGCTTCAGGATGATCTGGATGCGTTATCTGTTTGGTGCAAGGAATGGCAGCTAGAAATCAATCAGAAAAAGAGTAACGTTCTAAACTTTTGGAAATCTAGAAGCCCATCGTCCGTGTTTACCTACTCGATAGATGGTGAGATCATTCCTGTTTCGGAATCCGTGAAATACCTCGGGGTAACCTTGAATCGTGACCTGTCTTGGGACACCCACATAAGACGAGTGATAGGTGCGGCAAATAAGAAGTTGGCTTTTGTGCGTAGGATAGTCAGGAAAAGCACGGAAAAGGTGAGAGAATCCTGTTATTTATCGTTGGTTAGACCTCAAATGGAATACGCAGCAGCGGTTTGGGATCCATATCAGAGGGGACTCATAAAGGATTTAGAAAAAATACAGCGGCGAGCAGCTAGATTCGTGAAAAAGAATTACGATAAAAAACAGAGCGTTACGTTACTCATTGATGAGTTGAGTTGGCCATCGTTGAAAGATCGTAGATTACAGGCGAGACTTAAACTTCTAGATAAATATAGGTCGGAGATATTCGTAAATGAAATGAAGGATATTATTCGACAACCAACGTATATCGGACGGAGGGATAATGACGACAAGATCCGCGAAATAGATAGTAGGACGGAGAGGTATAAGGAGTCCTTTTTCCCTAGGACAATACGTGACCACAATAGATAACTGTGAATAATAATTAGTTAGGAACTTGGTGCGCGGCACCCCCTGCCATCCACCGTCAAGGTGACTTGCAGGGTAATATGTAGATGTAGATGTACACTCACAAGGGAGGAGGGAAACCCGGTGCCTACTCTTAACGAAGAGCACCAAGGGGGCAGCGGCTTAACGTCCCTTCCGAAGGACGGAACGCTGACTTTGCGCAGTCTCCTAACCACACAATCAGGGGGCCGGGCAACCTCGGAAAAATCCTACTTTCGCAGGATTCGTGCCCGCTGCACTTTCAAGCAGTAGGCGAGTAGCAACCAGCGTCCTAACCACTACACCACCGGCACCCCCCCCTTTGTGCCATGGTCTATTAAAATGCGTGTAAAGTTTACAAAACTTCAGTAAGATTTGATTATTTGAAGGATGTCCATACGTAAACGAGCAATTAATCCGTCAGTTAATGAACAATAAAAGATTACGTGAGAAAAGTATGAATTGAAATCATGCCGTAAGTTGAAGGTAAAAAACGCACGAACATTTCATTCTTGAAAATCATCGTGTGCTCTTTCCCGTTTGATTACTTCACCGTCCAATTTACGTCCCGATAGATGAAATTGTAGCATTGCTTCTGTCTATTAAAGTGGACGTTAGAGAGTTCACCGGATATGGGGTTGGGGAAGTGTTGGCAGCCACCAGGGAGATGATGGATGTTGAATGGAGCCATTACCTTCGAACGGCTATTGCGTTGGATATGGGCATGTTAAATCACATGGGAGTGAAGTCACTATCCGCCCCCTCTTCTCCCTTCCCTGACAGACTCGCCAATGTGTTGGGGCGTAAGATAAACGGCCCTGTTCTTGCGTTCGAGAGCCTTCAATCTAACTTCGCACTTTGATTTATTCCCTATGAAAAAATAACAGCGGATCCGAACTTTCCGGTGTTGTGTGTTCGACGAGGCCAGACGGAATCTGAAATTGTCTGTGCGCAAGAATTTGATTTGCAGGTAAACATTTCTGTGGCGGAAGGATTTATTTGGTAGAATCGATTGACTGCGAGAAACTCGATGAATTGTTGATTACAAAAAGGGGATAAAAGAGGGTTGAAAAACAAGAAAACAACCGTAAATTGTTTATTTTCACAGTATTTTTTGTCTTCTTAGTAGTTGAGCCTTATTCTACATCTACATCTACATCTACATTATACCCTGCAAGTCACCTTTTCGGTGGATGGCAGGGGGTGCAGTGCACCAAGGGTCCATAGTTTTCCTACGTTATTTTTTTTCCTATTATGGTCTCTTATCGTCCTAGGGAAAAACGATCCTCTATATCGCTCCGTTCTGCAGTCAATCTCGCGAATCTTATCCTCACTGTTCTGCCTTCCGAAATACGTCGGGCTTCTGATAAGTCCTACTACCTCATTCGCTAGTCCCTCCGACATAAATTTTTCCAGTAGTTTAATTCTAGCCTGCAGCCTACGTTCCTCTAACGATGTCCATTTCAGATTTTCTATTAATGATGTTACGCTTTGTTTACTATCGTAATTCCTCTTTACAAATCTAGCTGCCCTGCGCTGAACCTTTTCTATCTCGTTAGTGAGTCCCTTTTCGTAAGGATCCCACACAGCTGAAGCATATTCGACCTGCGGTCGAACCAAGGATAAATAGCATAATTCTTTCACTTTTTCGGAGCTATTTCGAACTATTCTCCCTATAAAGGCCAGCTTTTTGTTAGCGGCACCTATCAATCGGCGAATGTGGGTGTCCCACGAGAGATCACGATGGATCGTGACTCCGAGGTATTTAATCGAGTCTGAAACTGGAATCTCTACTCCGTCCAACGAATAATTATTATTCAACGAGATACTCTTGGTTCTCCAGAAGTTGATGACGTAGCTTTTCTTTTGGTTTATCTCTAACTGCCATTCCTTACACCATACAGAAATAGCTTCTAGGTCATTTTGGAGATACTGGTGGTCTTCCGGATTGCTTATTTCTCTATAGATGACGGTGTCGTCCGCGAAAAGCCTAATTTTACTTCTGACTACTGTGCTGATATCGTTTATATAAATTAGAAATAATAACGGACCAATTACACTACCCTGTGGAACGCCAGAGACAACCTCCACTAAGTTCGAAGATTTCCCATCTATAACAACCTTCTGCTTCCTATGATTTAAAAATTCACGGATCCAACTAACGATTTTAGAATTTACGCCTAAGGTTTCTAATTTTGTTATTAACTTCCTGTGAGGTACCTTATCAAAGGCTTTCCTAAAATCTAAGAAGATGGCATCGACCTGCGTATTCTTTTCTCCGCTTCTCAGTAAACAATTAACAAAAAGACCGAGCTGAGTATCACATGACCTACCTTTCCTGAAGCCGTGTTGACAATCATCTAACAATAAATTACTATCAAGAAATCGTATTATGTTGCTAACGAGTATATGTTCGAGAATCTTACACGATATCGAAGTTAAAGAAATCGGCCTGTAATTTTCTGGGTTCTCCTTGTCTCCGCCCTTATGAATTGGGGTAACGTGCGCTAACCTCCAGTCGCTAGGGACCTCTGCGCGAGAAATGGATTTCTCGAAGATTATCCGAAGAAAAGGTGCTATTTCTTCCGCTAATTCTTTTAAAACGCGAGCAGGAATTTCTTCGGGGCCAGTGGCTTTGTTATGTCTGATGGAACTTAATTGCTTTGCTATTCCCACCTCAGAAAATACTATATCGTCCATCAGGTCCCCCCTTATTGCGGGTGCATAATGTACGCAATGGTCGCTGACGGCTGTGAATGCTTTTACAAAATGACCGTTTAACAGGTTGGCTTTCTCTACGCTATCATGAATAACGTCACCCGAGTCATTACGCAGGGAAGGTATTGTAGGGCCTCTACCTTGGACCTCTCTCACATAGGACCAAAACGCTTTAGGGTCCTCCTTCAAATAATTATTTAATACCTTATTCCGGAAGTTAGTAAAAGCCTCGCGCATAGTAGTTCTCGCTTTAGCGCGGGATTCCTTATACGTCTTAACTTTAGTTTCTCTGTATTCATCGGATGATGTAGACGGCATATTTTTTATTTTCGCGTGGCATATTCTCTGACGCCTAAGCGCACTCCTAACTTGCTTATTGTACCAACGTGGCTCTTTATTGTCGACCTTCGATTTAATTGGAATGTACTTATCGATACTCTCTAGCATTATATCCTTGAATAGTTTCCATGACGACTCAGCACCTGATCGTTCGGTCATATCACGGAAGCCAGGTAGTATTTCTCGTAGGCGCGACCTGAAGCTTGAAAAGTTTGCCCTAGCAAATATATAAAACTTTCTTTGAGGCTTGGGGTGCCTATCGATTTTCAACTTACACTCTGCATATACGGCCTGATGATCACTTATCCCATCTTCAATGGTGACTTTGTTTATTCTTTCTGGGACGTTAGTTGCTAATAAATCTAATATGTTTCCCAATCGCGTTGGCTTTCTGACTAATTGAAGGAGAGAGTGCTCGCAGAATGTTTCGATTAATGCCTCACAGGATTCGCGTTCTTTACCTCTAGATTCGAAACATAGATTTTCCCAATCAATTGAGTGTAGGTTAAAGTCACCACCGACTATAACGATACCATCTTGATTTATCAGTCTAAGCTTTGATAATTGTTTCTCGAGACTTAAAATACAATCTACACCAGCGTTAGGTGTCCTGTAAAACGAGCATATGAACACCTTTTTGGAGCCATCTTTACCTATGCGGCACCAAACACTCTCGATATCCTTGTCACTTATCGGAATCTCACTGCTATCGTACTTATCGCTAACCGCTATGAAAACTCCCCCGCCCGATCTATTAGCGCGATCTTTTCTATAGACACGATAGTCTCTAGGAAATATCTCCTGACTCTGAATTTCATCCGTTAACCAACTTTCTGTGCCTATCACGACGTCGGCATGCAGACTGCGAATAACATGCTCGAACTCGGCAATTTTCCTACGGATGCTGCGACAGTTCAGTACGACGACGTTTAATTTCTCACTATCACTTCGCATGCTAATCTCACCCTTGACTTTCTCTTCCACTCTAAAACTACATGCGCTCCCACCACAATCACTCCCACGACTGTATGGCGTCGCATCAAAATTGGAATTGCGACCCGTCGCGCCCTTAACGGAACATTCTATCAATGACCTATCGCGAAATTGGTGCTGCATGTCACGCTCGGTGTATATTCTATCATTAGATAATCTTGCGGGGTTCTTATTTTCTACAAATGCATCGATTATCCCCTGACCCAAAACTGACCTACACCCTGCCCTACTCTCTAGCCTAAAAAATCCCTACTGTGCTCGAGAATCCTACTCGCTACTCTCTGAGCCGATTCGGGCGTGTAGTGAACACCAGAGTGATCCAGTGGTGCCCTGCACGATTCGATATTCGGTCGTAGGTCGACGAAGTCCACTCCCAAGTCCCGACAGAAATTCCACAGCCTTCGGTTCAGACCTTCAACTCTACTCCAAACCTCAGAACCGCGGTCAATCCTAGGGACTATACTGCAGACAGTAAGCCGCACATCGGAACCCGACTCCTCTCGGACACGAGCAACCTCAGAGGCCAAGTCCTTAAAAGAACTTAAAATCTCCTCGGACCCGCGCTTCGAGGCGTCGTTAGTCCCAACATGGGCCACCACCCGCAGCCGAGAGCAACCTGTCGCCACTACCGCTTCTCTCACCGTGTTGGTCACACACATTCTAATTCTCTTATCATGATGAAAATTATTCTGATGAATAATCCAAGTAAAATGTTAAATAAATGACTTTATCGTGGGGTCATAGGCGTTTTTTTACGTGAATAACCAAGTGGTAGTGATTTTCTCATGATGTCCCGATTCTTTAGCATGGCATGTAAGAATATTCCTCGTGTTTTTCATTGATAGCAGTAGAATTCACTTTCAAGAGGCAGGTTGCTGCATCCTTTCCGCTAAATATGCACGATTTAATGAAACGTCAGTCACTGCCAAAGCGTATTCCAAATAAAAATAAGTTAATTGATAATCAATATCGCTGTGTTTGTTGTAGTCTTTTGCCCGTCAAAAAAAACCCTTAGAAATCCCTCTGCAAACAATGGCTGCGAAAGGATTTGAGCAGGTTCGCTTTTCGCGATGCTGTTGTTCTAAGGGCGCGATTGAGTGGCAGTTGTTTTGCGAGAACACACTCCAGAGGTGTCGGAGCCCAAAGGAGATGCGATCTCGCGATTTCAACGTCGGCCGAGGCAAGTATTCCAGTCACTCAGAAGGACACGCCTTGCTCTTCTCAAGCCTTCCTTAAGTCTTGACTTGGGTCTTCGTGTCTTCACTTTCTCGAGGGTGGTGTCCGAGCCTGCGCCTTGGGAGTTTGTCCGTCAGTTTTCACGTAACCGATATTTGTCCGTAGAAAAAATCAACTAGATATGAATTTTTTCTATTCCCAAATGCTATTCGTGCAGTGAAGTTGTGTCGCTGCTTTGATTGTGTTCGTCGCCCCAACTCCTCATCCGGTCCTTGCAAGCTCACGGGTTGCATTTTATTTTTTTATTTAAAAATATTGAAAAGGGTGTATCGAACTGCTTGCAGTTAAGTTGAACATTGTAGTTTTCTAGAGCATTGACTAAGTTTCGGTGAATTATTGATTATAAGCAAATATTTATAATTTTGCTAAGGCCATATTTTAGTCTGTTTAGGGTGGAATTGTTTCTAATGGTACGTAAATGAGATGGACCTGACGCTTTATTTATTCTTCGGAATATGTTGATTTCCATTTTTTTACATTTCGTATTTTCAGGGGATGAGAATCAGAAAGGTAACTTAAGCCAAGAAGCATGTTAATGCTCGGCGTGGATTTTTTAGGAGGCATCAATATGGTAATCAAGGAAGATCGCAAACATTCGTGAGCGAGTGTGTGGAGGAATGGAGAATGTCGAATGTATGTACAAGAGGAAAAGGAATTGTGTAAGAAATAGGAGTGGTTAGGATAGGTTCTTATTACAATAGATTTTTACAGAAGTTGGGCTGGAAGGACGAATGTTACGTAAAGGGTAGGTAGAGAGAAAGAGATGGGACGGAATATAACGGCCCGTATAGGACCATCTGATAAAAGATACAGTTAACAGGAAGTGAAAGAAAGAATAATTAATTAGCGGTGAAGCTTAGACCGGCGAATGAGTATAGGGAGGGAGGATCGGATCGCGCGTGGCTGCTTGTTATTTTTAGCGTGTACCCGCGCCTTCTCATTCTTTGATAATTTATGTCAATTTATCATTGCGTTTCTTGCTTTCCAAACATTTTCTCAAAATCGTACCTCCTTCCACTATTCCTCTCCGTGCTTCTTTCACACGACTAGCGTCTTCCCTCGAATTTCGTTTTTGATTTCCCTCTGTCCGAGGTAAAAATAAAGTCTTGGCGGCTCAACATTTTCTCAACACCGGAAACGAAGTTCATTTTGTGACGCGAAATGCGATTCGTCTCGCGTGCATGGCGTGCCGTGTGGCGATTGTTATGTAATTAGCGTCTTCGTCGCATGCGAGTTATCATTAGGTTTGTGTTAGTTAAAAACATGTCTGTCAACACGGCAACTTCACTGATGAATTTGTGAGTTCAGCTTATAGATTGATTCTGCTAAATTATATCAGTAACTTCTATTCCAGTGGCGTAGCTACGGTTGCATGGGTCCCGGCGCAAGAATTATGATAAAATAGTTAAATATTTTGTTAAAAAATATTTACGTAGTTCTATTGATTATTATTTTTGCATCGTAAGTTGGTAGAAAATATTGTTTCGTATATGTACACACAGTTAAAATTGATCATTTTTAGTGTTTATTTGTGGGTTTCTTTCGCCTGTGGTCCGCTGCGTACCGCGTAATCGTAGTTACGTCAGTATTATGCTCACCGAAAACTGTTGAATACTCTATAAGCATTTTAGCCGTAAAGCTGTGGTAACTCACCGATCTTGGATTCTGATTAGAGCAACATTAGGTTCTTATCTCTGAGAGTTTCTGCTTTTCAGTTGAAATTCCCTGATGAATATTGTAATTTTTTACAGGTCGGAACGTCTCTTCATCGATTCGCGTTAGTGTGAAATCGGAATTGACATTGGAATATCACTTACTTTGTTTTACATTTTTCAATCGCTTTGGTAATAACATAAATATATTACCATGATATAATCAAAGGAATGTTTACGAGTTTAATTCAAACAAATAATTAGGCAACATCATTCTAATTATTTTAAAGACAAATCCGAAGGAACAGATTACTGTGAATGCCAGGGGAAAAGTTTCTCGGGACTCGCCAAAGGACCTTGGACGTTAGTCACCTCGGCGCGAACATTAAAAGTCAAGGGCAAAGCTTTTAAAAGATTCGTGATATGTAAATATTGTCAAATGGAAAGATCGCGGTCGACGAATCATCTCGAATTCACGATTAAATTGAAAATAATCCCATGGCTAGTGATGGATAGGTTTTAGTCCGTTTCCATGAAAACTCCATCTTTAAGGAATTCCATTACACTTCTAAGGAATTTGTCAGAGATATATTGAATACGTTAATTGAATCCTCTACATATTTATTTGCTTAAGGATTCTTTAACTGGGCAAATTCCTCTTGTCGCTGAAATAAAATAAATTTTTTTCAGTTGATGATGACGGCAGGTATTTCGTTTACCTCGAAAGCCGTGAGAACTTTTTCCTTAACCTGTTATTGCCGTATCGTTAAACAAACCTGTGGCTTCAGGATACCAAACGAAATTGCAGTTATGGCGATCTTATTACGACGCATATTAGCTGTAGCTGTTATCATAAAGATCTTGTAATTAAAATACACGGGACCCACCATTGAAATCCGGTCGCCTTCAATAACCTGATTTTACAATATTATTAAGTCAATGCCGACTGATTTTGAGTCTTAAAGATGCGAAACGAATTTTTTTTTATAATCTTATTACAGCAGTTATTTGCTACCATCATGAAAGGCATAACATAAGGAGTACGCATAGACTATTCGAGTTCCATCTATTGTCAAAAAGTAGTTTATCCTCGACTTTATAGATAACCTTATCAAACGAACCTTAACATTATCGGAACTATTAACGGCAGCCTTAACTTTCGTAACACCGATGTATGTGTTCGGACGTTTGGGTGATGTATGAGAAATTTCATTTAATCACTGATCAAGATGGCGTTTCATTCTTAATTGTACTCCTAAGACCTTAGTACGATCCGTGACGTAGCAAAGAAAGAAAAAAAAACTGACAGACGCTAGACCGTGAGGTCAAGTGATTGTACGTGGATGTAATTGACTTTCATCCCTCGTTGCATACGGCAAGAGAGTCGTGGAAAGAGAGAGTCGAAAGATATCCCAGTTTAATAGCTCCACTCTTTCGAAAGTCCCTCTTCTTCCAAAGGTCAAACTACTTTAAAAGTCTATATCGTGGTGAAGAAAGGGTTATCGTACTCCATTTCCGTACTCTTACTTAACATACGCAATGCGTGGCCATTGGAATTCTTGGCGGGATGTGGATCGTGTTTTATTCCTCGATGATTTTTGTCATTTGTTAACTAGAGCCTTGCACGCAGCTTTAAGATGGTCATTTTGGATAAATGTTGTCTTGCCTACGACGCGTGTCTGAAACTGCGTCGTTTTTTGCAACATCAGTAATGAACAGTCGTCATATTATCTACTAATTGAGCCTAATTTATTTGAATTAACTTTGCTGACCCCTACAGAAGTATTTCAAATGGAAATTACGGCCTCTGTGAGATAGTAGGCTTCGTTGCATATTATCTGTTGAATGCACGATGACTACGTGAATTAAATTGCGGTATTCATGCAGTAATTGAACTCCTAATCATATTATTAAGAAGAAAAGATAGTTCAAAAGATTGTTTTTTTACGAAGGAAGTACCATTACTCAAAAGAAAGGTTCGCGATGGATCGTGAGTAGTATACCCGCTACTTGGGCCAGACCGCTTGTATAGCCAGACCGCTTGCATAGCCAGACCGCTTGTATAGCCAGACGGCCATGTTGCCGCTTTGGCGCCAGTGCCGCCATGTTGGAATTTCTGCGGCACTATAAGAGCTAGATGCTGCATCCCCCCACCTCTGATCCTTGACGTCACTATGTCACGTGTTTTAAAATTTCTGAGTCGCTAAGGATTTTCGGCATCGCATCTCCCCGATCCCTATCATACCTTTACCCTTGTGACGTCACAATATCACGTGGTGTGAAATTTCTGTGGCGCTAAGGGCGAGCATCGCATCTCTCTCTCTCCATCCCTTACCATTGCTGCGTTATGATGGTGGATAATATGAAAAATCTATGCGGTACTCCTGTGTCGAGTAGGAGTGTGAAATTAACCTGCTCCTGACGGGGTGTGACGTCGCGATGGTGGATGTTTTACCCCCACTCCTTGAGGTCACAAGGAGGTGTTTATTTAAAGACCTTTACGGCACCCTAACCCAAGTCTAGAGAGAGGATACGTGAGCAGCTGATGTCTCCTCCGCCCCTCTCCTTCCGGCCACGCGCGACGACAAGGGGCGTGATGGAGGCTATCCCTAGGTTGAAGCGACGCTTCGTGGTCAGAGGCCCCCTCACACCCTTTCCCACTATTTTCGCCACAGACGTCACAAGTTATTCGGGGGGGTAGGCTCCGGCCTAGGCGATACGTGGGACACCGACCCTAACCATCCCGAGCCTTTGCATGGAATCCGCCGCTACTCAAGAGGCACCCCCGCCCCCTCTCCTTCCGGCCACGTGCGACGACAAGGGGGCGTGATGGAGGCCATCCCTAGGGTGAAGCGGTGCTTCGTGGCCAGACATCCCTCACGTCCCTTTCCCACGATTCTCTCCACAGACGTCACAAGTTATTTGGGGGAGGGGGTGAAAGCGGCGTTTCGTGGCCGGACATCCACCCACACCCTTTTCCACTATTCTCGCCACAGACGTCACAAGTTATTCGGGGTAGGTTCCTGCCTAGGCGATACGAGGGACACCGACCATCCCGACCCTTTGCATGGAATCCGCCGCTACTCAAGAGCAGATGTTCACGCGTCGGAGGGCGGCGGAAGACTGACGATGATGTTTCGTGGCGTTAGAGTATGCCCGACTCGAGTGCGGTGGTGGCAAGAACATTTGGGTGTTTTTCCCCGCCGCAAATAGAATGCTTATTTGAAACTTTTATAATAAATACCGAATAGGATGGCATTATTTAAATGAGAATCATAAAACTTTTTTATTTTGTCCACATTTATTTCATAATCATAAATACAAATCACCAATATTCAATCAAAATTTATTAACATGTAAAGTATCATTTTCATCGTTATACGAACAACAGGTTTGTAACGATGATAAATCATATTTATAATTATTCACACCCTTTTCATTCTTTAACATATTCAATTTTTTGTTGTGGTTTCATAATTCTAAATACAAATCATCTAAATTCAATAAAATTTATTAGCATATAAGTATGACTTTCCATCATTATACGAACAACAGGATTGTAACAACGAAAAATCATGTTCATAATTATTCACACACTTTTCATTCTTTAACATATTCTTCAATAGATGGGTAACCATAATATCATTTTTCTTCCTATTTTCACCAAAAAAGTTTAACACGAATTCCTTTTCAAATCCCCTGCATCTGAAGTAAAGGTACACCACACAGTATTTACCGCATACATCGGAGGTAAAACTCTGGAGAGGAAAATCGTTATAGGTCCACGTAGTAGAATTTCTGCTGATGAACTTCTGGTGATTTTTTACTGTCGGTGGCAAGCCGTAGCTATCGAAATATTCACCGCTTCCATCTTCATCAATGAAGAATGATATCCAATGCTTACCAGGCTTATGCACTGGGTCCGTGTTTGATATAAACGCACAGGGGCGTTCAGCTCGAATTGGCAGATTATTTGAAGCGAAAACGCCGGTATGTATCTGCTGAAAACTTTTTACAGTTTTTAATATAGACTCAAGCTCGTAAGAATTCATTATTGTGTATCGTAGTTGATGTACTTGTTAAACCAATTAGTAATATGAAAAACGTTTGACGTAGCACACACAAAGTTCTTCTCTATATCATGATTTTTATGGAAACATCTAGGCGTTTCTTCGGTGAAACTTTTTAGAGATGGACAGCCAAGGTTTTTTATATCCACCACCTTTCTGCTAATGAGATGAGATAAATATGCTGATTTTCGATGACCTTTGCAAAATATATTTTCGAATCTCTCGGCAATCAATCGCAATTCTTTTATAAAGTCACTGAACACCACACAACCATCATCCCAACCTATACCGTGATGATGTAACTCCAACCAGCCGTTTTCTTTTATGCGTGGAAATTTCAAAATATGTTTAGGGTATGGTGGACGTATAAGCCAGTGCTGAAATAAAGTCAGGCTTTCATCAAGAATTGCTATTTCTTTTAAAACATAGCCTCCAAAGTTATCAGCGCATGCTTGAAAATCTACAAAGAGGGTCGTCATGGTGTGTAGGCGTGCGGGTGAGAAGGTAATGACTTAAAATTGAAATGTTCTTATATTTTAACTTCCGTAGTCAATGAGGATATTCCGGTGGCGATCGATTTCGATAATATTATCGAATTCGGCGTATATTATGCAATTCAAAGTCTCTGGAAGAGATTCTGCGAAGCGTACATCCATGCGAAGGCTACCCTGTCTTATAAGGTTCCAATGTGAACCGTTATTAGATGAGAGATCCGGTGTTAAATCAAAGGCTGTAAGACAAAAACCATGTGGGTACTGGTCACGCGAAATCGAATTTCCTTCGTTAAGGAAATGAATCCCCGTGCCGCTGAACAACGTGTGATAAGCCGACACATATAATTTATCTTCCGTATAATCCGTTTGCAACGGCTTTGACGGTATTTGCTGCCCGTCTATATAGAGGGATAAATGTGTCATTTTAAAGTGTTGAAAGTTAAACGGGTTTAAAGTTATGTCCCCATTAAAAGCCCTATTGGTCACAAACCCTATTATGCATCTCTTTGGCAGTTGGCCTATGAATATGTTGTCAATTATTTTACTTTGTATTCCTGAGGAGATTGTAAGAACTTTTACATCCACCCTTGTCATAGGGTATTTGGCTGTTGTCCTCTCCAACGCTCTACTATGGGCAATAAGAACTGTAGGGTTGATTCGGACGCGCCTCACCATAAGGGTTGCATCAAGTATTTTTATCTTTGCATAATTGGATTCTCCTATTAGACAGAAATTATCTCTCGAACGAATCAGCTTTACACGAAGCTCAACACCATTTAATAGAAATTTGTCTTGATTGAAGATATCACTATGTATAGGCCCGATCATATCAACCGGCTTACTGAGTTTGGTTAACTCTTTTCTTCTCACTAGACCGGCGTTGGTATTATCGATGCTGTCCATCGATTTACCCACATCGTCATACCAAAGCGACATTGTTAAATGCGACTTCTTTGCTGCCGGCCCATAATTCAGAACCGTTTCGATATACGATCTATAAGGGTAAGTATTGCTGGGAGGTGTAACCAATTTTTGATTCAAGTACGCGTCCACTTGGGAGAAGATGCTGTGTAAAAAGTTATTTACAGGCCCGACTTGTTGTTCAGGTGTCGTTTCTGTGCCGTCTTGTTTTACGATTCTCACCGTGATGTGGAGTAACGTTTGCGAGAGATCGATGTACTCATCTCCTTGTCCGGGGACGACGAATTCTATGGGAGAGTCGTCACTCAACGAAGATAATGGTTTGTAATGTATCCATTGTCCATTTTGAATACTCGTTTGAGTCGGCGGCAGAGTGAAAAGATCTAATTCGGACTTTGCGCACTCACAAGAGTGTGAGTGTAGAAAAGCCATTGCTTAATCAAATATATCAATGGGGTGTTTCACAACCCGTCTCCGAAGAAGATTTCCTCCGGATTCTGATTTCCTCGTCTTCTTCTTCTTCTTCTTCCCTTTCTTTGTTGTCTTTTTCTTGTGCTTACTATTACTTTGCTTCTTAACGCGACGACGTTTCGACGAAGAATGAGGTTGTTTTTTGATTCGTTTTATTTTGTACCCCGAGCCATTCATTAGATCGTCAACTGTTTTCACAGCCTTTCTTTTCAGATTTTCCCCTGCCTCGTCGACTCGATTTCTTACGGACTCACGAAGCGGCTTATTTTGAACAAAATCTCCAAGCAAGTTCAAGCCTGTTCGAAAGGCTTCTTTTCCCACGACTTTGGCTCCACGTGCCAAGAGAGGCATCGCCGTGCGAAAGAGACCGCCCAAAAAACTTCCAATGCCATGGCCCCTCTGATAAGGAGAACCTCTATAAACACTGGCGACACCCAACCCGGCTTGATTCCCATAATAAGTCACATATGGGTCGCAAGTACCGTCGAATTTTATTTTCCGCGCCACCCTAACCATCCTTTAAATTTTGCGAAAATGAAGTTTAACGCACGACGTCCCGAACTCAAATGGGATAGATTCGCCGGTGTCATCTCTTATGTCTATTTCTATGCAATCGAATTCTTGCCGCATTACGTGAACATAGTGTGGCGTGTCAAATATAATCATTTTCTGAGCCCCATAAACATACTTCCTGGCATCCAAGTTTGCGATTCTTAGAAGCGGTGCGCACGTATCTCCGACGATTTGGGATTCCACAATGTCGCAGTAAACGAACAGTTGATGCGGGAATCCTAAGAAAATATTCGCAGGGTGATTCGAGATATCGCCGTTAGTCACTTCGAGTCTCGGATCAAACCCTAGTTGGAGAGCCAACCGCGGCGAAAACGATAGCATAGTTTTTTCACCGCTATGAATCACATTCAAGTCCACACGTTTCGCTTCTTCTTCTTTTCTATCTGGTGGTAGTATTTTTACACGCCTGGTATTTTCTTCTACTTCGAAAATAAATCTCGAAGAGATAAGTTCTTTGTCATTTATTTCGCGCACAAGATCGTGGATAGTTTCGTAATTCCCAGGTTTTAATTTTAGTTTTTCGGCAGCGCCGGACTCTTTCCATATTCGAATAGTGTTGTTATTGTTACTCACCGTGAGGAGAGAACACGGGTATTGAAATTCCACCACACCCACCATCCACCGACCCTTTAATTCAATGCGTCGATGCAGCTGAGTTCGGAATTTTGTTGTTGTGTTATCGGGGAAAGAGTGGCCTGAGCTATTGCTCGGTAATGTGATATAAAACTCATCTTTCATTTTAGCACTTTTATATCGTTAATTTTAATCCACGAATTAAAACTATCAGAGTAACCTACCCAGTTGACGAGTGCTTCCCTTCTGGTGCCTTTTCCTCTGTAAGCGATAATTTTATCTATTTTGTATTCATGTGTAGTTGAGACACGGATGCGCTGTAATTCGGATTCGTAAAATGTGCCTTCGATTTCCTCACCGCGGAGATCTTCTATAACGTAGACGATTGGTGATCTTTTAATAACCTTTTTTATTTTGAACACCTCTTCTGACCAGTTATTTTTATATCCTTTATCGAACGTGGATTTTGTTCTTCCAATTCTTACCACATCCCCAGTAACATACCGCGGCGTCTTTAGTTTTCCTTTCTCCTTGGCGCCGTACAAGTTTTTCCAAACTTCACGTATATTTTCGTCGTTGACATCTACAGGTGCCATTTTAATGGCTGTGTGGGTGGCATGGTTATACCCGTGTAATAACTTTGATATGCTATCAACGTAACGTCGGGTGTTAAATCGCGTGAAAAAACGCCACATTCGTGTTTTAAGTGTGCGGTTCAAACGTTCCACCACGCTCGCTTTAACGTCGGGGTTTTGTGTTACATAGTAATTTATACGATTCTCTTTGAAAAATTTTCGAACCATTCGTGACGTGAATTCTGTCCCCTTATCTGTTTGGAGATGTGTCGGTTTACGCTTGCTTTGGTTAAAAATTTTCTGAAAAGCGTTCTTCACATGCGACCCCATTTTGCTTTTCAACGGTATCCCCCACGCATATTTACTGAATACATCGATCACCGTGAGTAAGTAGTTATAACCATCATTATACTTTTTCAAAGAGCGCATATCGTTGAGGTCAGCCTGCCAAAGCTCATCTTTCATGGTTACAATATACCGATTTCTCGTAAATTTTCTACGGATCGGTTTATGAAGTGTATATGCATCTACACCTTCTAACCACTTTTTAACTTCTTGCGGCGAATATTTTCCACGCATTTCACTTACTAGAGCTCGTGCTCCGGCGAACCCCGCAGGGTTGGCGGGGTTGAAATAAGCACCAGCGATACTCATTATAAGCGAAACTTTGTCCAACCTTTAATATTATAAGGTGAATATCGAAATTTTGTTTTTCTCGCGTGAAGAGGTGGTGATGACTTAGACAGTGTGGATGTCTCTCGTCGAATGAATGACCATCTCCTACTATTACCTATATATTCTTGTGGAACATTCAGCTCGCGTAAAGCATCGCAAAATATTTCCCAACCTTCGGGACTGCTATGCTTGCGAGGGCGTACCACATCGTTGAGTAAATCTGTTATGTTTGAGCGTGGGAGAACTCGCCCCCGGACACTTACAGCGCCACTTTCATCCCATGAAACAATATCACTGCGGGAAAGCTGATCGTACAACAGCCGCGCTTTTCTCCGAAAAGTTTGCGGTACGGAGTTTATAATTATATCATCGCCTGCAAACATCCCTTTCCCCCGCTCTTTAACTATATCGTTACTGAGTGTGTGCGCCTGGAAGGCTTTCGGAGTTTGCTCATCTCTGACATGCATTATCGGTAAGTATATAGGTTTTTTCTCTTTTTCCACCACGTTTAAATATTTTTGCAAAATTTCTCTATATTTTTCCCACTTCTCCTGATCTGACACATTTTTCTCGAGCAATATATCCCTCATTTCCTCATCCATGCGCGATATTTGAGAATTCGTATCCCCCTGTCTAAAACGATTGAGCGCATCAGGAGGTATTAACAGCATCTTCTTTGCGTGCTCCATGTTCAGCGAAACAATGAACCGATTGCACCGGTAAGTAGGGAGCTCAAGAGTAATGGAAGGAATGCGCCACCAGATTGAATTATAACTCGTTTTTTCTTTTTCCAACACTCACCGCGTTTGATCAGCCTTCGTAAGATCTTTTTGTGCCGAGCTAATTCGCGTTTGTACTCCGGTTTGAGGGCGATATTCCCTTTTAATACGTTAAGAGCACACTCGCAAATCACCACGATTAAACCTTTATCGGCCGTTTTTAAAATCGCGACTCTTTGAGATGGTTTGACTCTACAGAGAGCTCTGAGGATTTCCTGACAGTTCCTAACAGTGCGAGACATCTTCTCCGACTGAAAGATATCCCGCCGTGTTGCGGTTTTTGTGCCTCGGAATATATACTTGGGTAAACCCGTCTTCAGGAAGTATCTTCGACCTTATTCGATATTCATCGGGAGTGCATTGTTTTAAGTCGAACAAAATATATCCGTGCGGAATTGACGTGGCATCTCTAAAAGCATCTTGAATGAATTTAGGGTTTTCTGGGTAAATTTGCCTAGAAAGATGGAGGATTTGAGCTCTATCTCGCGGATTTTTGAAACATACAATGTAATGGGAATTAAGGGATATATCGCGTCTACCTACCCCTTGATGAAATAAATTTTGCGTTATAAAAATAACACTCAAACCCCGATGATGAGAGCCTTTAGTAAACATATCCACGACACGATGATCAGCCTCTCTCATCATATCATCAAGGACGATTAATCGAGATCGTTCTAACTCACCACTCATATCGTCTAAGTCGGGTATTCCTTTATAAAATTTTACCGTGGTATTCTTACTCAAATTTGCCGGTATAGAGTGCACCTCTGAATAGCACCAAATAACTTCCTCAACTCTGACATCGACCATGGCATCGATCGCATTTATAAATTTTTCCATGAATACGGATTTACCAGACCCTGTAGGACCGGCCACGATGGCTGTGAAAGGGTGTTTCCACGGGATTGACATAACTATAAATGAAGGTTTGAAAGGTATGGTTCAGGTTTTATTAGAAATCAACACAAATTTTGTAGAAATGATTTATTTATTAATTTATTCGACAATGAAAAACGGGCAAGAATTATCCCCAAACATCCCGTATGGTCCGAACTCTGAGGAATCTGCATAAACGGATACACGGACAGATTAATAGATAAGTAAATAAAAGGGTTACATCAATTAAAACGATAAATGCTATAACAATTCAACAGTAACTTCAACAATAAATTTCAACAACAATGACTTCAACATTAAAATATAAGTAAAATAAAGAGTTTCATCAACAACAACAACTTCACAACAACAATAAATTTCAACATTAAAATCAACAGTAAATACAATAATACCAAGCTAGGACGAATACAACAAAATAGAAAAGCAAAAATAGGTAAATTACAGACAAATTTAAGTAACCGTATCAATACTACACATTAATTAAAACATCAAAAGAAATACACAATAACGAATGCATTTTCATATCCCCTGTAATGTTGGGTTGCCGGTATTTGTCAGAGTTTGTATTATCGTGATTGGGAAATATTCTTTAACTATGCATCATTACCGAGGCGGATTTTAAGAAAATGATGAGTGCCGCCCCATCTTTACCAAAAATAAAATTACTATTACTCTATAAAGTAACACACACACACACACGCACACACGTGTATATATATATATATATATATATAATAGATATATATAATAGATACATAAAATGCATTCGGTTATAATTCCGCTGTTAAGAAGCGGATTTAAAACCGAATGGCAATGTTCTGTATTTACCGACTCGCCGCCTTTTTGTATATACAATTCTATAAATCTTCCTTTCCCCTCGCGTCACCACATCATGAAATTTTGTTCGGCGGATTTGTCGCGGAATATCAACAGTTACCGCAGGGGATCCATTCACAACCATCCCTTTAAGACTATCAAAACATATTGCATCTTTATTTGAACCGTTTATGGCTATCCCTTTAACCTTGCATACAGTTTTCGTGGAACTTGGGTCACCGCCACAAACAATTCTGTAGGCATAATTTTTTGGCCCACCCGACACAAATTCTGAAATGTATGAGCCCTTCCCATAAACCCCCAACTCATCGGTCATCTCACCTAAGAAGGTCCCCGTCGGTGGTGACCACTCACCCTCTTTCACCGTAAAAATAACACTGTCAGTGTCCCAATAGATCGCTCTCTCACCCAATTTCTCCAGATACTCGTATAAGACGAGTCTGGCGTGGGCGGTTGTATAGCAAGCTATCGGGACACTAACATTCGGTGAGTTTTTTCTCCCCTCCAATCTGTCTACGCAATTGACGAAGACCGCGTCCTCGGTAATTGGTAGAATGCCTTGAACTTCAACATTTGGATCTGTCAATACTTTATAAAAGGTATCAACATTATTGATTATTATTGTGCGGGCGAAGTCTTCCCTTTGGCCAAATTTACCCCAAAGAGAGTTTAATATCAACTTTGATATCGACCTCAATCCCGCGTTGAACCTTACCTCGTCATACTTTAATGTTATGCCCTCTTTTTCTTTCAAGTCCTCCAAATAGCGCGTCTTATCACTATCCGTGACGCATGCTTCCGGCCAGCCGCTAGCTTGTTGCTTTATTTTTAAGAAACAATTAATATACCCTGTGAAAAGTCCACCTTCGTCCTTCGAACGGTCATAGAGAGTGACTTTGTAGTTCCAAACCTCATGCATTTCCAAAATTTTATACCCTTTAGTTACTGCTTTTTTAATTTCGTCAGTGACCCAAGTCCCCACGAATTTCCTTTCACACTCATCCTCATGCAGACATTCCCCTTGCACCTCACCCTCAGCACAACTCCTACACAATGGGAAAAGGAGCTTCCCATTTAATCTCACAGGTAAAACCGGATGGTATATATCGCGCGGCGGAAGCACCGTGCATTTGAGAATCCCCTCACATTCGTTCAGCGGTGGACATTCTGCCCCAACGTGAATTTGCGGATGTCCTACCGGATATTTCCGCCATTTGTTCACGAAGGGGTATAAGGAACAAACGTCTAAATATTTAATATGTTCCCCAGAACACGCGCGGTGATACAATTTCGCCGCGTTTGTTCGACCGCCAAAGAAAGCATCTCTAGGTTTGAGAGGTTCCTGGGCGGCATAGGGGTGATAATCTAGAAACTTTTTTACCTCCGGGTTCGATTGTAGATATTCTACGAACTTGCACTCCCACATCTCGATTAATGAACACCCACTTTTTAAAAGGTGCTCACGTCGGTATGTGGTGGCCTCGAACCTGGAACCCATTGTTTCATTTTGGTTGTTCGAAATAGGGGCATGACGGTTAGGGAAACAATCAGGGCACCCATGATAAAAGCAACCGTAAAATTCAAAAATTGTTACGGCGCCTTCACTCTCCAAATACCCATCGACTCTGTACCCTGCGTATTTTACTTCGCGACCGTTTGCAGCATGGTTAATTTTAATTTTCCGCTTCTGCTCCTCGGACAGCAACCACATAATTGCTACATGTGATTGCCTGTCTCGCCATCGGTAACCTCCAGAAGGCACAACACCTATGGTATTCTCCTTCAAGAAATTTCTCTTATAAGCTAAGAGACATGCGCTCGCGATAGTCAAAGCCTCGGTGAAAGGGCGCACCTTTGTCAAATGATAAAATTGCCTGCTAAAGACGCAGCACGCGGCTCTTAGTATAGTTACATCATTGGAGCAATACTCCCTTAAATCCTTTTCAAAATGAAACACAGTCTCAGACTGTGTATCGTACCATTTGTCAAAGACATCCCTTTCACCGGTGGTCATCGTATCGTACCCGAAAGATTCCTTACCCGGAATCGCAC
Source organism: Tanypteryx hageni (assembly GCA_028673005.1). NCBI lineage: Eukaryota > Metazoa > Arthropoda > Insecta > Odonata > Petaluridae > Tanypteryx > Tanypteryx hageni. The sequence goes on along the minus strand of CM054117.1, from coordinate 74,604,245 downwards.
CAACATACCCTCTGTTTTCCAATCTATTGAAAAAATGAGGGAAATACCCCTTTTTAATGTCTACATCTAAACTAAACGCCTTAGGTAATTTGGAGAGAGCCATGGGTAGGAAATTTAGAGAGTCTATAAACCTGAGATTTTGGACATCCATCGTTATAATTTTCGTTCCAGTCATTATAACTTTGGGTGTCCATTTATTATTTTGAACCATATATTTCAAAAGGAAATGGCCGTCATACCCCTTCATGTTATGGGCAATGCAGATAATTTTCTTGAAATAGGTCCTCGGTAATGCTAAATATTTAAAGAAATCCCGAATAGGATCACATGTGTCAAAAATGTGTTCTCGAACACCACATGTTTGACACACATGATCACTATTCATCACATCTGCGCAGTCAGAGCAGCTCTGCTGTGTAACGCACAAAACGGGGACGTGCTCGTATGCCCCGTTGTCGGTGGGCTTATCTTGTCGACATTCTAGATCATAATAAATGTAGAGCACTTCATTTTTTTTTTCAGAATTCCCCGAATTGCGTTGCATAAAGCAGAGATGCCCCGGTAAACAAACCTTCCGACATACCGCACAATACGCCTCACCGCAGCGGTGCTTTTCGCCTCCAGTATTTGCTTTATACAGTTTATTACAACCCTGACAATATTTCCTGGATTTACATAGAGCACCGCCGTTTTTTTTTATGGTTGCTTAGGCAAACCGTCCCAAAAAACCACCGATTGCATTCAACACATTTAAGTTTTTCAATATTTTCTGCACATTTGGGTTTTTCAAAACATCGGTCGCAAATGAGATCACATTTGTGCTCCTCTTTGTGATAATACGGCTTGTGGCATTCCCTACAGTAGTAGGAACATGAAAATGCACCCGTTAACGATGTTATCACGTTGAAATGCTGATTTTCAAAAATCAAATCGATATGCTGCCGCGGCTGACTTTCCGTAGACTTGGGACCCTCGAAAATAACATCCCGCCCCTTTCTATCACCGAAAATTGTTAAGGAATAATTTTTTAAAAAATCTTGTACTTTTTTAATCTCGTCAATCCCTCCCCCATCAGTTAAATCAACCCCCGAATCCCTCATTAACGCGATTGCCCGCTCCCTCTGTAGATTACCCCCATTTTTTATCTTTTTTAATAATGCCCCTTGATCCTCATGTAAGGATACGCCAACCGCGACAGCTCTAGCTAGGCATATGGTACCGTCGTCAGGTATCACGATTATGCTACGTTTTTTTTGACAGAAGTCATTAAAATGCATAGAATTTACATGTGTACGTCTCCCGCGGCCTAAAGGCATATCAACGTGGCTAATTTCCACATTGATATGCCCGGCCGTTGCAAAGGAGTCGTTGCTTTGCACAACGTTAGAAATAATTTTTAAAATGGCCTCGACATCCAATTGATCGGCCCTTCTAAAGGGGAGATGTGCCCGCTTTTCTGGTGTTATACTATTATAAATAGCTAACCCTAGCCGATCGTTTCCCTTAGTACCGTCCTTAATAAAACCCACAATGTGGTTAAAGCACTTCTCCACCCAGACGATGGGGTTTAAATTCTTCGGGGACTTTTTGAGCGCCACCTCAATCACCCTCCCCCTCAGTTTAAATTTCTTAAAATAGTTTATCCTTTCTTTAACCAAACTAAAATGTCTACCTTGGGTGTCGTCGCCATCGCTATCGCCATCGCTATCGCCTTCACATGCTGTTTCATCGCCATCACTCCCGGTGCCAGCCTCATCCCTCGAGGACACAGCCGATGTCTCATCCCTCGAAGCCGCCGCCTCCTCCTCCCCCGAAGCCACCGGCGCCTCCGTAGTGATGTTTTCCGACGACTCCGGAAACTTAACCCCGTCTTGCCCTCCCTCCATCGGTTCTGTGGAGGCTGAACCACCGCCGCCAACACCGGCTTGAATGGCCCCGGCCGTAATTGCATCTGTCACATCTGTTAAACGAATTTTACGTTAACAAATTAATTTGATAATAATAATAATAATAATAATAATAATAATATACACACACTTGTACAGCAACAAAAATAATGCTAATGATATTAATAATAATAATAACAATAAAACATCCACATTACCAGCCTTGGCCACTTCCTCCGCCCTCACGCCGCCTTCAACGCTGCCGGTCGATGGTAGCTTTAGGTCGCTGCTGTCTCCACCTAATAAAATGAATTTCATGTTATTGTACGATTCTTATAAATAATAATAATAATAATGATATCTGCCATCATCATCATCATAATCGTGATAAATGTTATGATCACAATACCTTGTTTGGCCCGGTTCTTTGCGGGCTCCTCCCCGCCCTCAACAGCACGACGTTTAGCGGCGCTGCAGCCACCATCGACCCCATCGGTAACATCTCTCAGATGCTTGTTACCGTCGATGATCGCCGCCGCTTCCGCATCTTCAACCGCATTCGCGCTCGGCTGCAACTGCTTATGAGCCTTTTTCGTCCCCCTTGCCACAAGGCGTTTCCGGGCCTCGTACATTTTCGTATAAGTACGACATACGCCGTACAGTGCTTCCTCTTCAAACCCTGCGCTTATAGCGAAGGCGACGAATTCCTTAGCCTTTTCTGCCACAAATGATATACCCTTGCCCTCCATAGTTGCTTCGAGTATTCTGAAATGCGCCAGTCTAATACCTCAGCGGTAGTAACCAAATGCTGCTGGTGACGCTTGTTTTATACCGAATTTGGTGGGGTTGGTTTGGGATGGGGCGGCTTGTGGTATCTGGGGGAGGGCACGCGCGCAGTCGTTGAGATTTTTCGTCTAAATACACTAATGCCTTTGCGGTGTTGTGCAGCTGTTGGATCACTAGTTATGGTCAGGCATATAAGACAGATTTAACGTTTCCGGAATCACCCTCCTACGCCGGATGCGATTCTTTTAAAACATCCCAGCCATGGCTGCTTGTGAGATATGATGGCGGGTGGCGCGTGGTCGTTGAGATTATTCTCCTAATATACATCAATACCTTTGCATTACGGCTGTGACCGGACGCACAGCTGTTGCGACATTACTTATGGTGCCTGTAAAAGACACATTTTAAATATTACACATGTTTCCGGAACCATCCTCCCACGCCGGATGTGGTTCTTGAAAGCATTCCAGCATTCATCGCCTCTAGCCATGGCTGCTTGTGAGCTCTGATGGAGGGAGGTGCATGGTCGTTGAGATTCTTCTTCTAAAATACGCAAAATACCTTTGCAATACGGCTGTGATTGGTTGTACAGCTGCTGTGACACTAGTTATGGTGTCTGTAAAAGACGCATTTAAAATATTACACACGCTTCCGGGGTGTGATTTTTTAAAAAAATATCCCAGCGTTTGATCGCGTCTAGCTTTGGCTGTTTATGTGATATGATGGTGGGATGCGCGTGGTCAGTGAGATCCTTTACCGTACGGTAGCGGCCATATTACTCAGCCATTTCGTCATTAGTTACGGTTGTTCGTAAAAGTCAGATTAAAATTATTACCCACGCTACCGAAAAACACCCTCTCACGACGGATGCGGTTTTTTAAAAGTCTATTTCTCGATGTCACTCTGCACCTTGGATATTTATATAAGCGTAAAATTAAACATTCCACCCCATAGTTAGCGGCGTCGCAAGTGGGAGTTCTAAACACTATCCGCCTTTAAATACCCTACTATACGGCCTACGTTTTCATCACGACCGTCATTCTCTCTTGAGCTTGCGAGGAGTTAACATCGTGCTGTACAATGGAGACTTCTGCCGCTTCTTCTTCCCCGGGAAGGTTTTCAAACTTTAACCCGACGAAAACCTTTAAAAGGTGCAAGCACCCAGTGAATCCTCGCGGAAATCTACTTCGAGAATTCGGACGTGGAAACTTCGGGAAGAGAGATTTCTACGCGTTATCCGAGGGCAGCAGCACGCCGAATAACACATCCTACGACAAGATGGACCGCCTCCGCTGCTACGAAAAGTCTTCGCTCGTAATGGCTGTAGAATACGCAATCAACGCATCAGATACAAAGAAAGTGCGAATAGGGCTGAACTTTAAAAGCAATTTCAAACCCGTGGTCTTCCTAGGAAAGAACAACGCAAACGGTGTCTCGCTCTCGCCAATACAGTGGAGGGGCTTGATGGGATATAATGATACGGTTATGTCTTTTATAAAGGGGGGGCTTGGGTGCAGAACGCCGGATATTGTATTTGACGACTTAAAATTAATATTCGCCGAACTATATGGGGAAAAAGTTGTCAAAATTATTAAAGAGGAAAAATATAATGTGTGGTTGGGGAGTGCGTCATGGCTGGGCTTAACAACGATGCAAAATTGCATCGAGCACGCCTTACATCTGTGTGAGATATGGTATGACAGTGTTGTGCACCAGACTTTTGAAACAATCGTTCGCCAACTCAAAGAAAATGTAGTGGCCAAGTGCGATGGGTGCAGAGATGCGGCTTTAGAACATTCATGCAATGCAGAAGAAACTTATCAGAATGAACTCGAGAGCCTGAGTACGGTGCACGACTATTTTGTGGGGTCCTGTGAAGATGACGGCTTTGATAATAAAAGGTTTCTGTATGAAATTGTTACATTTTGTAAAAGAAAATGCATTGATTGTGCAACAGAGTTGTTATACTAATTTGTGATTAGAAAATGCATAAGTTCTTTTATGTAATTGTATATAAGTGGTAATACAACCGTAATGATAATGTTTAAATTGTATGCAACAATATTAAATAAAAGTGTACAAAATACAAAAGTGTTATGCTTCTCATTTAAATAATACCATCCTATTCGGTATTTATTATAAGAGTTTCAAATAAGCATTCTATTTGCGGCGGGGAAAAACACCCAAATGTTCTTGCCCCCAACCACCGCACTCGAGTCGGGCATACTCTAACGCCACGAAACATCATCGTCAGTCTTCCGCCGCCCTCCGACGCGTGAACATCTGCTCTTGAGTAGCGGCGGATTCCATGCAAAGGGTCGGGATGGTCGGTGTCCCTCGTATCGCCTAGGCAGGAGCCTACCCCGAATAACTTGTGACGTCTGTGGCGAGAATAGTGGAAAAGGGTGTGGGTGGATGTCTGGCCACGAAGCACCGCTTTCACCCCTCCCCCAAATAACTTGTGACGTCTGTGGAGAGAATCGTGGGAAAGGGACGTGAGGGATATCTGGCGACGAAGCACCGCTTCACCCTAGGGATGGCCTCCATCACGCCCCTTGTCGTCGCACGTGGCCGGAAGGAGAGGGGGCGGGGGTGCCTCTTGAGTAGCGGCGGATTCCATGCAAAGGCTCGGGATGGTTAGGGTCGGTGTCCCACGTATCGCCTAGGCCGGAGCCTACCCCCCGAATAACTTGTGACGTCTGTGGCGAAAATAGTGGGAAAGGGTGTGAGGGGGCCTCTGACCACGAAGCGTCGCTTCAACCTAGGGATAGCCTCCATCACGCCCCTTGTCGTCGCGCGTGGCCGGAAGGAGAGGGGGCGGAGGAGACATCAGCTGCTCACGTATCCTCTCTCTAGACTTGGGTTAGGGTGCCGTAAAGGTCTTTAAATAAACACCTCCTTGTGACCCCAAGGAGTGGGGGTAAAACATCCACCATCGCGACGTCACACCCCGTCAGGAGCAGGTTAATTTCACACTCCTACTCGACACAGGAGTACCGCATAGATTTTTCATATTATCCACCATCATAACGCAGCAATGGTAAGGGATGGAGAGAGAGAGATGCGATGCTCGCCCTTAGCGCCACAGAAATTTCACACCACGTGATATTGTGACGTCACAAGGGTAAAGGTATGATAGGGATCGGGGAGATGCGATGCCGAAAATCCTTAGCGACTCAGAAATTTTAAAACACGTGACATAGTGACGTCAAGGATCAGAGGTGGGGGGATGCAGCATCTAGCTCTTATAGTGCCGCAGAAATTCCAACATGGCGGCACTGGCGCCAAAGCGGCAACATGGCCGTCTGGCTATACAAGCGGTCTGGCTATGCAAGCGGTCTGGCTATACAAGCGGTCTGGCCCAAGTAGCGGGTATACTACTATCGTGATTACGACTAACGCGGCACACTCATTTAAATTCAACTCATCTTTTTCGGCACGTTATCCATTAGTGACGTACTTGTTGGGTTTTCCTCAAATATTTTTTCCGATCGTTTTTGCTTTTCTGGTGGTAAGAATGGTTCCAAGCGGAGAGATTTTCTTTGAAGAGTTCAAAGTGACGTCACGAGTGAGAGGTTTTACTGCCGAGAAGGATTGCATCGGGAAGGATGGCGGTAGAGAGAGATAGAAGAGGGAGGGATTCGAAGGGAGAGGAGCTTATCAAGGAGGAGAAAAGATTAAGATAAAGTCAGTCGTAGAGATTTACTGTGCGGCCAGTCTAATTTAGTGCGGCCACGCCGGAAGATGTTCGGTTGCGCGGATATACGACGAAGGATTATGATGGAAATTGCATGACTCCGCTACCGGGATATATGGCCAAGAGCAAATATGTGCTTGTCACCTTGGAAACTTAAGTTTTTCCGCATCTTTGGAAAGGCAATATTACTTCGTTGGCGGCCTTGGTAGGCTATTCGGGGGATAAATATTACAGCCATCAGTAAATAAATTATGATAAAATGCAGTATTTGTTTAGTGCATTTTATGGAAACCATCTGTTTAGGGAGTGTGTTTTGCATTAATCTGTGGCTGAACTGATTTTGATTTTCACGCATGAAACATCTTATATATGTGCTTTTTCGTAATAACAGTTTCCAAGGCTTGTGCCTGGAGGTTTTTCCCTCAGGCAAGTGTTTTTTATTTTTAATTGTTTTAACTATCCCCTGAACGGCTCTTAATTAGCCTATTAATATAAGCTTGTCAACAATTATAGAAACGATCACAGACGACCATTCCCAATGCAGGATCAGAACCAGCAACCGAAGCACTCCATCCAGCCCTTTGCCAATATTAAAAAAAACCAGTGATAATTTTGATTTGTCATTGTAGTTAAAGCTACTTAGAAATAAATATGACGAAGCTTCATTGTTTCTGTCTGATATTTTAATTGACCGATTATGTACTGTCAAACCCCGATTTAGCGCCATCCCCGCAAACCGCCCATTAGTCATAGGACCAGGAGTTCCACCCTGTGATTACATAGAGCAATCCTCGATTTACCGCCACCCCCGCTTTATCGCCAATGACAGCGTTGGACAAACGGGGTTTGACTGTATTGTTTAGGCACCTATACCGCTATAGTCCATTTTTTTTTCATTTTCTGTCCGACATTTGGGTTCCTCGTATATTTTATGCGCGAAGGATATGTGATTTTTTGTCTCGCATTAGCTTGAATGCCTGGGCATGCATTCGAAGAATATTTTCCAAATTTATTACCTTACAGGTACTAATGAGTAGGAAAAAAAACTCGTTAAAGGTATCGCTCTCCTTGATCCTTGGCCGGACGAGGCGAATACTTAAAAGAGCGAGGAATATATGCATATCTTCCACAGTTCGTTTCTCTCGCTCATTATCTCTTCCTCTACGTTCCATCCTCGCTCTCTCTCCCTATGTTGCTCAACCTCTGTATATTCGGAACTTGGCTAGCGGCATCTCTACTCCTCGCCCACTTGGCGCTGTTCCTTCTCGCAACACCCTTTCCAAACCTTCCCTCGCCCCGGCCTACCCTTTCACCCGTGTTCCTTTCACCTTCTTGTCACACACTCTCTCTTTCACATAGCGTTCTCTCTCTCTCTCTCACTCCCTTTTCGCCCTTTTCGACTGCTATAATCCACTCCCTCTCTCATCCACTTCCCCCGAAACCGCCTCCTTCCTTCTCAGTCGGATTTTACTCGCCACACCTCCTCCACTCCTAATCACATTGGGAATGGATGCGTGAAAAAAGAACTTCTCCCATCGTAATTAAACCTTCGCTTCGATGTTTGTTTTTTCCCCCCTCGGTCGTCACGTGGAGTCGTCGGTTTAAAGTAGGTTATTTTTATTGATGGAATCTCAAATTTTTCTTTTTCGTTCTTGAAATTTTTTTAATCGGTTAAATTCGTTCGATTTTGAAGTGAAATCGTTGGTTTTTTTCCGCGGTAGAAATCTCGCCGTAGAGGTTACAGTCCAATTACTCGGATCGCATTTGGCCACGGTCCAATTTCTTTGTACCTCTTCGGCCAAACGTTTTAACTTGAAAGGTCATGGTTGCGGCATATACAGTATAGAGGCAATATCCTTGAGCGTGTCTCTCCATCTATCAATGTGGAACACGATAATTTGATATATTGATACTCTCCCTCCAACCATTGCAGCTTTTTCGACCATTTAATTGGGCTACTCGCTGTAATAAAATGTTATGTCGTTCATTCAAGCTTATGTATCAGATTATTTCTTTGTAATCGCCGGCCGTTATCGGTGTTATTGAATGAAAAATAGTTAACCAACTCATCTACTTTGGGATTTGGCAATTTATGTATTAGGTTAACCTTTTTGTTTCTATTGAGAACTGCTTTTTATTAAGTTAATAAGCGGGTTTGACGTCGCAAGCTATTTCCACGCAGCATTTCGCGTTATGTAACTTACAGTTTTTTCCACATCTCTCTTTTTTGGCTTTAGAGAGCTCTTGTTAATTTCCGTCCTCGTAACGTGAGTAGGCGTTGGCTTGTTCACTTCTGCGGCTCCGATCCAAGAAAAAAAATCACGTTCTTTCCAATTGCGGGAATGTCATTAACGCTTTAAGCTCTCTCACTTTGTCGCCCGCAAATTATTTCTCGCGACACCTCCTCTAATTCAATTCTTTATTTTTGCTTCAAGAGCAGACTCTACATTGCGTATCTGCATTCGCATTTCTTCGTTAACGCAGGATGAAGATTTGAGCGTATTACCTCCCATAGACTCTCGGCGGATTCGAGTTTCCGCTTGCCGCGATTTGCGAGGATTATTTTTTTGCGACGAAGTTCTTGATTGAGAGGAAAGCGTCAGTCGAGCGCTGCGTCAAGTACCTTCCACCCCCGTTGACCCTTCGTGAGGCCACGGTGAGGACGGCATTGCCCACGCGTTATGAAGTGCGTTTCCGAGCCTTCTTCGTTAACGTTCATCTCTCGTTTCCACGCTCGTCCCGACGGATTTACCCTATTGCGCGCTTCGCGTATTAAACCGTCGCTTTTCGTTCCGACGGGGGAAATGCTATTGTTGTGGTCTCGTTGAGTTCTAGTTGTTAGGCGTGTTGGGACTGGGTCGCCGTTGTTATTTTTGGCATTTCACAATAGAAAAAATCTGCGTCGTTGAAGAATTAGTCCATCACTTGGCGACAGTATAGCATTTGTCACTTACATTCTATTTGCTATAATTCTACCTGCGATGATAACGGGTGTGATTCCCGAATGGTTTGTTGTTTTCCTTCCATTTTTTAATGTTAGGATTAATTATTTTTTGTGTGAAATTTTTTAAAGGCTTGAGAAGTTTATCTCCAACATAGCGTGTATAACTAATTGGCAGTTTAATCTTGAGTACATTAGTCGAAACTGCGTCAGAGTGAGATATATCCTGAAAGCAGTGAACTCAATAATCAATCACCGGTTCATTCTTAAATATCGGTGGAACTTTTCCTGGGAAATCGTGTTCATTAGCCTCGGATAAAATACTTTACAATAATCAACTAACATTACGGCGCTAGAATTCCCATCACACAAAGCGTGATAGGTCAAGATACGCTTTCCATTGTTACAGGGCGGTGGGGTCGGGAGAATTCCTTTCGCTCGCACATTCACCAAAGGGTCACAGTACAAAGAAAGACCGGATTGAAAACCTGTAACCTACGGGAATCGATGGCGGGCATGCCGAGTGGAACTTAAAGCTTTCTCACGCTCAGTCGTCTTAAGATTTAAAAAATTCTTTTTATGGAACTTCCTTACGTTTTTAGCCGTTGAAGTGGCTGTTTATTTGTTACTTCCAATGTGAATTTGTTTTCGAGTCGAAGTATAATTTTTGTTTATTGGAATCGTAGTCAATGAATAAATGTGAAATTTAGGTTTTTCAGAATTTTTAATGTGAATAAGCCGAATGGGAAATTCGATTGACAGATTGATGATCCACCCTCCAACACAGGTTATTATAATAGATTAAATTATATGGGTAAAATCTTTTATCCACGAAGCAGTTGATTAAAATATATTACCTTTCAACTACGAAGCAGCCTTCGTCAGTGGTCATTCACAACTCTAACGAGAAGATTGGACGAACTCCACGCAATTCATATGCGGATGTGACTCATTTGATCCGCTATACGAAGGGTATAACTTTATTAATAGTAAGCCATAAGGTGAGACCTCCGGCTGAGTTTTCGCTATTATCATGTTAAACAGAACGTAATAGACTTTCAAAGCGCAGTTAAAGCCGTGTATTGACCTATAAATTCCCATAAAAATTATGCGAAATTATTGAATTTACAACCAAATCATTTGCCTTATATTTTATGGCGTAAAATACGGAGTTAAAAATGGCGTTTGAATGAATTTTCAGCTGCGAGAATCACGAGGTGGATCTCGAAGTCGACAAACAATTGATTGGAAAACATTTCCAATCTGTCGCAACTGTCTCCTTGTAAAATCGAGGGCATTGCAGTATTAAAGCGGCGAACGCTAGTGTTTTTTTTTCTTTTTTTCGACGACCTCTCTTCGAGAAAAATCGATTCGAAAAACACGAGAGAGAGAGAAAAACCCCGCGACCGGGACTTGAACCCGGATGTCACGCTTCCTGGGCGTTTTGCTTTTTGCTTCCCCAGCCAGTCGAAGGCATGCATGCATCGGTAGCTCCATCAGGGTGTCGGATACCTAACGCGGACGACCCACTCGGTCAAAGTGTCGTCCGCGTTCGTTGGAGAGTCGTTACTAGTGTTGAGAAATATATTAGCGAACTGATTTTAAAAATTAAATTGCGATGGAAACGTTCTAGAAGCCGACGAAACGTTCGACGACGTTAATGGTGAATTATAGTATATAGGCAGTCCTCGATTTGCGCTCCCGAATACCATCGTTTATATCGAAATCGAATCCACTTTTCCAATACAAAATTCCAAGTACAAAATCGCGTTAAAGCGAGTCCCGCTTGTGTAATTCGATTTATGTTTCCTATTTTGTCGATCGCGTGTAGGTGAATCCATGTAAGTCGAGTTCATATATAACGAGGACACTAACGCAAAAAGATATCACACGGTTGAGTCAGATACAAAGTAGCCGCCCTCGGTGTTTATTTATTGATCGTTAATTCTTGTATTTTTACCCAACCATTTTATGGTTATAGAAGATAACTGATTACACAACTTTTACCTACTATGCTATATAATATTAATGCATGTATATGAATAAAAAAAGCTCTTTTCATTGATTATGAAAACTGTATGCTTTCCAAAAATCACGGAACTCTCGCAAATTATTTTCCTATCAAATAATTGCCCAAGTTGGCTCTTTTCTACTTTTATTAACTTATACATGAAATCAAGTCAAAAATTCACAGCTCGAACCATAAGGGGAGAGAAATAGTTGGAATCGTAGGACTTACGATAAATCCATAGTGAATATCTACGATTGTGAAGGGAAAAACATAGTTATAGCATTTTGAAATTCAAGTTATCAGCGTTCGAATTGAGGAAGTTCGTTTTAATATTATTACTCTAACTGCGCAAATGGTTCCGATAAGTGTATCTTAGGAAGGGGCGAGAACGACCAGAGACGCTGCATCCGGTTGCGTCAATTATACAAGGGAAAAATTAAACGAATCCATAATAGCCCCCATGCGATCTTTTGCGGTCGCCCTTAATCACTCGTGTCACAAACATCTTCGAACATGACGTCACTCGGGACAGCAGCACGCATGCACAAGTAGGGAGAAAGAGGGAGACGACTAAAAAAGGTTGGTGGTGGTCGGGGTGATATGGGTGTTCCTGACTCGCCTGTCGGGTATCTTAAGAGCCTCGCTAAGGATGAAAGAAGTAGATGATGCGTTTTCCTCGAGGGAGAGGAGAGATGGTGATGAGTGAAGGAAGCCAGGCGTGGTTTGCATCTTCGCTTGTGTGTATGCGGACGGGAGGAAGGGGGAGGTTGGTTGTGGGTCGTCTCCCGTTCGGAAGTGGAAAGGGAGGGGAAGCGTGGGAGAAACAAGATCAGGACTAAGAGTAATAAGGAGAAAATGTACTGAGAGATTAATTAGAATTTATTAGGGCGAGTTTGATGAGGGTAAAAAAATTACATCCATTAGCATTCGCCTAAAAATAAACAACTCTATAATGCATAGATTACTGAAGTTAGTATACAATATATGATTTGAAACATGTAAGGGAAAGACGGCTAATTATTGAAAGTGGGAGCAGCCAAATATGAATTTGCTTCAGAAAAATAATGATATCGTTTCAGTAGCAGTTATAATAATTATTGCTTGGTTAATAGAATATGACTTGGCGGAGACGGATAAATGGCAAATATAAAATGTAAATATTTTTTATTTCTAACAGCTTATTTTCACAGATGAGGCTCTTATAAAACGGTAAAAATGTATAACAATGCATTAAACTCATGTCCATAATTTTATTATACACGGTTAAAGAAATGTTACACTTATTTAACACACAAAAACCTATTCCTGAATCGGGCCTCGCCGTATGTTACATGTCTATGTAACATGAGAAATATAATGACACATAAGGTTTTAAATGAAATGTATTTCCACGAGATTTAGCTATATCGCGAGGAAAGGAGGGCTGAAGAAGGGGAAGTGAGAATTGGGTGAGAAGGTTTGCGTGCAGGGGTGCGGATATTTAAAGATCGGCCGAGGAATCGATGAAAGAAACGAGGGGGCAGGAAAGTAGAGGTTGTTCTTCTTCGCCTCTATTATTCTCCGTCTATTCTATTCCCGGAATGGATGAGTCGAGGGAAAAAAACTCCGTCTAGGTAGGCGGTGCCAATAGCTCCCCCTTCTCTTTGACTTCGAGGGAAAAAAAATATTTTCGGAAATCGTTGGGAACATTTTTACCATCCTTGACAAAACGCCCTCGCGCTTCTTTTTTTAGTAACTCGCGTTCGTAAGAGACGCAGTCGGGTTCTTCATATTTATTTTTCTCTCTCTCTCTCTCTTCCGAGGAAATTAAATTAGTCGTGATTTTATTTATACTCGCAAAACGCACGCATGCCTTCCCCCGTTCGTTATGAGAGACCGAATCAGAGAGCCTTGGAGGTTTCGGGAAACGTCGTTTGTAATTAAGTAGTGTTTTGATCGTCCGAGACAGAGGTGGACTTTTACGACATCCCGTGACGGTGGTCGGCTTTACGTTTAAGAGATTTAAAGTTTCACCTGGTTTCTGCTTGCGGGTCAATCCGCGTCCGCCGTTCGAGTTTTTTTTTAACGAATGGGTGTCCGTAAAAATATTCATTTCTCGATTGACATTTTATGATAATTCTCGCAGAATTACCCAACAGTGATAGTTAAGAAGAAAATGGTCTATTTTATTCCTCGATGAACCAATTAAAATGATATTTGATGTTTGTTGCTAATATCGAATTATCGAACTGATTTTCTTTTTATTTCTAGTTTATTCAATCCCCGTTGACGCATTTATTATTCTCGATAGAGAAAAATGTGACATGTTTTCATTTGTCAAATATAGTCTTGCTCATCCGGTGTGAAAACGTGTGTACTTGCAACTCAAGCATTTAAAATAGTCGCGCATCCGTTGAATGCGATATTTGTCGACTTGTGAGTCTTTGAAATTGCAAACCCAAGTCTTCGTTGCTATTTTTTTTATTTGCTAACTCTCTGCTTATCTATAAAATACTGATGATTCGATCTGTTTTCATCCTCAATGGAAAAACATCTCATCCGGCTCATAAATCACGTTTTTCTTCAAAGACCGCTTTTATCAGAAAATTGTCAACGCGCTTTTTGCTTACGCGGGAAGTCCTTTCTATTGAGCAATTATCTCGCGTCATTTCATCATTTTGGCGGTTGATGTTTATTTTCTACTGTTATCCTGACATGCTACACGAAAGGATATCGCTTCGAGGGGAACTTTTCTACGCGTTCCCACCTCTGACGTTCATTATGCTATCGTAAAGACGCGTCCGACGTTTCGTTGAGCCGTTGCGTGCGCTATTTGCGGAACCTCCAATTGCTGCTTTAACCCTCGAGTTTCTTCGAGAATCATCTCGCCGGATATTGTTCACCAGGTCTGTCTTGGATGCATCTCTATTGTTAAATTTAAAGGCTACCTTTTTATTACTTTGTCACATTTTCAGGAAAACATGCCTATGCCATTATGCGATTCTTTCCTTCACTCCGGTGTTTTGTAATTTAGTTTCAGTGCTAATTTTCCTTCCCTATTTACCTAAAAAAATACCTAAACTTCAGGTTACACGTGTCCGACAGTTTGTTTCAATTAAACATTGCGTCACTTTCAAGGTTGCAGTTTACTGTAGTGGTTTCAATATGCAGAATCGTCTTAATGTTAAGTTAAAAGCAGCGAGTTTCAGAGAGTACTTAGGGTGTATTCGGCAATTCATTAAAATTGTCGTATCCTTGGCGATACGTATTTACTAAAAGAGAGCCGTATTTTGCATGCTGGTTGGTGTCCATTTTCAAAGCAAAAAATTCACCAAGTTAAAATGGATGATTTACGTTTCGGCAAAATCTCGAAAATCGGAAAATTTTATTAGGAAATTTAACCGCGTTAGAGTTTGTGAGTGGTGTCACAAACAATGAGAACGCATTTCTTGTATACATGTCAAATAGTTTAATATTTTAGTGTTATTTGTTTGCAATGACACATTTCTGGTAGACGGGGATTTGGGTTCTCTCAGAAAGGGACCGTCAGGAGAAAAAAATGTCGAGATCACCTTCGTATTTAGTGAAAGAAGGTCAATGGGTTTTAACTTCCCCGAAATATCTCCTCTCTCCCATTCATCGCTCAAGATTTAACAGACACGTTCATTGAAAGGAAGTTTAACGTGAAATAATGACTCGTGGCATTTTTACGCTTTCAAGCACGGCGACCAATTATCCACACATTGCTCGGCGCCTTGGAGAAAAATATCGCAGCTTTAATAATTAATCTCAGCGAATGTTACTTCGATTTGCGCGGGTTATTACATCCTGACGCTTGAGTAATTGATATTCTGGAGGATCTCAACTTTACGTCGACTAAAGCACCTGTTTCCATCATTGTGAATCTCCAATCTGAGTTTACTGTACTTTGCAATATATACATGAATATTTTGGAACATTTTTTGTTATTTGTACGATAGGTGGAAGAATAAGGCTAAAATTATATTGCGTTTCCTTTCTTAAATGGCATAATGTTTTGCATTTGTGATAATAT